>MU562658.1:728538-806191 GCA_024362625.1 Silurus asotus
TATATATATATATATATAAACACACACACACACACACACACACACACACACACACAAGAGAGCCCTTCCATAAGTGGTAACCAAACATTTTCATTAACAAATCTGAATTATGAATAGGTCTAAAATGACCTAAAACCTTCAGAAGCAGCACAAAAGTTCTGTAAATTGCTCCTCCAAGGATTTTGGACGATTATCCGGAGATATGAACAGTAACAGTTCTTCTGTAAAGTTCTTGTGCTGGCCTTGAGATATCAACACCATTATATATAATCCTTGATTTGTATTCCAGGTTCGTACGCATCTAATATGTAATCATCAGATTCGGTTAGCATCACAATATTTTCATCACCTTTTTAATCCCAGTCCTGCTCTGTACCCACTGCACGATCAGCTGAGCAGAACCGCACAGTAAATCTCGACGAGATGTCTTTTTTTTCCCACCCTGTTTTCTTTTTGAAAATATTTCCACTCAAAGGCTTCGAAGGACTTACTTTCAGCTGTAGAGGACGAAAACAAAAAGTTTGATCAGCAAACTTGAACTTCGGATCAGTAGGGTCCTGTCAGAGATCTGAAGCTAAGGTGGATCATTCATGAAGATTAAAACGCCAGCAATGATTCATTATTTATAATGTTAGACTGTATGAGGGTTTATTTCTTAGCCATGATTTAAGTATTCAACTGAAAAGACACACAACAAGAAAATGTACCATGCAGATACTGTCATTTGGGGTGGAAAAGGGTTGAGAGACGGATATCAGGGCCGTAAAAGGTGTGTTTATGAGAGAGGCAGGCAGATATGTGCGATTGGAAGAGGTAATAAATAGCCATGGGTTGGGCGAGTTACGAACAGGGCTAGGCAGGACTGGGATTCATCGTTCGTTCTTTCTTTTAGCATGTTCTTCACATCCAATCTCTGCAATCGCCAACCTTAAAAGAGGTAGAATTTTTTTATTTGTATTTTTTTTATTAATTATTCAGTTATATTTATTCATTAAATGTTTGAGGGTATCCAATGCCAGATGAAGACTTCAGGAAGACAATCTGCATTTTTTTTTGCTATTTATTCAGAAAGAAAATGATAAGGAGAAATGATAGTTTATATCTGCTATAACATACATAATACCGTAATTTCCAGACTATAAAGCATATATAAGCCGCACCCACTGAATTTTACAAATATTTGTATTTTTAACATAAATAAGCCGCACCTGTCTATAAGCCATCTACACCATTAAATGTTTGAGGGTATCCAATGCCAGATGAAGACTTCAGGAAGACAATCTGCATTTTTTTTGCTATTTATTCAGAAAGAAAATGATAAGGAGAAATGATAGTTTATAGCTGCTATAACATACATAATACCGTAATTTCCAGACTATAAAGCATATATAAGCCGCACCCACTGAATTTTACAAATATTTGTATTTTTAACATAAATAAGCCGCACCTGTCTATAAGCCATCTACACTAATGTACTTTACACAGGCTTTACTGCGTGTGTTAAAGATGAGGAATATGTCCTTATTATTTTCTGATGCTAATTTCTAAGTTTCTTTGACTAACCCTTAACGCTGTTGCCAAGAAAAAGAAAAAAGCACGAGTTTTAGAAACCTGTCTGTGTTTATATGATTTCTGTTGCAACTGGAGTTAGTGAGCTCTCCCTTCACCCAGACTCAACGTGTTACAACGACTTGTATTTAAACAGTAGCCGACCAAGTAAGTCATTGTTCACTGTCTTCCTGCTTCCTTTCACAACTATTTCTCTCTGGAGTTTATCTTTTGGTATCGTTGTGCGGTTAAAAAAACTTTTTTTCTGCAGATGTCATGCAGCTCAGAACACAGGTGAGGTGCGTTTTTCCATTTCCGTTCAGAAATTTCATTAGTCTAATGTTATGGGGTTCAGTTTTTTGGCTTGAAGTTTGTGAAACCGGGTAAAACCCAGGAAAAATTCATAAATTAGCCGCTTCGTTGTTTAAGCATCGGGGTGCAAAACATGGGAAAAAAAGTAGTGGGTTATAGTCCGAAAGATAGGCTAATACATAATACCTCTGTAAACAAAGCCAGCTCCATGAAAATGGCTTGGAGGGGACGATCTCCTGCTATAGAGCTCTGACCTCAATCCTGCTGAACATCTTTGGAATCAATGTAAATGCTGACTGCAACCCAGGCCTTCTCACTTCACCCTGCAAACACACTTCAAAATATAATAGATCTTTCCAGGAGTGCAGGGATTTCCCACTTCGTCCAGACCTGCCTCTGGATAGTGTCCTCCTTGTTTAGAGGCCACTCTGTGCAACTGGGGATGTTTCTCATCAATGCCTTGGGTGGTTTCATAAAATTACAGAGTATGCACAGGAACTTTGAGGATGGATTGGACTGTAGTTAAAATCAACAGTTTGCTACATTGACTCAGGACTACAGTTTGCTTCTGATCATCATCACTGTACCTCAACATCGTTTATTTGTAATAAATGGACATTCGGTGCAACCCTGATGAGGATGAGTTTCCTCTTGAGTCTGGTTCCTCTCAAGGTTTCTTCCTTATGCCATCCCGGGGAGTTTTTCCTTCACCACAGTCGGCACCGGCTCGCTCATCAGGGACAAACTTACACTTATAAAGAACATCTTATTGATTTTTATCACCACATTATCTGTGTGAAACTTATTTGAGACAATGTTCATTGTTAAAAGTTCTATACAATTAAAAATTCATTGAATTGAATTAAATGTGGAATAGAAAAATTAAAAAGAAGCATATAGCAATCTTATTGTCAGGTGTCAACACACTCTAGTGTATATAATCTGAGCTAATCTTTTAAAGCTAATAATAAAAACCCTTCTTGTTTTGGCCATGCGTCCTTTAGGTTTAATGCTGCATTTGAACGTTTGTCAGAATTTCTGAGCTCTAAATGGGTTAAAAAATAAAAATTTCTTGAATTTGTATAAAATAAATATGGAGGACTTTGGATCAATTAGCATACACACTTTAAAGTTGATGACACTGACTCAGACAGTTCTGAGGAGGTAAATATACAATGTAGTAAAAGGATTTACACACTCTTTACACACTCTCTGCGTCTGGACAGTTCGTTTCTCAAACATTCAGCGGAAATAATTCGCTGTGCTTCTTGTAAAACTTGGCAAAGGTGTTTTTTTACTAGTTGGAGATTTATTTTCGATCCAGTTCATCACAGAGCAGTTTAATAGGATTTAGGTGTAGTGACTGGCAGCCCATTTCATAATAGAGTTTGATATCTGTCTGTTAAAGAAAAAAAAAACATTTAAAATTTCGATTTTTTTGTCCACAAAACCCCCTTCCAGTCATTTACTATCCAATTCTTGTGTGTTATTGAATTTTACCCAGATGCATAGAAACAAAATGGAAGAGAAAACTGAATTAGTTATTAGACTTCTGATCAGAAGGTCATTCAAATCTTGATCCAGGCCCCTAACCTTTAACTGCCCAGTGGTATAGATAAGTAAATTGTACATCACTCTGGTTGAGGGCATCTGCCAAATTCTCTAAATGTAAATGTAAAAGAAGCACGCATATTTCTTTCAGGCGTGCTGGTTGATATTAAAATACAAAGATTGGGGTTTTAGTGTTGTTGTTTTTTTCCCACTTTGTCTGAAGCCAAAAATGGCTTAATTCTGACCTTGTATTTTATGTGTTATTTTCTGGAAATTGAGTCATTTTTTTCTCTGAAGTAGACATAGTAATAAGTAAACTTAGCATGCTGTACTCAAAATAAGTGAATGATTCAAAAAGGGAAACAAACAAACAAACAAACCATAACCTTGAGCCAAAACCTGAGCATGAAGACAAAGACGGAAGAAGAAGAAGAAGAAGAAAAATCATGAAGTAAATGAAATAAAAAATTACATGACCGGTGTGACGTGATGCTAAATCCGCATGCTAATTAGCTTAACATGAATAACGTGCAGAGATCATGAAGTGTAGTGGTTAATGAAACACAGTATTTATCCATAATCCTGGCGACTATTCTATTTGCACTGGTTATTTCAGCAGGTTTCCAGTCCAGGATAGTTAAGTTTATTCAACTGCACTAAAAGGCTGCTGCTGACCTCAGTGTCAACTCTAATAATCAGAATATTTATCCGTGTCTTCAGCCAGTGATTATGACACAAATCCTCGACCCTGACCCGTTACTCCCTCAGACCTGATTATTAATCAATTCCTTTATTGAAGCAAACAAGCCTCAGGAATCACAACTAAGTCTTTCCTCATCAAATAATCAATAGACAGAAATCTGCTGCTGTGAATAAAAGGTTTTTAGTTATCAGTTATTAAATATACATTTTAGATGCTTTTAATTTATTTATTATTATTGATTTCTTTTTACTATGAATATTTTTCACAAATAATTTTTTCAGAATTTTTTTAAGGCATTCGTGTTGCAATTTTGGTGAAAGCTAATTTTTTTTGGTTCAATTTATGTTTTTCTTATGAAAATAATATAATTAAAAGTAATATTAAAATAAAATAATGCATAAAGAACTCTTATTTTAATGTGATTTTTTTTACACTATTTTTTTTTTTTCAAAATATGATGTAGGTATTTTCTGAAATGTTTATTCATTTGTATGTTTATTAATTTATTAATTAATTTATTTATTTATTTACGCATAACATTCTTATTTCCTAAAAATGGTAGCACTGTAGTTAAAATGCTGGACTTCTGCTCAGAACGTTGTGAGCTCAAATCTTAGCACCTTTTAGCTGCCACTGCTGAGCCCTTGAGCAAAGCCCGGAATAAGGGCTTCTGCCAAACGCCATAAATATAAATGTAAAAGCATAATCACATGGAAAAACGTACAACGATCAGGTGTAACATTATGACCTCCTGCCTAATAATGTTGGTCCCTCATCTGCTGCCAAAACAGTTTTGACATGTCGAGCATGAACTTCTTCAGCAGTTGGAGCTACAGGAGCTCGTCTGTTGGTTCGGTCCACATGGACCAGTCTTTGCTCCCTACATGCATCAATAAACCTCGGCCGCCCACGACCCTGTCGCCGGTTCACCACTGTTCCTTCCTTGGAGCACATTTGAGACACTGACCACTGCAGACCAAAAAGCTGCAGATTAAGAGATGCTCTGACGTCTAGACTTCACAATTTGTAAAATTTTCTCAAATGCTCGCCCATTTTTCCTGCTTGCTGCCTAATAAATCCCACCCACTTACAGGTGCCATGATAAAGAGATAATCAGTGTTTAATCACTTCAGCACTCATAATGCTCTGATCAGTGTATGATCCTGTGTGACATGTGCTTGAATTTTTGCGTTAGGTCTGACATCCATACTCATTACAGGTTCATACAGGTACACATGCAGGTATGTCTGCTCTCTTTCTTTTTGCTATCTATCGTTTACTGCATCACCACCTCCCTCTGTCTGTATTCATCTACAGACCAAATGTCATTGACCTTAATCACGTATTGATTGGAGTATTCAGTACTCTGATGGAATGAACATAAAGAACTGCGATGAGAGGCGATGACCTGAGAGCCACTTTGGAGAAAATGGTATCTGGCCACTCTCAGCCAAGCTTTTTATCCCTGTGTACTGATGTGTGTCCGATGAGGATTGCTTTCGAGGGGCCACTTAACACTCAGATTGAGGTGGAGAGCCATGCATTGAGAGGAGAATGTACTAGTAAAGGGAAATGTTATAAACGAGGAGGTTGATGCATTGGAAAGATGTGTGAAGTCACTCTATGATGTTTTTAACACCATCTGCGAGTATCATGTCGGGTTGGATATCATCGGATCATTTTGATAAGTTATGATGATGGTTGAAAACGATGTGATGAGCAAAGGTTAACTAACGATTAAAGATGCACTAACCTTGTGTCAGGCTGAATCCTGGAAAGCTGTGGGATAAAGGAAGAAGATCAAGTAGTAGGAAATGATCTTGTCTGACAGGAAGCGCCTGGCATTTTGTGCCTAATCAGCGTACCTACGCATGTTTTATTCATTTTTGCCCCCTAGACTTATAAATAATGATGGGCTCAGCTAAACGCATGTGCATTTTCATTAGATCATTGACAGGGTTATTGCTGGACCTGAGTGGGGAAAAGAAAACTACATTAATTGAAAATATATGAACCCAAAGTAGTTTTGAGCTATGAGTCCATCTTACATGTGGTAGATAAAGTCTTATAAAAGTTCAAGGTGGAAGGTGAATCCATCCTACTTTACAATGTAGAAAATCACAAGAATAGAAATATAATTTTCGGATATATTTGGCAGGGCAATAGTTACTTTAAAATAATTACATTTTAAAACAACCCCACACACACACATACTTTGTAGATAAAATGTCTGGAAGAAGCCAAATTCTGAATGGTTAAATTCTGAGCTTGAATTTTCATTCCTTTCTGGTAATTTAGTAATTCTTTATTCCGTGTTATCGCCAATACAAAATCAACCATTTCAAAAGGTAAAAAATTACACCATAACCTGATCCCTAACCATAAAACCTGATGCCTAACATAAAAAGAATGAAACAGAAGAAATAATGAAAATAAAAACAAAACGAAACCATTTAAAAATGACTGGTGCGAGGTGATGCTAAATCCATGTGCTAATTAACCCTGAACATAAGTCACCTGAAAAGATCACGTGACATAATGTGAGAGTGTAGTCTCTGATAAAACATAGTCTCTATCCATAATCCTGCCAATTATTATGATACTGGCGCTTGTATTACTTGCAGGTCTTCTAGTCCAGATTCATGTCTCTCATTAGAGGTCACTGAGTAGCTGCATGTGGTATTGAACTCAATTGCACAAATTAGCTTGTGTGTTATTTATTGTACTGTAACTTACACAGAACTAGAACTTTAAAACTTAAACCACTTTAGTAAACCAGATTACAGAGTAAATGTATTAACTCATTTTCAAATAATACAAAAACATAAATAAAAGGAACCAATGCAACTTTCATGTAATACAAGTTTGGTATTAAGCAACATTGATTTTTTTGGCCCATGACCCTCAAACAAGCTAAATGTCTCTGTGCCGGCATCACACGAGTAACCTGCAGTGCTTCCTATGCTTCCTGTGATCACCTCATAATAGTCTCTTTCATCACAAACTGCCTCTGGACAACAGGCATGTACAATAAAATTAGTCTTTACTTTAGTTCCTGTAGGAGCTTGGAGGAGCTAGCCAGCATCAAAAAATGGCCAATTTAGAATAATCTTTCCAAATGTCGGGTGAAGACCTACATGTTCGTGAAGAATTCTATGCTGATGGGGTTAAGGTGACCAAAAGGTCAGGAGTTCAACCCCCAGCCCCACCAAGTTACCACTGCTGAGCCCTTAAGTGAGGCTTTTAACCCTCAACTACTCAGTTGTATATAATAATTGTAAGTCACTGTTAATAATCTCGTCTGCCAAATGCCAAAAATGTAATGTGAATGGAATCCTAAGTATATTATATATATTTCTTTCAGCTTCTCACATTAGGTTTTACGCTGGATGCCCTTCCTAACGCAACCCTCCCCATTTATCCGGGCTTGGGACCGGCACTAAGGCTTGTGCCACCCTAATGGCTGGGGTTGTTTCCCTGACCGGGGAAAACCATATTCTCTTGAAACTAAAACAACAACAAATTTTTAATTTGATGGGTGTAACAGGACCATGTGTACAACTGTTTAGCATCACATCTGTCCGTATACAGTACATCTGGATACTGAGGAGACCAGTTGCTGCACTTTTTGGAGAGGAATGTAGTCACATATAGCTGTGCAACAGTTCTGGGTGTCCTTTGTTGTTTTTTTTGTTTTATGATGCACTAAATGTTTTGATGCTAGAACAAGATATAAATCATGGGGTAAATGCACCTTCTCGGTAGCAGCTCCTAAGCTTTGGAATTCCCTCCTTCATGATTTCACCTCTACTTTTAGAGTTAAACTAAATACCCACTCATTCACCAAAGCATTTGTTCTGTAGTAGACGGTGTACTTAGTCTTCTGCTTAATGTTTTTTTTTTTTTGTGTGTGTTTTAAATCTTATTTTAATGCTTGTTTTCTGTTTGAGTTCTCACTATTAACTTTTTTTTTTATATGATATTGCTATATTTTATAACTATTTTGCACATTGTTCAGCACTTAAGTTCTACCTGGTGGTTGTTTGGTGCTATATAAAAACTTTGAATTGAATTTAATTGTTTTCAAATAGTGAACGGTCTAGACTGCAGACAGACCATTTAGCACCCAGACTCTTCTACAACAAAGTCATGCTATTGTAATAGATGCTCAAATATGCATGGCCTTCCATGCAAAAGATGTTTTCTGGATAAAACCTGTGATGAAGCCTTTCCAAACGTGCTCGCTGCCCAGTCCACAGGCACTAATGCACTCCCATACCATCAGAGACATACGCCTAATAGCACAGCCACAACAATTTCTTTCTTTTCAAAAACAACCGAAAATGAATAAAGCATCTAATCATTATTTAAAAATAAATGTAAAAAAATCCATTATACTAACAAAGGTTAGTGCGTCAAGCACAAAATATCGAAGCCCATTCCAGAATTCGAGCGACTCTTTAAGCAAAGATTAATTAACTTCATTACGCTGCAGGACTCGGATGATCGATAGCTGGATGCGTGCCTATATTTCAGCATTTTGGTTATGTCTGGAAAGATGCTTAATGGATCTGCACCTTCATTACTTACGACGGATTGCGCAGCTCCTGAAAGCTCGGTTTATTAGCAAAAGCCCATGTGAGCTAGCAAAGTTTATCAGCATTGTTTTTTTTTTTTTTGGGTGCATTTTGCAGGCAGAGGGTGAAGCATGGAGGTTTCAGACAGGAATTTAGAACAGGTGAGATGAATGCGGTGCACTCCGGCACATTTCCTGTCATATCTAAAAAAGGACAGATGCCATATTTTACTATGCAAGCTGCAGATAGTGGAGGTAAAAGAACCGGAGAAATATAATGCGTTTATTATCGTATACGCCAGGAAATGATTACATATGCCAGTTAGACTAATTAAAGATGCGGAACATAATGCGCAAAGTATACAAATGAACACTAATGTACAGCAGTTTATTAAAGATATTGATATACATCTGAGAATGGAATTAGCGGTAAGGTTATAAATAAAGGAGAAACACAAATGTATAGAATCCATCTTTCACCTACGCAGAACAAGAACGATGCGCCAATACACACCATAAATCTTAACGGAAATGATCTCGCTTCTTCTTCATGCATCATAATCAATACACCCCTGCACAACTTCATTTATCCTGGAAATCTTGCTTTCTATGGGTTTCTTGGACAATATAATAACAGGATGATTAGTCGAACCTAGCATGTGTTTTCGAAACTTGTCTTTGAGTCAATAGCCTTAGAGATTAAAGCCAATCTTTACAGTGTATTACAGGAGATAAGATTAAAAGCAGCTCAGACGCTAGGGATTTGGTTTTGTTGCTAACTTTTAAAAAGGACAATTGATTGCTGTATTGCGATGTTATAGGCAAATCAGGTGCCAAATAGTGTAAACATTACTGCGAAGGGGAGACTCAGAGTCCCAGAATGCAATACAGATACGCCGTGTTGAGTTTTGGCTTAGTTAGCAGTCTAAATAATAAGAAGCGTAATGGCACAGCAGAGATAGCATCAAATTCATTGCTTTGGAGACTAAGCTGTGTACAGATGGCACTTAAAGACCATTGAATCACTCGTTTTAGGTTGATTTTTAAAAGAAAAACAATTCTTGAGGCTGTGCCATTAAGCAAAGGTCTCAGATGGCACTGTGAGAGCTAGACAGACGTAGTTCAGTGGCTAATGTGCTGGGTTATCGATCCTTTGCAGATTGCGAAGCTGACACTCTTGGGCCCTTGAGCGAGGCCCTTAACCCTTTTGACGTTCAATTAAATATTTGTCCTCATTCACAACACTGTTAGTAAAATAGAGGTGAGGTGAGGAGGGGTGCAGCATTCTAATTTATCATGTTCAGTGGGGTTGGAGCTCTAAAGCAGGAGAACCTCTGGCTTTGTGCAAAGGAGCATTGTCATGCTGAAAAAGGTTTTGGTCTCCTAGTTCGAGTGGAGAGAGAAATTAATTTCACCACAACCAAAGACATTGTACAGTTGTGTGCCTTTAACCTTTTCCCAGTTTCAGGAAAAAGCATTATTGTGTGAAAAATTTCAGTTGTTCCAATACTTTTGTCCATATAGTGAATAAAAGGAAAATGAATGTGTGGGATTCAGTCTAAAATGTGACACAGAGTTATGGTCAAAAACACACAACGGTCAGGTGATTAGCAGAGAACATAACCTAGACAAGATCAGAGAAATGGAATGTGAATCAAATCCTGATCCTGATTCAAACAAAGTTATTATAAGGCTTGTGAGAATGGCAGCAAATACAGCGTATACTTCAAAAAGGTCGATGAATGAGGATCCATTAAATAGCCAGTGTGAGTGTGTGTGTAATTGGATAAAAGTGTGTCTCATTAGAAGCTGGGTGACTGTAGGTACAGAATGGTGTAAAAATGCTATCTATATTTGCTGGGAATTTATACCTGACAGCATGAAACAAGAACTAATATAGTCCATATTAAAACATCATGAGGAGCACCAATATGATTGTGAATTCAAATCAATTCAATAAAATTTCAATTATTTTTATTTGTTTTGCGCTATTAACAATAAACATTGTCTCAAAGCAGCTTTGCACAGATAATGTGGTGATAAAAAAATTAATATGTTCTTTATAAGTGTAAGTTTGTCCCTGATGAGCACGCCGGTGGGGACTGTGACAAGGAAAAACTCCCTGAGATGGCATAAGGAAAGAACCTTGGGAGGAACCAGACTCAAGAGGGAACCCGTCCTCATCTGGGTTGCACCAAATATGTCCATTTATTGCAGATATACAATGTTTGCGGGGTACAGTGATGGTGATCAGAAGCAAACTGTAGTCCTGAGTCAGTGTAGCAGACTGTTGACATTAACTACAGTCCAATCCATCCTCAAAGCTCTCGTTCTTACACCAGAATTTCATGGAACCACCCAAGGCATTGATGAGAAACATCCCCAGCTACACAGAGTGGCATCCAAAAGAAGAGAACACTATCCAGAGGCAGGCCTGGATGAAGTGGAAAGATCCAAGGAGGGGAGAGGGGCAGGAATAGTGGTCACTGGAACCTCAGGAGCAAGTTTAACGAGAGAGAGAGAGAGAGAGAGAGAGAGAGAGAGAGAGAGAGAGAGAGAGAGAGAGAAGAGGGGTGACAGAAAGAAAAGGATATGAAATATTATGTGTCCTTGTTGTTGTATGAAATTTAATGTCCCAGTGCAGTTTGGACTCTGGCAAGACTCACTATGGCAGCAGAACTAAAAGGGAGAACCAGAAGGTAACACAGACACACCACACCACCGTCAACAAACCTGAGTGAACGTGTGAGAATGAGGGGTCGACAGCATACAAATATCCCAGTTCATCCTCGATATCCATGATCCCTCCAGATCTGCTCCTTTACCTAAGAAAAAAATCTACTGATCAAAGACTTGACTAAATAAATATGTTTTTAGCCTCGACTTGAACACTGAGACTGTGTCTGAGTCCCAAACACTGATTGGAAGGTTGTTCTATAACTGTGGGGCTTTATGAAAGAAAGATCTGCCCCCTGCTGTAGTCTTCTTTATTTGAGGAACCAACAGATAGCCTGCAACTTTTAATTCAAGTAGGCATGGAGGATTATACTGATACAGAAGTCCAATCAGATACCGAGTATATGTCAGTAGTAGTATTTTATAATCAATGTGAGATTTGATCGGGAGCAGTGTAGACTGATTAAAACAGGGGTGATGTGGTCATATTTTCTAGATCTAGTGAGGACTTTCACTGCTGCATTCTGAATTAACTGAAGCTTATTTATGTACTTACTCCAACACCCAAACAGTAAAGCATTACAGTAGTCTAATCTAGATGTAACAAGTCAAGTCTAGTTAATTTCTATAGTGCTTTTTACAACACACATTGTCTCAAAGCAGCTTTACAGAAATCAACAGTCAAGGTGAACAGTGTGCATTTATCCCTGATGAGCAGCCGTAGCGACTGTGGCAAGGAAGAAACCTTGAGAGGAACCAGACTCAAAAGGGGAACCCAGGTTTCAAGAGTTTGATCTCTCTCATCTGGCTTTGCTGAAATATACAGCTGTGTATCATCAGCATAGCAATGGAAGCGAATATCATGTTTTTATCTGCTGCCTCTGGGTAAAATTATTTATAAAGAGAAAAGCAGTGGGCCTATGACAGATCCTTGTGGAACAATTAACTTTAGCACAGAGAGTGTGGAGAACTCACAATTTACATCAACAAACTGATAATGTTACCTGTTTATTCTTTTTATTTTTTAATATAATTTTGTACTGTAGAATTTAGTTTTTATGCATCTTGAGCACATCTTCAGCACTGAGGTCTGATAGTTCTTCTACTCACACCATGTTATTTTTACAAATCAAAACCACTTGAAACCACATTGTATCATAATCACCACCTCTGTTTCACATAATCACTATCTTTATATACAGGCAACTTCCAGGGAGGATATGAAGGAATGTGAAGGCAAATCGCAGTGATATCAGCAGATACACTTCTCAAAGTGTTCCTTTAATCTCTCACTTGAGCAAAAGTACAAATGTATTTCCCTTTAAATGTACTTGCATTCAAAGTAGTATAATTTATTATGGCTATAATGTTCCTATTATCATTTTTGTCACAAGTCTCTTTGCTTAATCACCTCAGTGTATGAGATGTTATGTTCCTCTCTGAACAACAATTTAATAATACAATGATATTAATGATTCAAATACGAAATTATTTCTATTACAATGATCATGAGCCCAAAACCTTCTTTTCAACTACTTAAAAACAATTGTGTAAACTAGACCATGTGTGTTGTGGCGGGTTCGAGTCTGGAGTTTTTTTCCATCGTTTATTCCTTTATTCAATGTGCTGCTTGCTGTTGAACTGACGCTGTAAGTAGATACAAGAATCGGCATTAAAATGAGATAAGTAACAAGTTAGATTTTTGACTTTAAAATGTAGTGCAGTTAAAGTAAAAGTCTTCCCAAATTGAAGTACTTCAGTAAAGTACAGTCATGAATTACATTCACTTCATTACTCTTCACCACTGGATTTAGGATCACGTCATTTGTAAAAAAAACTATAATGCAAATCTTGAGTAGAAGGATAGTAGATAAAATAGACAAACACACAAATCCAAATCAACTTGACATGAAATGAAGGCTGAGACAGAGGCAGGTGCAGGTTGGGGTACCTTAATGATAATATCAATGAGGTATCTAAATGTGTAGAATCAATAAGCAGGTAGTGGGTAGAATGAGGTAATGATCAGACATAGAAAATCCATTAGAAAACCAATAGAATCAGGGCTTGACAGAGGAAATGACAGCAGCACAGGGAACACTGGGCCTTTACTCCGTGAGTTTGTGAATAAACAAAGTAGTTCTTATAAAAGGGTGAAAATTGAGTGTGTAATTGTGTGTGCAATTGAGCACAGGTGCGATCAATCAGGTGCTCGGCGACTAAGAGCACTCTAGTGCAGCTTTGGTGGCCATATTTAAAAGCTGCAATGATTCTGAGTCATAAGAAAAACAAGCAGCAAATAACTTTTTACAAGCAAAATGGCTGAAGGATTATGTGTTTAATTATATTACACAACAGCAGTGTTGATTCTCATTGGTCAGAAAGCGTGGATTCATTCTTAGCTGAAGAAACCCTGACAATCTACACTAAGGGTTTAGTTGTAATTGTTTCTGTATTAACTTCCATTCTACACGACACATTTGTTTTTGAGAGCCTGGGAGGGGTTTCTGGGAAGATGTTCCCCTTGATTTTAGGATTTGTGCTCATTCAGACTCAAGTGTGTTAAGCTTGGGGTACAGTCACATTTCACATTCATCCTAATAGTATTTATTAGGGTTGAGGGTTAGAGCTCTATAGCAGGTGATCTTTAGTGCAACACACATTTTTTCATGATGTCCTCTCTTTGAGATGGCAGTTTTTAACCAGATTGTTCAACAGGATTTTGGAGGGTGAGAGGATGCCTGAGAAATGGAGAAGGAGGGTGCTGGTACCGATCTTTAAGAATAAGGAAGATGTGCAGACCTGCAGTAACTACAGGGGAATAAAGTTGATCAGTCACACCATAAAGTTATGGTAAAGATTAGTGCAAGCCAGGCTGAGAGAAGAGGTGACCATCTGTGAGCAACAGTATGGTTTCATGCTGAGGAAGAGCACCACAGACGCATTATTTGTTTTGGAAATATTGATGGAGAAGTATAGTATTGATGGAAAAGGTCAGAAGGAGTTGCATTGTGTATTTGTGTATTTGGAGAGATGAGTTGTGGTATAGTATGAGGATGTCAGTTGTGTCAGAGAAGTATGTGAGGGTGGTGCAGGACATGTATGAGGACAGTGTGACAGCAGTGAAGTGTGCAGTAGGAACGACAGACTGGTTCAAGGTGGAGGTGGAGGCTCTGAGCCCTTTACTTGTTTGGAGTGGTGATGAACAGGTTGATGGACGAGGTCAGACAGGAGTCTCTGTGGGCTATGATGTTTGCGAATGATATTGTGATCTTTGGTGAGAGTAGGGAGCAGGTTGAGAAAGCCTGGAGAGGTGAAGATATGAGCTTGAGAGAAGGGGTATGAAAGTCAGTAGGAGTAAGACAGAGTACATGTGTATGAATGAGAGGGAGGGCAGTGGAGGGGTGCGGTTGCAGGGAGAAGAGGTGGGGAAGGTGGAGGAGTTCAGGTACCTGAAGTCAACAGTGCAAAGTAATGGAGAGTATGTTGGAAAAGTGGTGTACTGATGATTTATGTAATTTAAAACACCATAATTATTTTTAAATTTTTGAAAGAATATTTTGTCTTCATGCATGTTGAGTTTTAAACATTAATTTGCCCAGAACATGAGTTCAGGTACCTGGGGTCAACAGTGTAAAGTAATGGAGAGTATGTTGGAAAAGTGGTGTACTGATGATTTATGTAATTTAAAACACCATAATTATTTTTAAATTTTTGAAAGAATATTTTGTCTTCATGCATGTTGAGTTTTAAACATTAATTTGCCCAGAACATTCATATTTGTTCATGTCCATGTAAATTACAGTATTTAAAAATGTTAAGGTATTAATTTAAGGTACATCTAGAACAGATACAAATAAGAGATTAAATATGTGAATCAATTCACAGCCCTTAAATATATATGTATGCTATATAAATTACAAAAATATATAGTAACGTACCTTGTACAGCTCACTTCACTTATTATACTGTAGCAGAAGAAACATCTCTCTTTCATAAGCAGTGCTGGGCTCAGCCATCCGTCTCTGATCCAGCAGATATGAACTCCTCTGAGACTGCAGTTGCTGTTCTGCAGGTGGATGTGTCGCAGAGCTCTGGCTCATGCCTGTAAAGTATTTCTAGAAGAAGACTACCAAGAGATGTTAAATATTCAACGATTACTATAAAGGCCTCTGATCAAAGGATTTGCCAGACTCTGAAAAATGGTAAAACAAATAAAAACAAGTAAAAGAGGCAGGGATTCCACTGTAGGCTGAATACTTATGCTCCTCAGCTTTAAAGCCGATAAAACGAGGCTCCCAGGAGCTTCTCGTTACTGCAGACACTCAATAGGTGCACCCTGTGCAGCATCACTGGCCAAAGGTTAATTAAAAAGGCATCAAGTGCTGTTTGTGCTGGCTGTTTTTTGGTTTGGTGAAAAGATAGGAGACAATGAACGAGCATCAAAAGGATTGTAATGTGGGTCTCGGGGGTCTCAAGGCGAGTTTAATCGAGGTCAAAGGGCATGCCACGTCCACACCATGCTGTCAGATTTCTCCAAACCTATCCCTTGTGGAGTAATCGTTTTTTTTTTACTAGAGGAGGCAGAAAAAAATGAATTAATATTATATTATTATATAATCATTTGCAATATGTCATTTTAAAAATGACAATCATTTCAGTTTAGCTTCTAATGCCCATTGTTAGCATTAATATCTTGTTTTTTTATAAACAATAAACTTTTTTCCACATAATTTTGTCTGATTAACTTGTGACAGCTAGCTTGCTATTATTAGCAAAACCAGTTAGCAACAGAATTAGCAACAACAGTTATGGGCTTTAGCAGGTTAGCTAATGTTTGCTAACATACAGTACCACTACAGATCCTGAACATCTTGTATTACTTTGCTTATATTTGTTTCAAACAAGCCAAAAGTCCTCTATATTTCTACCATTATATATTGCAAGCTTAATGTTATGACATCTGCTAAATAGGGCATAAAAATATTTCATACAATTGTGGTCAGGTTCCAATACCACAATTAGCCAAAACAAATTAGCAGTTATTGTAAATATTCCTACAATTGACTTCAATATCTCCTCAGAAATTATTTAAAATGAGCTAATATTAACATGCTGCCCGAAGTTTCCACTGAAGATTATGTCAGGATTTCGAAGGGAGTTAGCATTAACAGGCAAGATTATGAAACTTACATACGTTTTTTTTTAAACAGAATTCATCCAAAAATCCTGTCATGTTATTCAATGTCAACAAGCGAAACAGAAAAACTCCAACATTTATCATTATAGTATAAAAATCCTCTCAGAATCCTGTTAGGTTAGCTTATTTTAGCCTATCTTGCTAAGAATATAAACCCCAGTAACCAGTACTGTACTGTGACAGGGCCTAAATCATAAATAAAACATTTACATGTATGCATTTGGCAGACGCTCTTATACAGAGTGACTCAAGAATTATTCCATTCATACACGTGAGTAGCTATGGGGTTAAGGGCCTTGCCTAGGGGCCCAGAAGTGGCCAGGATTTAAACGTATGACCTTTAGAGCTACGCAAAGGTACCACCTCAAAATTCATGTGTGTGATTCCGGTGTAAGTATAAGCTTAGCTGCTGTATCAAAACACTATTCTTATTCCCACACATGTACTCTGTCTTACTCCTATCGACTTTCATTCCCCTTCTCTCCAGCACGTACCTCCAGCTCTCCAGGCTCAACCTGCTTCCTACTCTCACCACAACTTACAATATATATATATATATACTATATAACTATTAAAATGGTACTGCAAATAAAGCTGTTATTCTATACACTTGAGCCTTTGGTGAGCATGTATAAATTCTTAAATACAGATTAATACTACAGGAGCTGTTTTTTTCCTGTACCATGGAGTCTCAGTAACACTCCTCCTCTGGAGTCTGATTCTCGCTTCATCGACATTCAGCTCACGGCAGCAGCGTGTCCCGAGTAGAGCGACAGACTGTGTTGTTGATGTGGAAGAGAAACCTGTGGACTGGTTATTAGAGCTCGGCCCGTGTGACTGACAGAGCAAAGTTACATTCTCATTTCCTTGGCCCTTGAAAGGATTGCAATCTTCCTCTCTTTTCGCTGCTGTCCGTCTCCATGTCACTCAGTATACAACAGTTCTGCTGGAGATTTAACCACTCGGGTTTCTCCTCTCTCTCTCTCTCTCTCTCTCTCTTTCTCTCTCTCTCTCTCTCTCTCATTCTTTATCTATCTCTCCACATAAAACCAAGACATCAAACCTTCCTGGCAGCCCTTTGACATGAGAGCTTCAGCGATAAATTTGAACACATAAATTATATCGAATTCGGATGAGGAATGTGACATTTTCACAGGAAGCAATCCCAAATCATTTCAGCACAGGGAGTGACATCATCTTGCACAGATTTTTGAGAAATATCACAATAAAGGCTTCTTCATAAGTTCCATCTAGCACACTTATGGGTTTTGGGGAAACCCATATATTTCTTGTGTTTTCTCATTACAAGTAGTTCCAAACACCCATCCACCCATTAACTTCCCAATGAACCATTATTCATTCCACAATGATGTGTTAGGTGTCCAAGCCTATTAAAGACCTTTGGGGGAAATTTGGGGGAACGCTGACTGCACTTCAGGCCTCCTCACATCCTCACCTACATCAGTACCTGACTTTAAAATCGAGTTAAACTTCTTTCCAGAAGAGTGGAGATTATGATAAGAGCAAATGAGCACCAAATGTGGATGGAATGGGATTTTAAAAAGAGGCACATATCAATCTTATGGTCCTATAGTCTCCATATATTCTTCTTCATCTTCTTAAAAGTAATAAATTGTAATAAACTAGTGAGTATTTTTTTTATTATTATTATTATCATCATGCAAAAGGAATTTTGCATATTCATACCATCAGTAGATATCACTCTACTCAGTTTATTAATACTGAATATGGTTTGTACATGTGTACTTGTGCTGTCTGCTGGCAATCAAAAGACTCTCAATGTTATTTCCATCTTTTTATACAGATTTCCCCTGGATTACATATTTTATTTCACCTGGTCAAAATCTATCAAATCAATCTCAATGTTTGCACTATGCCATGTTTCTCCCCCTGGACACAACAAGCCTGATCCTGAGTGACAATCTGAAAGAGATTCATGCTAATAACAGAAAGCTAATTGGCTAAGTGACAAGCCTTTCACTGATTCTGTTTTGGGGTCAAGATCTATTTACAGAAACCTTATCTTCAAATGGATGGAGCCTGAGGCCTGAACCTATTTAGCAGCATTATATGCTGATCAAGTAGTAGCTGTACTTTTGTAGTGTCGAAATATTAATAAAACCATGCTGAAATAATACAAAAAAAAAAAGATTAGCTAGATTGAACAAATGCGCAGGGTTGATTATTTAAATATTTCATCATTTATTCATTTTGAAATTTGTGATTATTTTCAGACCTACTGAATTCTTACTGATCCGAGTTAAACATGCTCCCGAGGTACAGGTGGCCAGTGTTCCTGTCCCTTTCTTCTCTTCCAGATTAATCCTGACACTCTACTTAAAACTCAATTTTCCGGTGTTCATGTAACGCTACCTCTAATACTCATTAAATTGCTCCGGCAGCACTTTAGAATGTTCTTGTTTAGTAGTTTCCATGGAGTTGTAGTTATTTCTTTCGCTAACTACAAATGAGACCAACATGCAATAGCCAATTAGCCTTCTGTTATTAGCATGAATCTCTTTCAGATTGTACCACAGACCTAAAATGTTATTTTATTTTTCAGCTATGTGAAGTGCAAGTTTAGTTTATTTGGGGCTCGGTTAAGGCCAGTTGCTGACAATGTATTTGTGTGTGTGTTTTTTTAATTGTGTGTATCATGATCTAGGTTTTAAATTTTATTTAAATGGTTTTAAAAAAGTCTTAAATTTGATTGTGAAACCTGCAGAAACTCTGATATCTCTGTAAAGCTGCTTTAAAAGCTATCTACAAATAAAAATGAATTCAAATTGAATTGAAATTGCTAATATGCTGACACGATCTCTGATCATGCTGGTGTACATGGGCTAGAGTAAAAGATCTTTAGTGGTTTTAGTGGAAGCAATAAGCTAGAAATAAGCTTTTTTTGTTTCTGGCTTTTTCAATCGCACAATCTGCAGGAGTGAAAAAATGGGATTATTGACTCTCGACTCTGTTTTGAAGCTCCTGTAGACAATAATATATCAATAGCAATCTCAGAAAAAAAAAAAATAAATACTGGTACATGATGCATGAGAGATCAAGGTTAAAGTTTTGTAATGTCTTGCTGTCTGGGTGTTCTTGTAGCTCCAGTTAGTCCAAGATAGAAGAAGAATCATGCTTAATTTAGCTACAGATGCTACTTTTGAGAGATCAGTGATCCTGAGCCCTGCTCTGTGGAGGTGTCTAATCCATTATGATTCCCTGATGGAGTTCCCATCAATCGGAAGCCACTTGCTGCTGTTGAAAATGGCCTCCAATATGGACAACCTAAAGATACATGAGATTACTGTGGATTGAACCATTTAAGGCAGTATGATTGCTTTGAATTGCAGTTCATAAGAACAGATTTGATATGATGTGCTAAATCTACAATTTCCCCATCAGTTCAATCACATCTGGAGTGGTGAAAAGCTGAAACCTTTAACAAAATGGACATCATAATAAAATAATAAAGAATTATCTGATTTATTTTCTATCCAAAAAGGAAGGAACAGGAAGTTAAGAAGATAATTAATAAAGCCATGAATTAGAGTAGAAGGTAGGAAGTAAGCAGAGGTGTCAAAAGTACACACATCCTTCACTCAGTAGAAGTGCAGATTCTGATGTTTTCAAACACTGGTACAAGTTGAAGTTCTGACTACACTTTTTTACTCAAGTTAAAGTAAAGAAGTTTGGGCTCTGACATGTAGTTCAGTAAAAATGACATTTTAGACATTACTGCTCCCTGTTTTAGTGTCACCCTGGTAACTGAACCACATCATAATTATATATTGGTGTAAAAAAAAAGTAATGGAGAGTGTGTTAGAGAAGTGAAGAAAAGAGTGCAGGCAGGGTGGAGTGGGTGGAGAAGAGTGATAGCAGGAGTGATTTGTGATAGAAGAATATCTGTGAGAGTGAAAGGGAAAGTTTATAGGACTGTGGTGAGACCTAAGTTGTTGTATGGTTTAGAGACAGTGGCTTGGGACAGTGGATTGAGATGGTTTGGACATGTGCGGAGGAGGGACATATCGGTAGGAGAATGCTGAGGATGGAGCCACCAGGAAGGAGGAAAAGAGGAAGACCAAGGAGGAGGTTTATGGATGTGATAAAAGAAGACATGCAGGGAGTTGGGTTGAAAGAGGCAGATGTAGAGGACAGGGGGGTATGGAGACTAATGATTTGCTGTGGCGCCCCCTAATGGGAGCAGCCAAAAGAAGAAGAAGTAAAACTTTTTTTTTTTTTACTTTGTGACCTAATGAATGTATCCAGGATAAACATCCACACATACAGTAGAACACAGTAAACTGTGCACAATGAAAAGAAAGAATAATGATCATGTGAATAGAATAAAACTAAGGTCTGGTTTAAAAATGTAAGAAGTAGAAAGTCCAAATATTTGTTTCAAAAATGTAATGAGGAAAACGTTGTCTGAAAAATATATAGTGAAAAAATCTATATAAGTTCAGTAATGGAGTATTTCTACTTTGTTAAAGTAAGGGATTACGAAAGGCAGTAAGGAAGGAAGGAAGAGAAATTGGACATAAAAACAGGCAAGACTGAATACACTTGGCTAAATGAAACCTGCTTTTTTGAAAGTCTCTCATTTTATTTTAAGTTTATATTTCATACACGGACATTAAATAGAACCCTTTATCTAAACGTGTTGCTTTTGTTCGATTGCTGCCATTGGACCTTTTTAACTGTGTTCATTATTTAATACAAAGGGCCGGTAGGAGGCAAAATCTTAATTGTCCTAAATTACAGTTTTTTGCTAATTTTCTTGCAATGACACACAGTGTCACCTTCCCATGTTCCTCTTTCAGCCTCCACACAAAAGGCTACATGGTTAGTTCATTTTATCACATTGCAATTTAGTAGAATTCAGCTCATGTAAGTGTGAAAAGTGGCTCACACAATGGGGATGATGGAGGCAGTAATATTTTTGGGATTAAAGAGGAAATATCCCCACATTACCCCTGTCCAGGGCTGGTTCCAAACATTTAAAAATTAATTAACAAAATTATTTTTTTAAATATTATATTTATTTATACGACAATCTCGATCCTTCTACATTTCAGAATAAATAAAAAGCACTTAAAAAAATTAATTCTTTAACCTTTTTATTTATACAAAACCTGTTATCAGTACTTTTATATACTACATTAAATATGTATATTAATTTAACTTTAAATTAGGTCAATAGTAAAATAATTATAAAAAAGAAACAAAAAAGAAATAGGTATAAAAGCTTATCTAAAACAGTTATATCTAATTCCTCGGCTCATGTCATTACCTAGGCTACACTATAAAATAATAATCTGCTTTGTGATGTTTTTTTAATACGTTAAAATTACTTTAGTAGGTTAAAAATGATGATTTTATTATAAATAACTCACATAGACACAATGACTTAATCACTCAGGACTTTTATTAATTTGTTATGTAAAACAGTAACACACTGGCCACTGTTTGGAATAATAAACATTTGTACAGTAAAATGGGGTAGAATCTCATTTGGCATCTGCGATTGCTGTTTTTATATACAAGCTTTTACTTTTTCTTTAGTATTTTTAAAGTCGTCACGATGCTCACCATGTTTTGGCAGAATAAGGCTTGTTTACTTTTATAATCAAAAATACATGATAACGGCTCCCATAGCTGCATCGCAAGCTGCGGTTTTATTGAGTACCTGTGAAGCTTCTCGCTTGAAAACCTCCAAGGGATGCATTCGTTTTGCCGTCACCAAAATGCGTTCAGACGGTGGGAACTTGCATTAAAAGGTGATATTTACCGGTTCCACTTCAGGTGAGTGACAGTTATTTATATCCAGTGGATAAACAGCCATGTCTTATGGTGCCTGTCTTGACTGGTGAACTAGTGTGTAGATTTGTAAGGGTTATGGAGGCCCCCATCCTCTACAACTGCTCCACTCATCACTCCATCCTCTACCACTGTTCCACTCATCCCTCCATCCTCTGCCACTGCTCCACTCATCCTTCTACCCTCTAACACTACTTCACTTATCCCTCTACAATCTACAACTGCTCCACTCATCCCTCCATCATCTACCACTGCTCCACTCATCCCTCCATTCTAACACTAAACCACAATCCCTTCATCCTCTACAACTGCATCACACGTCCTCAATCATTTAACACTGCACCACACTTGCTTTATCCTCTGTATAAAGACATCTTTCAAATGTCATACATGTAAATAGATCTAGAATGCATTTGAATGCTATTAAACGTGAAACAAAGTTAAGACATTTTCTGCACATGTCCAAACCATCTCAATCACATCTCCCTCACTCCAAAACGTCCTACATGCGCTGTCCCTCTAATAAACTAGTTTCTCATCCTGTCCATCGTCGTCACTACCAACGAAAACCTCAACATCTTCAGCTGTGCTATCTCCAGCTCCACCTCCTGTCTTTTACTCAATGTCACTATCTCTAAACCATACAAGATCACAGGTCTCACCACAGTCCTATAAACTTTTCCTTTCACTCTCACAGATACTCTTCTATCACCAATCACTCCTGCTATCACTCTTCTCCACCCACTCCACCCTGCCTGCACTCTTTTCTTCACTTCTCTAACACACTCTTCATTACTTCATTACAGTTACCTGAACTCCTCCACCTTCTCCTTCTCTTCTCCCTGCAACCGGACCACTCCACTGCCCTCCCTCTCATTCACACACATGTACTCTGTCTTACTCCTAGTGACTTTCATTCCCCTTTTTTCCAGCGTGTACCTCCACCTCTCCAGGCTCTTCTCCACCTGATCCTTATTCTCACCACAAATCACTATCATCCGCAAACATCATAGTCCACAGGAAGACTCCTGTCTTACATCGTCCTTCAACCTGTCCATCACCACTGCAAACAGGAAAGGGCTCAGAGCTGATCCTTGATGCAATCCAAACTCCACCTTAAACCAGTCTTTTGTTACTACTGCACACTTCACTGCTGTCAAACTTTCCTCATACATGTCCTGCACCACCCTTACATAGTCAAGTTAAGTCAAATCAAGTTTATTCCTATTGCACTTTTTACAACAGACATTGTCTTAAAGCAGCTTTACAGAAAACAACAGTTAAGGTAAATGATGTGCATTTATCCCTGATGAGCAGCCATGCCGACTGTGGCAAGTAAAAACTCCCTTAGATGTTATAAGGAAGAAACTATTAGAGGAACCAGACTCAAAAGGGGAACCCATCCTCATTTTGGTGACACCAAAAGTGTGAGTATAGTCTTTAAACAATACAGAACACTGGAGAGTGAGAACTAACATGAGCACTGGAGTGTGTGATTATAAGTAATGTTCTTTCTACAGTCTTATACAGTCATTGTGGTTAAAGAACTAGAAGCTACAGAGCAACTCATAAAATAGCTCAACATTTGTGATCATCACAGATCCAACATCTGCTTCTCCATTCCAGAGCCTTTAAACACTCCAGGAGGTCCACTGTCAAAACTCCACACATAAAGTGGGATCCAATTGGCACTGGTACATCTCTAGATGGTACGGGATGTTTGCTGGGTTGGCATCTACTTTTTTAAACGTCCATAATCTTAATGAGGTGGGACGTGACTGGGGCTGGAGCAACCTCAGGATGCCTCGGGATATACATACTTCTCTGATACACCTGACTTCCTCATACAACACCACAACTCCTCTCTCAGCACCCTGTCATACGCTTTCTTCAAATCCACAAACACACAATGCAACTCCATCTGACCTTCTTTATACTTCCAAATCAACATTCTCAAAGCAAATAATGCATCTGTGGTGCTCTTCCTCAGCATGAAACCATACTGTTGCTCACAGATGGTCTTCTCTCAGCCTGGCTTCCACTACTATTTCCCATAACTCCATGGTGTGACTAATCAACTTTATTTCCCTGTAGTTACTGCAGGTCTGCAATATACTTTCACTTTGGAAGCTGTGTTGACTTTCACAGTCACCTTGACCTTGAAGTAAAAAAATAAATAAATAAATATTGAGACCTCATGTTTTTCCTATGATCTTTAGAAAGTGTGGATTCTCTTCAGAACATGTCATTTTAAGAGTAATGCAAATATTTTCCCTGTGAATGTCTTCGGCTTTATTAAAAGTTTTGTTTAGGTTTATTAATGTGTAACATAATTTCTCTGAATCAGGGACATGTTTAAAGTTTATAAATCATTACTTTTTTCCCTTTAAATCTATGCTCCTTGAAAAGTTGTTTATCAGCCAAAAGAAAGCTCAATCAGCTATGACCTGACCTGAAGCCTTTCCTTCAGGTTGTTGCAATATAGAGCAAATAAATGATTTCCACATATTACCTCATTCTTATCTGGGGAGAACATTCTTCAGAAGTGATTTCACTGAACTTGAAAACAAGTCAATAAATTGTGGTTAATAATCACAGCAAGAAAAAAAACTCCTAATAGATTTCATTAGTCACAAAGTAAAGCACAAAAGGTTTGATCTTAGTATAAAATCCTGGAACACTCTGAAGACGTTCATTACTCAGAATGAGAGCACTGGTTTTCCTTGCATTCTTTCTGTACCAGTGTACTGTGGTACAGGGTGTTGATTTTCTCATCGAGTTCCATGAAGTCAAATCTATTTTGAAGGACCAGAAAGCTCTTCTGGAAGAGCTAAAGAACCAAGGACAAGGAATTGGTAAGTAGGGGAAAAAAAAAATCAGATATAAAGCAGCTTTAAAAATATAACTGAATATTTATTCTGATTAATGGTTGCTTAGTGGTTAAGATGTTGACCTTCCACTAGACTTTGGACTGTGCTTGTGTAGATTTGTGCTCATTCAGCCACAAGGTCTGGGGTACAGACACTATTCACAGTCATCCCAAAGGTGTTCAATAGGATGGAGCTCTATAGCAGTGAATCTTCATGTATAGCATATCTTCATGGAGCTGGCTTTGTGCACAGGGGAATTATCATGCTGAAACAGTTTTGGGTCTCCTAGTTCAAGTGAAGGGAAAAATGTATTGTGTGCCTCAAGATTGATGGTAAAAGTTCGAGAATGAACCACATATGGCTGGAAAAGTCAGGCGTCTCAATACTTTTGACAATAGTTAAATTATAGCTAAGCATACCAAAGAAAATAATAGCAAAGCACTAGCAGAAATTTGTGTCCTATTAAACCGTTCCTATTAAACCCACACTTAAGTTCAAAATAGTAGCATTGCAATTTCAAATAGCACACGAGCAAAACATAAAACGAAAGAAATCAGATTGACAGCATGACGTTATTAAATTGTCTTTATAATGCACATCTAACCGTGTTATGAGCTCTATATCTGAAAATGCATGCTCATAAGAATCTAAATGTTCACAAATTTTCTGCATATATTTTAACCAAGGTGACCAGGTCCTTCTTATGTAATGCAGTTATTCATTAACTAGAGCTGAATCTGAGTGGACATTGTTTTTTTTTTTATGATGTTTCTGTCTGCTTGCTATCTTACAGGATGCTCATGCATTGCTGAAATTCAGTATCAGCTTAATGAGTTGAAATCCACAGTGGCAGAACAGAAGGTGAAGCTGGAGGCTCTTCAGAAACAGCTAGCAGGTAAAAGCAGAGACAGATTAAACAGTGGTGGATGAAGTACACAAACGATGTACTTGAGTTAAAGTAGAGATACAGTAGTTAACATATTGTCAGGGAGCTACCTGTTCCTTCTCCTGTGCAGGCCGCACCCACTCGTAGCTCATCCCCAGCATACTAGGACACACACCTGAACCTCGTTTATTTCATTCATCACCTAACCCATATAAGCCCCTCACCTACACACACACTCTGTCAGTTATTGTTTCATGGTTTTGCTGCCCGTCACACGCTTTCCGTTGGACTGTTCAGCACCGTGCTTCTTCCCCGAGCGCACCGGGATTCATACACCGTCTGCCCTGTCTTTGTTCTCATGCACCGTGGACCGCGCTGCTTCTGCGCCCCACCGGATATTCTACCCTTTTTTCAGCTAATGTATCTGGATTTGCCTTGTGTTTCAAATAAACTTTCGTTTGCTTTCACTTCGGCTTTCGCCTCCAGTTTCCTCGCGTAACAGAATAACTGACCTACGAAGAACAGTAAGGAGCTGTTTTCCTGTAGATGGATACCGGACCCAGCGGCTCCTCCGGGAGCAGCTCCGGCGACCCGGTTCGGGATCTCGTTGCTGCGCTGCAAGCCGCCTTTCCAACAGCCGGGGCTCGACCAACCCCCCCTGCGGTTACCGGCAGTCCCATGGCGCTCCCGGGGACGTTTTCGGGAGAAGCATCGGAGTGCCGCGGCTTCCTGCTCCAGGTGAACCTCTACATAGAGATGCAACCGCAGCGGTTCCCATCCCAACGGTCCAAGGTAGCGTTCTTTATTTCTCTACTTTCCGGGAGAGCGCTAGCTTGGGCACAATCACTGTGGGACTCGGAAAGCCCGGTATTAAACGCCTACGCTTTGTTTACCGCGCACTTCCTGGAAGTTTTCAGCGCCGCCTCCGGGGTCCTAACCACCGCCGACCAGCTGCTCAGTTTGCGACAGGGGAGTGATGACATCACGGCTTACAGCCTGCGATCTATGACAACAGGATGGGGCTGGAGGAGTTCATAGGAAAGTCCATCGGCCTTTCACAGCGGCTCGTGGCATGCCCACCGATACACCATCCCTCAGGGACCCATCCTGCAACCACCCCGGCTTCCGACACCGAACCGATGCAGCTGGGCTCACAAAGGCTGTCCAGGAGAGAGAGAAACAGCCGATTGGCCACCGGAAAGTGCCTGTACTGTGGTGACCCGGGTCATTCCATCGCCAGATGCACCCGACGTCCCGTTCACACGGCGGTGAGTACTGTGGAGTTCCCTGCAGACATATCTCCTTTGTCTAAGCTCACCGTGATGCTTCTAACCCCAAGCCTATCTGTCTCCGTATGTGCTTTGGTGGACTCTGGATCAGCAGGTAACTTCATCTCCCAAGCCTGCCTCGACCGCCTTCGGCTCCCCTGAGAGAGGGGCTCCCAGGACTTAGCCGTCCAGACCATCCAGGGCCGCCCACTGGGAAGGGGCTGGGTGAAGTACTGTGCGCCAGTTGTCACCCTTCAGGTGGGGCTGTTCCATCGTGAGGACATCCGGTTCATGGTACTCGACGACTCTACAGTCAGTGTGATCTTGGGACGGCCCTGGTTACAACAACATGCCCCACGGTGTTCCTGGGACCCGTGCGACATTCTAGAGTGGAGTGCACACTGCCGGGAAAACTGCCTCTCCCAGCTACCCACACGGGTCCATAAGGTCGTGGTCGGTGCCACCAGGGTGGAAGAAGCCACCACAAAGACCCAGGCGGCGATTCCTGTGGAATACCAGGCATTCAAGGATGTGTTTTGTGCCAAAGCAGCCACTCGTCTTCCCCCTCACCGGCCTGGGAATTGCTGCATCGACCTGCTTCCTGGTGCTAAGCTGCCCAAGGGCCGTGTCTATCCCCTATCCGCTCCTGAACATCGACCTATGGAGGAGTACGTCCAACAGGTGCTCCAGCAGGGGTTCATCACCCAATCCACCTCACCGGCAGCCTCAAGCTTTTTCTTTGTGGGAAAGAAGGACGGGGGTCTTCGTCCATGCATCGACTACCGGCAGCTAAACGCCCAGATCGCTCCTCTCCCTTATCCCCTCCCTCTCGTACCGTCAGCTCTGGAGGACCTAAGGGAGGCTAGGGTATTCTCCAAACTCGACCTCCGGAGCGCATACAACTGGAATGGAAGACCGCCTTCATTACACTCTCAGGGCACTACGAGTACCGGGTCATGCCGTACGGCCTCTCGATCGCTCCGGCAGTGTTCCAGGGGTTCATGAACGAGGTGCTCCGGCCCTTCCTCCAGAAGTGTGTCATGGTCTACATCGATGACATTCTGAGATAAACCTCAGAGGCTCAGGAGGCTTTCGACGAGCTCCGCCAGCGCTTCTGCCTCGCCCCTGTGTTACGTCATCCAGATCTCCGGAGACCGTTTGTGGTTGAAGTCGACGCCTCCTCCACCGGCATAGGGGCGGCTCTCTCCCAGCTATCAGGCAACCCGCCACAGCTCCATCCCTGTGCTTACTTCTCGCATAAGCTCTCAGCGGCTAAACAGAACTACGACATCGGCAACCGTGAGCTGTTGGCAATAAAGATGGCTCTGGATGAATGGAGGCACTGGCTGGAGGGCGCCGAGCACCCATTCACTGTTATCACAGACCACAAGAACCTCCAGTACCTACGGGAGGCCCGGAGGCTCAACCCCAGGCAGGCCCGCTGGGCCCTCTTCTTCACTCGGTTCCGGTTCCACGTCACCTACCGAGCCGGGGCGCTTAATGGTAAGGCCGACGCCCTCCCCCGGGTGTTCGGGCCCGAGGAACCCAGCGATCCGGACCCCATCCTTACTCCCACACTCGTCGTGGGGCCCATCGTCTGGGACGTGGACAGTGAGATCCGCTCAGCTTCTCTCCAGGAACCGGCCCCCGAGGGGTGTCCTGAGGGACGTGTCTTTGTCCCCACCTCCTGCCGACGAGGGCTCATGCAGTTGGTACACGAGGGGCCCGGCACGGGTCACGCAGGGGAGAGGAGGACAGTTCAGCTCGTCCAGACGCGTTACTGGTGGCTGGGGATGGCAGAGGAGATCACCCGGTTCGTCCAGGGGTGTGCCACCTGCGCCATGTCAAAAGTGCCACGGCGACTACCCGTAGGCAAGCTGGTGCCACTCCCCGTCCCGCAGCGCCACTGGTCCCACCTGGGGATCGACTTCGTGACCGACCTGCCACGGTCAGGGGGACACACGTGCGTCCTGGTAGCGGTGGACCGCTTCTCCAAAGCCTGCCGTTTTGTTCCCCTCAAGGGCCTGCCCACCGCCCTCGAAACAGCCGAGGCCCTGTTCACCCACGTTTTCAGGAATTTTGGTCTCCCGGAGGAGATAGTCTCAGATCGTGGGCCCCAGTTCACATCTCGGGTGTGGAAGGCCTTCTTCCAGCTACTGGGGGTTTCGGTGAACCTAACGTCTGGCTACCACCCGCAGTCGAACGGCCAGGCGGAGCGAAAGATCCAGGAGCTGAGCAGGTACCTGAGGACTTACTGCAGCCAGGACCAGGAGGACTGGGCTCATTTCCTGCCCTGGGCTAGGGCTAGGGGTCGCCCTCGCCGCAGAGTCCGGGCGTCCGGTGCCGCCCCTGGGGGAGGGGGTGGTGTCAGGGAGCTACCTGTTCCTTCTCCTGTGCAGGCCGCGCCCACTCGTAGCTCATCCCCAGCATACTAGGACACACACCTGAACCTCGTTTATTTCATTCATCACCTAACCCAAATAAGCCCCTCACCTACACACACACTCTGTCAGTTATTGTTTCATGGTTTTGCTGCCCGTCACACGCTTTCCGTTGGACTGTTCAGCACCGTGCTTCTTCCCCGTGCGCACCGGGATTCATACACCGTCTGCCCTGTCTTTGTTCTCATGCACCATGGACTGCGCTGCTTCTGCGCCCCACCGGATATTCTACCCTTTTTTCAGCAAGTGTATCTGGATTTGCCTTGTGTTTCAAATAAACTTTCGTTTGCTTTCACTTCAGCTTTCGCCTCCAGTTTCCTCGTGTAACACATATGACTCCAGTAAAAGTGTCCCTTCAAACTTTCATTTGAGTAGATGTATTTGCCTTCAAATGTGCTTAAGCAGTCAAAGTACTATGATTTATTATGTCTGTGAATGTTTTTATCATTATTTCTATCACAAGACTCTTTGATTAAAGAATCCCAGCACACTGATCTATTGATAGAAACTGGTACCACCTTCTCTTAGAATTAGAGGTAAGTACACTTCAAGGCTCTTCTTTGTTCTGGCACCAATGTGGTGGAATGAACTTCCCCTAGATGTCCGTACAGCAGAGTCCCAGACTATCTTCAAGTGACGACTAAAGACCTACCTCTTCCTGAAACAAACACATTAAATTAGCACTTTCCAAGTTTGTAGAATTCTAGGGTTATATTTATATTAAGTTTTTAATCTGGTACACCAGTGTAGATTTATTCATTACTAGAAACTCAAAGCACTTTTGTAAATCGCTCTGGACAAGTGTGTCAATTGATTTCTATTTAAATAATCATGAGCCCAAAACATTCTTTTCAACAACATCAAAAAATATTGCACAAATAAGGACACAAGTGTTGAGACGAGTTCGAGTCAGGAGTTTCTTTATCATTTATTCCTCTCTAAATGTTCTGCTTGCTGACAGTGTAGTATGTGATTTTTAACCATCCCACTTCCCATTCATTCCCTATTTGCTGTTATAAAAACCTCCGCTCTTCTGAGAAAGATGTTCCACTTCAAGTTGGAGTGTGCTTGTAGAGATTTGTGCTCATTCAGCCACAAGGGTGTTAGTAAAGTCAGGTAGTGATGTAAGTGATTTGAGGAAGCCTGGGGGTGCAATCAGCATTCACATTCATCCTAAAGGTTACAGTGAGTAGTGTTCAGTAGGGTTGAGGTCAGAGCTCTATAGCAGGCCACACAAGATCTTCCACTTCAAACCATGCAAACTTTATATTTAAGGAGCTGGCTTTGTGCCCAGGGACATTATCATGCTGGAACAGGTTTAAATGTGGAGTTCGAGTGAAGATTTAATGCAACCACTTCTAAAGAATTCTGATGCAACTTTGTGGAAACATATTGGAAAAGATAGTTTTGTTCATATAGTGTAGGTAGATATATGGATGGATGGATTGTTGGATTGGTGATAGATGGATTAATGGATGGATAAATAGATAGATGGATGGATTGGAGGATATATGAATGAATAGTTTTTTTTATTCCAGAGTGAAATTCAAAGTTAGCATACAAAGTTACAGTTATAGGAGGTACAAGCACCTTCCTGTGCAACTCGTTTCTACTATGAGCTGAATGAATCTTCAGCTAAATTAGTTCTGTTGTTCCATCAGTAGGTCATGAAGGTGATACTGTTTATTACTTGTCCTCAATTCCATCAGAATTTCAAAATGATCCAGTAAGCATTGCAAGAATAAGATCTTCTTAATCAGATTATAAGATTTTCTGCAACTTGCCATTGGTTACCAAGGACTGGTGAAAGACCTCTAAGCTCTTACAGCAAACATCTGGGCTTCCTCTGCAACTAAAGTTTGCTCATCCCTTTCCTGTACACAACCCCTGTGTTGATAATCTAGTCCAGCTTTTTGTGGAGACCGAATATATTGTATAACTTCGAAATAAGATCCTGCTGCATAAATCAAAATTTGCAAATATTTTTGTCTGATTTGCTTTATTTGTTTTACAGATAAACCTACGGTTGCCTTTTCAGCTTCACTTATTGGCCACGGCGGTCAGACCCTGGGAGGATATTCAACCGAGGAAATCCTGAAGTTCCAGAAAGTTTTCACGAACGTCGGCAGTGCCTACAGTAGCACTACTGGTACTGTATGCTTAAGATCATTCAGTCAGTTACAACAAAAAAGCCATAGCGACTATATCCCATTTATTGTCTCTGACACAAACATTTGGCAGCTTGGTGGTGCTAGGATTGAAACTAACACCTTAACCACTGAGCTACCACAAAGGTTTGTGGCCATGCAACTGTAAGATTGGTATGTGCTTTCTGAACATCCCATTCCAACTTTATTGATGATTTACACTTATAATAAAAGATTTTCCATGCAATTTTTTTAGAGATTTGTTTCACTACAAGCGTGTTAGTAAATTTAGGTACTGATCTAGGTGAGGTAAGGAGCCCTGGGGTGCAGTCAGCGTTCACATTCATCCCACAGGTGAATCAGGTTGGGGTCAAAGCAAAACCACTCACGATCTTCCACTTCAACCCATGAAAACTTTATTTTCACTGATCTTGATTTGTGCATAGGAGCATTGTCATATGGGGACAGGTTTGGGTCTTTTGGTTCAAGTGAAGAGAACATCTAATGCTATTGCATCCAAAGGCGTCCAATACAATTGTGCGCCTCCAAACAGCTTGCAGAAGAACTAATTATGGCTTGAAAAGTGTTGCAATACTTCTGTCCATATAGTGTAAGTTTGTAGCTTAAGCTGTCTATTAACAGCAAATCTAAATACATTTATAAGATGTGTCTGATTTTTATTTAATAATAAGTACTAATAAGTACATGCAGTATGGCTGGAAAAGTCAGGTGACCCAATACTACAAATTTGTCTCTTCTTCTTTCGGCTTCTCCCATTGGGGGGCGCCACAGCGGATCATCCATCTCCATACCTCCTGTCCTCTCCATCTGCCTCTTTTACCTCAACCACCTGCATGCCTTGGTTGCCTTGGGCTTCCTCTTTTCCTCCTTCCTGGTGGCTCCATCCTCAGCATTCTCCTACTGATATACCCCATGTTCCTCCTCTGCACATAATATTTATATTATAGAGGTTATTGAAACATATAATAGGGACTAATTGTGGAATTAAATGATCATAACACACATACTAATCTTATAGTCTGGTTGTAACAAACGTTTGTTCAAATACTGTATATTATACATTATCAATATACTACCAGTGTCTGATTTCTAATTGAAACTTTCTCTACGCAGGAAAGTTTACCGCTCCTGTGAAAGGCGTGTACTATTTTAGCTTCACGGCTTTCGCAAACGGAAAATCAAGCATGGGCGTGCACCTGCGCAAAAATGGCGAGCAAATAGTGGCTATCTACGATTACAACAGTAACCACAAAGATGTGAACGGCGCAAACAGGGCTGTGCTCATGCTGGAAAAGGGAGATGAAGTGTACATCGGGCTCTGGAGCAGTCTGCACATTTTTGACAGCTACAACAGGGTCAGCACCTTCTCTGGGTTCCTGATTTTCCCATCAGAATAAAAATCGTTCCATTGTATTAACATTAACACAAATGCAAATATATTAGAAAGCGATCGGAATGCGATATAAAAATATCTAAAATGCTTATAAAATGTAAATAAGTTGCCTGATTTTAATTTGAGATTGAACAATTGTTGAGCTTAAACTAAAAAGAATTTAATTACTGTTTTTTTTTTTTTTTTTATTCAATTCAATTTTGGTTTATTTAAACCAATTTCTTTATTAGAACATAATATCTTTATTTCATAATTTATATAATGTGATTTTTATTAATCCTTTGATTCCCCTCTAATGTTTTTGTTTTTTTGTGAAGCACTTATAATGTGATTTTAATTATGCTTTTAAATTTCTATAAAATAAAATAATACAAAATGCTGAAATACATTTTTTTTTTTAAATATCATATATATAACATCATAAAATTGATTATGCTGATTTTTTTTTCTTCATACAACTCCATGGTTTTGTGTTCGAACCCCAAATTCAATGACTGTCTATACAAAGATTTACATATTTACAGATCATTTTCTCCAGGATCTCCAGAGTGTGAGAGATTGTGCACTGTGATAAACATTGATATAGTTTATAAGTAAATACACAATATTGCCAACCTCACTTTTACAGCCGTATTGTGGTTCTTTTCTAAAGTTGGAGACACACGATTTTATAGGGCGTCGTTGGGTGCAGAAGCATGACATTTTTCATTTATTTAAACTAGGGGACGCAAACCTGTTCCAGCATGACAATGCTCCTGTAAAAACATTCAGCTCCATAAAGACATGCTTTGCAAGGGGTGGAATTGTAACACACTCGTTGCTGAATGAATATGACCCAAATGTTCACAGAATTTAGAGGAACATCTTCCCAGAAGAGTGGAGTTTATTATACGAGTAAACAGGGACTAAATGTGGAATGCCATGTTCAAAAAGCAATCTTATAGTCAGGTGTCCACAAAACTTGCACAGAAAGTAGATTTCTGCACCATAAAGGAACTGTATAGACTGACTGATTGTTATATTAGCTAATGTGTAATAATAAAAAAGGAGTAAATCATTCGCTAGGGGTCTGATTCACAAAAATGATTTTAAAATACTGATACTATTATTATTAATAACTCTGACATGACTTTACAGAGGCTTCAGCAGAACGGTAATCAGGTTTACAAACCATCTGATTCACCAAAAGTGGATCTTGTGTACTCATGGACTTCGTCGTTTATTTGCTTTGGTAAATGAGTTTGTGTGTACATTTCCCCCCAGGCACAAATCTGCTCCTCTTCTGGGTTCAAAATCATCCTCATCAGTTTAGCGCCGCTAATCTCCCCAGGTTGAGGATGTAATTAAGCAGTGGCGTGCAGATGGCAGGCGACGAGAGAGAAACTGGAGAACTCGCATTTCCTCTGCACATGTGCGCACAGCAAGACATCATCTCTACTCCCTTTGACATCTTTCAAGCCAAAAACTAAAGAACCCTAATAACAGTTACATAATGTGAAAATTAGATGTGAATATTTGTACTCTGGAAAAAAAAAAAAAAGATATATATTGTTTTACTTAAACTATTATCCCCAATGTTACTAACACTGCACTCCTTATTTCACATGGTCAGGGAATTTATATTCTCTCTTCTTAACCTGCTCCTTACTCTCACCACAAAGCAAAATATTATCCGCAAACATCATAGTCACCGGAGACTCCTCTGACCTCGTCCATCAAGCTGTCCATCACCACTGCAAACAGGAAAGGTATCAGAGCCGAGCCTTGATGCAGTTTTACCTCTACCTTGAACCAGTCTGTCGTTCCTACTGCACACTTCATTGCTGTCCTCATACATGTCCTGCACCACCCTTACATACTTCTCTGACACACCTGACTTCCTCATACAATAACACAACTTCTCTCTCCACCCTGTCGTACACTTTCTCTAAATCCACAAACATACAAATGCAACTCATTCTGACCTTCTCTATACTTCTCCATCAACATTCTCAAAGCAAATAATGCATCTGAGGTGCTCTTCCTCAGCATAAAACCATACTGCTGCTCAGAGATGGTCACCTCTTCTACTACTTTTCCACCACTACTCTTTCCCATAACTTCATGGTTTGACTGATCAACTTAATTCCCCCGTAGTTACTGCAGGTCTGCACATCTCCCTTATTCTTAAAGATTGGTACCAGCACACTTCTTCTCCATTCCCCAGGCATCTTCTCACCTTTCAGAATCTGTTAAAAACTTTACTGACATCTCTCCTAAACATCTCCACGCTTCTACCGGTATATGTCATCTGGTGCAACTGACTTTTCACTCTTCATACATATAATTGCTGCTCTCACTTCCTCTCTACTAATCCTATTCACTTCCTGCTTTACCAACTCCACATCATCCAACCTTCTCTCTCTGTCATTCTACTTGATCATCCGCTGTTTAAAATTCTCCCTTCATCTTCACAACACACTCTCCTCACTACTCACCACATTTCCATCTCCATCCTTTATTGCTCCAGCATGCAGCACATTCTTCCCAGCTCGGTCCCTCTGTCTGGCCAATCGGTACAAATCCTATTCTCCTTTGTAAGTGTACAAGTTCTCATACAGCTCATCATATGCCTTTTCGTTGCATTTGCCACATCCCTCTTTACCTGCTGCCACATCTCCTTGTACTCCTGCCTGCTTTTCTCATCTCTCTGTTGATCCCAATTCTGTTTCTCCGACCTCTTTCTCATTATGCTTCCCTGCACTTTTTTCACTCCACCACTATGTCTCTTTGTCTTCCTTTCTATTTCCAGATGACACACCAAGTACCGTTCTAGCTGTCTCCCTTATCACTTCTGCAGTAGTTGTCCAATCATCTAGCACCTCCTCACCACCACTGAGCCCCTGTCCGACCTCTTCCCCAAATCTCACACTACAGTCTTCCACCTTCAGTTTCCATCATTTTATTCTTATTTCAATCCTCACTTTTATTTTTTACCTTCAAAACCATCCTACAGACCACCATCCTATGCTGTCTAGCTACACTGTTCCCTGCCAACACCTTACAGTCCCCAATCTCCTTCAGGTTGCATCTCCTACATAGAGCATAGTCCACCTGTGTGCACCTTTCTCCACCCTTATACATCACTCTATGATCCTCCTTCTTCTCAAAATAATTACTTACCACTGCCATTTCCATCCTTTTAGCAAAATCTACCACCATCTGCCCTTTCACATTCCTCTCCTTAAGGCCATACTTACACATAACCTCCTCATCACCTCTGTTCCCTTCACTTACATGCCCATCAAAGTCTGCCTCAATTAACAATCTTTCATTCCTGGGTACACCATCTACCACTCTATCTAACTCACTCAGAATTTTTCTGTTTCCTCCATCTCACAGCAGACTTGTGAAGCATAAGCACTGATGATATTTATCATCACCCCTTCAGCTTCCAGCTTCACATTCATCCCCTATCAGAAACTCTCTTCCCCTCCTTCAGAATAACCCCGACACCATTTCTCTTTCCATCCACACCATGATAGAACAGTTTAAACCCACCTCCAATGTTTCTGGCCTTACTCCCTTTCCACTTGATCTCCCGAAAACACAACATATCTACATTTCTCCTCTTCATCATATCAGCTACCTCTCTCCTTTTACCAGTCATAGTACTGTAGCGCCTCGCTCGCGCGATGGGACGAACACACACCAGAAAGCCGAATGTCAGGAAAATAAATGCTGTCCATTCGGCACGCGCCTGGCGGTCGTGTTCGGAGCACTTGCCTGGTTTTGTGAACGGGACGTGATGCAGATGTCACAGTACCAACATTTAAAGTACCCACCCCAACCTCCACTCTCCTACACTTCTCCTTTCCCTGCTGTCTCTGTAGACGTCTTTCTCCTCTCCTTCTCCTCATTCACCCAACAATAGCCCAATTTCCACTGGTACCCTGTTGGCTAACGATACTTGTGGCGGTCGTTGGTAACCCAGGCCTTGACTGATCCGGTATGAAATTCTGATTCCTGATGTGCATTTTTAATTTGGCACGTTTTACTCTGCATGCCCTTCCTAGCGCAACGCTCCCCATTCATTCGGGCTTGGGAACTTGAGTGCACTGGCTTGTGCAACCCTAATGGTTGGGTTTATTGGGACACATTAGTGTTCCAGCCATATGTGGTTCATCTCCATTCTGTTACTAAGAGGTTAGAGCAGATAAACTCTCCCTGTACTTGAAAAAAGAGACTCAAACCCTGTTCCAGCATAACAGTTGCACTGTGCACATCCAGCTCCATGAATAGTTTGGAGTGAAAGCTCTTCTACTATAGAGCTCCAAATCCTATTGAACACTTCTGGGATGTATTGGAACGCTGACTGCACCTTAGGCCTCCTCATCTCACCTACATCAGTACCTGACATTAGTAACACCCTTGTAGCTGAATGAACAAAAAATCTCCATAAAATCTATTGGAACACCTTGCCAAAAGAATGGAGGTTATTATAACAGCAAATAGAGACTAAAGGTGGAATAGGATGTGCTCAAAAAAACATATATACACAGTTATAGGGACGTGTCCAAAACGATTGATAATGTAACACTTTAGGTTTTTGATGCAGGGAGATTTATATTCAACCCCTTTAATTACAGTCTAATCGTGACCTATTAGTTTTAGTTTCTTTAGATCCAGTTTAATACACTTCACTTCTAAAACACTAGCATTGCTGACTTTCATCATCAAAGCCTCTACTCTGGCTTACAGCAAATGAATTCGGTTCGCATTTTACACCAGAGGAAATGTGTAATACCCCTTATGGGGAAAATAACATAAAAAATATTTTTCTCTTCATACGTTCAGAGAAAGTTAAAAGGGGATTTAAATGAGCACTATCATAAACACATAAGAGCTATAACAGGAGGGAGAGGAAGAAAACAATTTTTTATTTTATTTTATTATTAATTAGATCAGCCGAGGTCCTCAAACTTTGGGTTAAACCTTGAACTAAAATTCATTAGAATTCTGAGAACTGCAATAGATTTGATTTTTTAATAAATAAACCAAAGGAGTAACTATATATATGATTTAGTTGTGGATTTGACCCATATGTTTTGCTTTGGCTAATGCTTCCTTTTTTGGGTTTTTAGGTGTGACTAAGGCCCTGTAAAAAAATGGATATATAATAACTGTCATTGAGGCCATGGTCGAGAACTGGCTTGGCAGTGGAGGGTTAGGCTGGAGAACTCTTCTTAGGAAAAAAAGCATAGGCGTGTGATCTTTATCAAGTATTTCCTCTAGGTACAACCTCCGTTAACAAACCCAGTGCTTATCCACATCCATATCCCCGCTGCCACAGTCTTATTACCCATTACACCCCATCCCCATTCTTGTATGATAAGATGCAGACCTCACAGGTTACCATGCACTTATGACCAAATTATCTTTGGATGTGACTTTAGCAAATACTGCCTTCAACAAGGAAAAGATCAAGGCCTCTGCAAAATCCACATAAGCTTCACAACATCTTCTCTTCACTACTCAACCCCCCTGCTCCACCTGCTCATCCTCCCTAATTGCTGATGACTTTGCCTCCTTCTATGATAAGGATTTTAAAGACATCTGCCAGACCTTCACTTCCTCCCCAACAATGACTACACAACACAGCCAGGAATTTTACACCCCTTTGTTGTCAAACTTTTCAACCATGACAGAAGATGAGATACTGCAAGTCATTCTTCTTGCAATCCCACCACCTGCCCTTTGGATCCAATCCCTTCAACTACACTTTAGACCATCTGACAAGATCTCCTGCCTTTCATTTCCACAATCATCAACGGGTCCTTGACATTTGGCAATGTGCCAACTACATTCAAGCAAGCAAGGTTCATTCCTATCTTGAGGAAATCTGTTCTGGATCCATCAGACATCAACAACTACAGATCGGCATCTCTTCTCTCCACATCTGCCCCTCGCAGACTCAACACTGGTGTGCCCCAAGGCTCAGTACTTGGTCCCCTTCTTTTCTCCCTCTATACCCACTCTATTGGTAAAGTCATTTTCTTACATGGGTTTTCTTACTACTGCTATGCTAATGACACTCAACTCATCTTTTCTTTCCCTCTCTCAGAAACCACATCTTCCAGTCGGATCTTGGCATGCTTGACGGACATATCTTCATAGAGGTGTGCTCATTAATTAAAGCTCAACCCCAGCAAAACAGAACTGCTGGTTATTCCAGGGAATTGATCTTCAGGTCAAGATCTCTGAATATCTCTTCATGACTCTCTTCTCTCCCCTTCAGCCCTTGCAACCTTGTAGTAACTATGAACAATCAAATCTCCTTCCGCTCAAATGTTGCTAATGTGGCTAATTCTTGTTGAATTCTTCTCTACAACGTCAGAAGGATTCGACCATTTTTGTCCACACAGGCTGCCCAGGTGCTTGTTCAGTCTCTTGTCATTTCAAGATTAGACTATTGCAACCCTCTGCTGGCAGGTCTTTCTCTGAACGCTATTCGTCCACTGCAAATGATCCAAAACATGTTGACGTGTTTAATCTGCCCAAGTTTTCCCACACCACCCCACTGCTGCGCTCCTTTAACTGGCTTCCAATAGCTGCACATATCAGATTCAAAACACTGATGCTTGCCTACAAGGCCAAAAATGAACCAGCACCATCTTACCTCAGTGACCTCATTACATCTCACACTGCAATACGCTGTCTGAGATCCTCCAGCACTGCTCGACTATCTTCAAGCAACGGTTGAAGACCTTCCCCTCCCTTTTCAAGTCTGCTTTTCTAAAAATCACGAGTTGTAATCTAAGTTTGTAATCTAGCATTCCAGTGTAGTTTTATTAATTGCTGGAGACTCAAAGCACTTTTGTACGTCACTCTGGAAAATGGCATCTGCTAAATGCCATAAATGGAAATGTAATTTCTAGTCAAAGGTATAAAATTTACATCTTATATATTATACCACTAGTTTTTAACTAAAGAAAACATGTTTTTTCTTTTAATAAGAAGTACTTTCAAATATCATAATTTATACAAGATATTTGCTTTAAAAATTGCACCGAACAGAAGTGACACCATCTTTACATTGTTTATTTAATATTCTAGTGTTTCGTAAAACTAAAAATTACAAAAGTACAATCTATTTTATTATACCAAATCAAAACAGTTAAACATTGATATTTAAATCACCTGAGCTCATAGGAGATTGCATCTCTCCTCCTTTGGAAAGGCAATAATTAGCCTACGTCAATTATTACCTGTAATAATCGCCATGTACTGCTTCAGGGTAGGAGATTGTTCAGAGATCGCTGTAGAAAGGTCAAGAGCCTCTGAACAAAGCCATGCACAGGTTGTAGGCAATAAAACACGGCTTGTAGAACAATTTCAACCTAAGGGCATACATGACCCAATTGCTGGTGGCACACTTGTGTTCAGAAATGTTCCCGATTTTCCAGATCATCAGTTGTCCTTAGCTGGTGATTTATTTCTAGGGGTCAAGTCTGTAAATGCAGATGGTTAGGGATGTTACATCCTATCATTTGTATGGGGCAGAAGTTCAGCTTGGAATTAAGACCGCCTGCCATGGTTCTTATAATCAATAATAATAATAATAATAATAATAATAATAATAATAATAATAATAATAATACAATTTCATGCATTTAGTACATTGTGAGGAAACTTGTATCATGGCATCCCTTAAGCCACCAGTTAACTGACTTGCTTAAATTTATATTGCATTTAAAAAAATGCTTTTATCCAGAGTGACATACATTTATCTCATTCATAAAACTAAGCAGCTATGGGGTATAAGGGCCTTTGCTTTGGGGCCCTGAAAATGGTAGCTTGGTGTGGCTGGGACTGGGAGTGGTGTGACTTTGAACTCAAGTCCTTCAGATCCAAAGTACTAAACACTAAGTTACCACCTCCACCGACCACTTTCTTAAATAAAATAATAATGATAATTAGAAGAGGAAGAAGAAGAAGAAGAAGAAGAAGAAGAAGAAGAAGGTTGTGTAGTGCTGAGACTTTAAAGGCTTTAAAAACTCCAAAGCAGAAACCAGACCAGAGACTTGAAGGTCTTCCTGATGCCAAAAGGTAGTATTTGTTACTGAAACCTGTATAAACCAAAAAGAATGAATTATGGAAAAGGATAGAAATGTAATAAGTAAATGGGCCAGTTTTTCTGCCAAGAAGAATCAATTTATTTTATTTTTATTTCATTGACAGTAATCCGCAACACTTTTGCAAAACCTTGGCTGATGGTGAGGCCAGTTGTGTTTAAACTCGCTAAGAGCCAGTCTGTGCAAGTCCAAGATACCAGGTAGGGTCAAACATGATACAGCATCACTGGAACAAAGATGGTTCTATGAAACAATCTTTACAATTTAACTGCATGAAAATTTACTTTGACTAAACAAATATATAAATATACAAAGCCCTCTAAGAATAATTAACAGCTTTATACACTTTCAGCATCTGGGCAGGACATTCAGCTGAAAAACTTCAGTTGGAGGTTTCTTTCGGATGATTCAGTTCATCCCAGAGCAGTTCAATAGGATTTAAGTGTGGGGACTGAGCATGTCATTCCACTCACTTAATCACTCAAGATGACTCTTTAAATAAAAATTACAGAACTTGGACATATGCTTCGGCTCATCATTTTGTTGTAAAGCGAAGTTTGTTCCAAAGAGCTGCAGTCCAGATGGAATTGCATGGTGTTGAAATATAGAATGGGAGCCATGTTGGTTAAGGTTTCCTTTCACTTTCTGGAATAAATCTCCAACCTTCCCTGCTACAAAACAACCCAAAACCATTTAGCTTCTACCTCCATGTTTGACTTGTGGGGGTGAGGTCAGTCTAATCTCATCTTCTCTCCTGTGCTCTATATTACACAAGTTCTTCTGTTAGAGACAAAAATTAAAACTTGGTCAGAACTTTCTTTTACTCGCTAATATTTTCTTTACACAGACATTGTTGCCTAAAAGCAAAAAGAACATGGATGTATTTAAAAAAACATTAAAGGCTTGGTGTCCCCAAACTTTAGACAGACACTGTACTTTCACCAAGGCCAACTGCCATTAGTACCTCTGTATCTGGGCGACCAAGATGGCAGCAGGTACACATTGCTAGGCTCAGCATTTCTCCAGATTTGCCATATTTGTAGTAATTTACACACTTTTCTCTTTTGTATATTGTTCTATTTATACCATATATTATTATTTACTGCACCTTCTGTACATTAATCAGCCTCATCCCTGTATACCGTATATAGACCTCATACAATATTAATCTTACTGGTATTTATTGTAAATTTTGCACTTATGGTTAGATGTTAACCGCATTTCATTTGCTCTGTACAAGCACCTTGCGCAATGACAATAAAGTTGAGTCTAATCTCATCTAATGTCTAATGACCTTTAAGGTTCCAGGTCACATTTGGTTACTTGTTTACCTATTATGTCTTTTAAGTTTTTCCAATGCTTTTATTGTTTTGCTTGACTATTAGATTTGATGTTTGACTTCTGTGTTATGTTTAATATCATGGTTCTGGTGTATGGTTCATATAACTTTTTTTTGGATCTTTCCTTTTTAAGTTGTTTTGTATTTCTGGTCACTAGGAGGACAGTTATTGTAAATATCACTTGAATATTTAAAAGGTAGTATTTTATGTTTCTAAGAGGATATTTTTAATCAGATCGATGTTCCACAATGTTGTTGAAGCATGACTACCTAACCTCAGACTCCAGACCCTAGTGTGCAACAGGAACCCTGGTGTCCTTGTTTTGAGCTCTGATAAGTGAAAAGCTCCAAACCATAAATCAACATGGCACATGTGAGAATGAGAAAGGGAATGATTACAGTACACCATGGTTTATTGTCACTTCAGTCACTTCATGACCTTGTTGGACTTTGCTGTTGTTGTGTTATATAACGCCTAGGGCGATTAGAAAGGATGAAATGATAGAAGTTTTTTTTTATTTGTGTGTGTGTGTGTTGTGTGTGTGTGTGTGAAATTGTCACTTCAGTCACTTCATGACCTTGTTGGACTTTGCTGTTGTTGTGTTATATAACGCCTAGGGCGATTAGAAAGGATGAAATGATAGAAGTTTTTTTTATTTGTGTGTGTGTGTGTGTGTGTGTGTGTGTGTGAATTTGTTTTTCCCTCCTCATACAGACCTTACTGTTCCACCATATCAATCCAATTTCACACAAAACTCAATCTAAATGCAAACCAGAGTCATTTTTAACAGATTTTCTCCAAATGAACTCTTGGAAATCTATAAACCCAACCACAACGCATGTTCTATCATTACTACATTGTGTTTTTTAGTCCCAGATTTTTATCAACTGTTACAAGTTGGCAAATTTATGTGAGTTAAATTACATTGTGAAAGACTAAACATTGCTTGTACCAAAGATGTCGAATAAATACATTCCAGGATCCAAGGGTCTTTGATTCATACTAGCTGTCAAAACCAGGATGATCTGAGCCAGTGGATATATAATTCATACTTCCAAAATGAATTAGAAAAAAATTACTAAACCAGGAACTCAAAACTAACTTTAATGACCTCATTTCAGTTCTAAAGATATATATTTTTCTCTATTTTAAAATGGATAGATAGTGTACTTAGTTTCCACACATCTAACTATATGCACACAAAAATAAAATAGTAGAGCAGATGTCTGTAAGGAACAATATGTGTGAGAATGAGGGGTATATAAATTTACAATATGCGATATGTATATTGTATGCACAGCTGTACAGAAGTACACGGTCAGGCTTCGGATCATTTCCCTGCAGGCTGATTTGTCATCATTGCTGATTTGGCCCCGGTGGTGTCATCTACAAATGTAATAAAGATGTTGGAGCTATGCGGAGGAGCACAGTCTTAGGTGAACAGGTGGTAGAGTAGTGGGCTCAGAACACACCCCTGTGGGATGCCGGTGTACAGAATAAGGTGTTGAGGATACCTGTTGCCCAGAATCCATCTGCATGTGGAGGTGCAGATACCCAGGTCACTGAGCTTAGTGATCAGTACAGTGGAGGACTGTATTAAACGCAGAACTAACGTCAATGAACAGCATTCTGATGTAGTTGTTGTTTTTATCAAGGTGGGTGAGGGCTGAATGAAGAACCGTGTAAACTGAATGATCTTTCGACCTGTTTGGACAATAGGAGTGGGTGTGGGTCTGGTGTATGTGGTAGGCCTGTAGTGAGGTGATTCAAAACCAGTTTATCAAAGCACTCTATAGCAATAGGGGTGAGTGCACTTGTATGATGGTTGTAGTCTTCCGGCATGCAGGCCTGTGACAGTGGACCAGCACATGATCTTAATAGACATCTGTTGTGGAGAGTGAAAGTGGACTGTAAGCAGTAGAAGAGTCACCAATTGAGGTGCAATGTCCTATGCCTTGATCAAAATGAGCAATAATTTTTTTTTTTAGGATGGCACTACTGATCAGTAGAGATTGTGGTGTCCGTTTCTAGTCTGTGATGGTCTGGATGCCTTTCCACAGGGGTCTGGGATCATAGTTGTGGATGTGCTCTTCTATATAGAGTTTGTATTTATGTTTGGCTCTCCTAAAACCCCTTTACATGTTGGCCCTGGCTCTGTTGTAGTCCTCTCCATTGCCAAATTTAAAAGCAGAATTTTTTGCTTTCATTAGAAGAAAAACCTCAGAGTTTATCCACGGCTTCTGATTAGAAAATCATTTCATGTATTTCACAGTTGTGACATTGTCACTGCATGTGTTAACATGGTCTGAAACAGATGATGTGTAAAAAGAGTCCAGTGTGGCCTGTAAGGCAAACATGTTCCCACCTGTATCCTGAAACTGTTGTTGTAGAGGAGAAATGTCCCCCTCTGGCCATACCTTTACTGTCCTCACAGTTGGTTTCAACCATTTGATCAGTGGTGTGTATTTGGGTAGCAGGAACAAAGGAAAGTAAACAGACTGACCTAGATGGGGGAAATGAATGGCCATGTATGCCTTAGGTATGTTTGTATATACATGATCCACTATATTGTCCCTACCGGTAGAGCGGAAGACTTGACCTCAGTCAGTCCGGATTGAAAACAGCATATCCAACACCACCACACTGAGCACTGGGGCCCACTACTGTTCACTCTGCTGACTTTTGACTGTGCAGCAATGCACAGTCATCAAGTTCGCCGACGACACAACCGTGGTGGGTCTTATCAGCAAGAATGATGAGTCAGCATCCAAAAAGGAGGTGCAACGGGTTAACAATCTGGTGTGGAGCGAACAACCTGTCTCTGAATGTCGACAAAACCAAAGAGATGGTTGTTGACTTCAGAAAAGCACAGAGCAACCATTCTCCACTGATTATCGATGGATCCTCTGTGGAGATTGTCAAAAACACAAAATTCCCTGGTGTTCATTTGGCGGATAACCTCACCTGGTCACTAAACTCCAACTTCATCACCAAGAAAGCCCAGCAGCGTCTCAACCTCCATGAGAAGGCTCCCTATACCCTATCCTGACCATGTTCTACAGAAGGACCATTGAGAGCATCATGAGCAGCTGCATCATTGCTTGGTTTGGGAACTGCATCGTCTCGGATTGCAAGACCCTACAGAGTATAGTGAGGACAGCTGAAAAGATTATCGAAGTCTCTCTCCCCTCTAAAATGGACATTTACACCACACACTGCATCCGCAAAGCACACAGCATTGTGGACGACCCCACACACCCATCACACACACCTGTCTCACACACACACTCTTCACCCTCCTGCCATCAGGGAAGCAGTTCCGAAGCATTCGGGCCGTCACATCCAGACTGTGTAACAGCTCCTTCCCTCAAGCAATAAGGCTTCTCAATACACAGAACTAAACTGAAACTCATGCACACACAAAACTGTGTGTCTGATCTGTACAACCCGGACTCAACACACACTCGTACTCACTTCACACATCCATGTCTTCAATACCACTTATAATACATTACTTCATTACCATTAACTGTTTACATGCTGTTTTTGCACATACTTTTTTGAATTGCTGCTATTACTCTTTTGCACAACATTTTGTTTACATTTTCTGTTACTTACAATGTTCACTTTATGTCTTTTACACATCGCAGTGTGTAATATACAGTAGGTTTACTGACGGTACTATTTTGTGTTCTGTGTATTTGTCTTACACTGTCTTGCGTTGTTTTTGCACTGTTTCCACCAGGTTGCACACGATGCACTTTATATGGCGAGGACACTTACTAGTCCTTCGCCCTGTGTTTTCTGTGAATGGTTCAGGAGTACCATTGTTTCATTTCACTGTGTAATGCGTCAGCTATATATGGTTACATTGACAATAAAAGCTTCTTGACTTGACTTGATTATAGTGACGTTTTTTTAGTACAGATCTTAGGATGGAGTGGTTGAAGTCTTCAGCAATGATTAAAGCTCCTTCAGGATGTGTGCAGTTCTTCTTCAGCTAGCTAAGCGTTTGTGTCAGGAAGTATATACACTGCAGTCACAATAATGGCTGAGAATTCGCTGGTTAATAGAAGGGCGTGAATTTAATCATCAAAAACTCTAAATGAGCAAAGCATTGACTTTTAGTAACAGTAGAGTCTGTGCACTATGATTCCACTGGTGCGTTTGCCAGAGTCCACTGCTGTTATGTCCTCCTGGAAAACACTGCAACCTCCAAGCTCAATTGCGCCTTTGGAATTGAGTCGTGATTTGTAGAAATCTTAAAATTACGTTCCTTAACCCGCATGTGTGATATACCGTATATTAGCAGGAAGATGCTTGGAAGAGATGGTTGAAGCAGGTTTAGCCTTAGCCTAGCTGTAATGCCACCTAGCTTTCCCCTCCTTTGTTTACTGTCTCGGCACCGGCGCTGGGGTCTCACTGCCAGCCAAGCTGGATCACCGATACCTATTAGTGTTTGCCGGATTTTTGAAATTTGTGTAAGGCTATTCTGAGTGAATAAACTTGCAGTTATTGGAGAAAATACTATCAAATAGCAAAATCTAGAGAGAGAGACACTGGGCCTCGCGTTGTGCAAGTACCGCTATCTTGGACATGCCGCTAAATCAGTATTCTGATATACTACAGCTGCCCAAACCCCCAAAAATGTCAGAATGTCACATTTCCAGGAGCATTTATTTCTCAAAAAAGAAAGCATGATATGCATGTACATTTATGATGTATGGTAGTGAAGACAATGTAAAACAAGACAAGACAGAACAAGACTTTATTAATCCCGAAGGAAATTCTTTTACCCAAGACTGTTTCAGATTAAACCTAAAAAATAAATATAAATAAAATAAAATAATGAAATAATGAAATATTGTATATAAAAAATCTAGGAGAAAGATAGAAGATTTTGTATTCCGCAAGTTGATTTTTTGCTCCAGTGGTTTATAAAACCAGGCACCTTTTTTTTATATTTTGAACTCTCTCATGTGGAGAGTTTTTTTTGTTTTTCCTTGCTCTGAACTAACATCTGTCTTAAAAGTTTTGCCTCAAGAGGGGCAACTTTTTTGGGGGAAAAAAAGAAAAAGCCAACCACCACACACCTGCCTTCCATCTTTGTGTCTACACTCAGCTCTTTGAATGAAACCCAGCCTGGGGAAAACGCTGAAGTCGTTTCTGATTCCTGTGAAGTTTCTCAGAATGCGTTTTGAGTCAGGAGGAGTTGATGGACAGGAGGAGAAGACACGCCGAAAAGACGTGACCGTGTCAGTCACGTTAAAACAATCATCAAACAGGTCAGAAAACATACACTTATTATTTATTATTACATCAATATTTCTACTCCAGTGCAAGAACTCTACCTTTCAGTATTATCACACACACACACACACACACACACACACACGTTTCATAGAGCTCACAAAGCATGAACATGATTTGAAAAAGATTAGTATTGATTATATTAATATTTTTTATTTCACCTAAATAAATCTATTCTCTACAATGGTCACAACATTAAACTTGTAATCTTTGCAGATTTTATTTATGGCCTGAGATTATTTCTCCTCTAGTTTTTCTCCTTTATTTTTTTCTGGCTTTCCTGACTCTCTTTCTTTCTTTCCTTCTCCAAACAGAGCAAAATATTTTCCCATTTGAGTGTTTTAAATTATTAATTAAATCCTTTTTTATTTACCCTCTCACTGTGTCATGTAATTGAAGCGAAGGTGGATGCAAGTGCGCAATTTTATTTCCTACATTATCAGAACACTATAAACAAAACACAAAATAACTACAAACATACACAACGAACAGAAATCATGTATGAGCTAATCCAAAAGCATGAGACAACAAATGGCATGGAACAACCAGAGGCATAGGAAGACTAAAGTGCTGATCTACAGTAGGTGACAAGAACAGAGGCTTGTACAGTACATTACTAATTAGTCAGGTGCCTTCCAATTCTCTTGATCATTCCTGAGATGTTTCAACACCTTCACTGGAGTCTACCTGTGGTATTAATTGGACATGATTTGGAAAGGTCTCCGAGCAATGCATATCAGAGCAACACCCAAGCCACCATGTCAAAGGAACTACCTACAGGATTGTTTCAAGGCTACAAAATAATTGCTGATTCACTACAGATTCCCAGGAGCACAGTGGCCTCTGTAATTCTCTAACTGAAGAAGTGTGGCACAACGAGGACACTTTTAATAGCTTGTCACCCAGCCAAACTGAGCAATCTGGGAATAAGGGTCTTAATAAGAGAGCTGACCAAGAACCCGATTGGTCCCTCTGCCACCTCACCTGCACAAACCCATTCCAAAAGAAAAGCATGATGGTGGAAGCGTCATGCTGTGAGGTGTTTTTTCTGCAGCAGGTATTTGATAACTGGTTAAAGTTGAGGAAAAGCTGAATAAGCGAATTACAGAGGTTATTCTTATTTCTAATATAAGTAGAAATCTGTTTCCTGTCACTTTCTTGTTACATTTGAAGAGCACACAGTGTCCATATAAAGTTAATGGATTCTGCGCTAATGGTTAATTCGAAATATTACATCCGGATTGTTCACGAGTCCCACAAACCTAAATAACTCAAAGTTGTCCAATAACTAGAAATTAGGCATATTTATTTATTTATTTATTTATTTATTTATTTATTTATGTATTTTGAAATTTCACATTTTGAGCAAAAAAAATGAATGTAACTGAGTCACTTCAGTATTTTTCAGTATCCTTTTTTAATTTTCAAAACAAAATACAATTAGAGGCAACACACCTGGATGTAATCCCCAAACCGTTCAAGCTGCATCCAATAAGCAATTATACATTATGAATAAATGTATGTGTGGATGTATAAATGTATAGATTTTACTCAATTAGCTTAGCTGACTTTAGCAAAAATCCCAAATTAACACACCTTTGAGATGCACTGATGCAATTTTTTTTTCCACACTACAAGCAGATGGACGATTTGCTCCTCTCCATCTGGATGCTTTGCAGCACAACCGAAGAGATCAGGACACAAGCAGTGCCCAGCAGTTCCCACGGGTGTCTTCTGAGAAAGCGTTCTGTCAGGACAGTCGTAAAGGTGAAACCAGGCAAACAAATGCCTAATGCAGCACGCACCCTGTAAACACAACCCTCTCACTATTTTTAGATACACTACAAGTACTGGGACACCTAATTTTTCCAGCCATATATGGTTCTTCTCCAAAATGCTGTCACAAAGCAGGAGGCACACACTTGTTATAGGACGTTTTTGGATGCAAGAGCATGAGCTATTCCTTCACTTCAACTAGGAGACTCAAACCTGTTCCGGCATGACAATCCCTCACTCCATGAAGATCTGCTTTACATGGGTTGGAATGGAGGATCTCCTTCTATAGAGTTCCAACACCTTAGTAATGATATCTATTTTTGCATGTTATATACAGTGCATGTTTTCATCATTTATTTATTTGCAAATGTCTGGTAGGAGCAGTAGGAGGAGGCAGGATGCATTTGTGTAAATATTAATGTGTTATTTTCTTTTCTATTTAGAAACAATCCGGTGAACCGCAATCAGTGTTAATAATGTACAGTAGGTCTACAAAACTTTTGAGTTTAAACCAGGAAACACCTAGCAAGTAGTACTGAGACTTCTCTTTCTGTCGCACTTTTCTACTCTGCACATTTATATGCATTTCAGTATTTGCACTATTGGAAATGTCACTTCATCTCTGGACTGGAACAGCACAGTGTCACTTTTTTCCAGGACACAGACACTTTAATGACATTCGCTGGGACACTTTAATCTGTACTTCTTTCAATATTTGTCATACACATACCTGTCCCTTTCTGTTTCATTTATCTATGAGTATACATGTACAGTATATACACACACATACATATACACATATGACACATATACATATACACATATACACATGACATATATATATATATATATATATATATATATATCTTATTTCTATCTTTATGCTTTAATCTTTTTTTAACAGGTCACAGGATCATACAACAGATGATCCTTACAGAAGAAGACCATCTGTAAGGAAATAAAATACTTTCCTTGTCACATATACATTACGGAACATTAAAAATCCTTCTTCACATATCCCAGGGTCGGCCATGATACTGCACCCCTGGAGCACAGAGGGTTAAGGGTCTTGCTCAAGGGCCCCAAAAGTGGTAGCTTGGTGATTGCAGTGCTTAAACCCCTGAACTTTTGATCAGTAACCTAGAGTCTTGAGTAACCACTGAGCTACTGTAACTTCTCCCATGAAGTAAACCATTAAGTATTGCAACTCCATTAACTCTAAACTGGTACAATAAAAAGATTAGCAATGATCTTTTAGCCTGTGCTTGTCTTTATAAATGCATTAATGGAGTTGCAATACTTACTGGTTTACTCCCATTAGGGGTTGCCACAGCGGATCATCCGTATTTATGATCCGCATGTTTGATTTGGCACGTTTTTACTCTGAATGCCCTTCCCAACGCAACCCTCCCCATTAATCCGGGGACCAGCATTAAGAGTGCACTGACTTGTGCAACCCTAATGGCTGGGGTTGGTTCCCTGACAGAGAATCGAACCCGGGCCAAATGGGTTTAAATTCAAATCCACACCCAGTTGCCACTCTGAGCCCCTGAGCAAGGGTCTTAATCCCACAGATGCTCAGCAGTAAAAATGAGATAACTGTACGTCGCTCTGAAAAAAGGCATCTATCAAATGCTATAAATGTAAACTGTAAGGCAGTAGATTGGTGTTTAACGCATTGGACTTCGGATCCAAAGGTCATGATTTCAAACCTTATGACTAATCAGAAGGTTGGAGGTTCAAGTCCTAGCCACACCGAGCTTCCACAACTGGGCCCCTGAGCAAGGCCCTTCACCTCATAGCTGCTTAGTAATATAAATAAGGTAAATGTAAGTTGTTATTTATGCCTGCTAAAATGCTATAAATGGTAAAGAAAGTAATACAAAAAAATATATATGCATAACAGTAGGTTGGTGATTGTTTTAATTTTTTACAGTTCAATGTTAACCAGAAATAGTGCTGTTGAAGGCTAAAAAGTTTACTTCTGACCACACCACAATATCAACTGTAGCTCCAGCGGTGCTTGACCAAGTTAAGTTCGGTTTCTTCAACTTGTTGTTTCCTTTTAAAAGCCCTGCTGTCCCGATGATTCCCAAATCCCCAATGTGAGTATACGAGTAATGTTCAGAGAAACTCGTCTCTTTTTCTCTCCAAAAAAAACAGCAGCACCGATGGAGGGGGAGGGAGTTTGGGGGAGTAGAGCCCGCCGGAGGGCTGATACACACTTAGAAAGCACTCTGCAACAGGCTGTGCTGAGCAGATCCCAATTCTCTGATGTCGATTTCTACTTGATCAAATTCAGCCGAGGTGGTAAAGCAGTGGCGAGGCATGGGAAAGGGGCTTTTTATATTACAGCAGGGACATATAGTCTAGCAACACCCTTGATAAATATATATATATATATATATACTGAAAACAAGGGTCATCTTATAACATGTATAGTCATCTTCTTTCCTCATTCGGCTACTTCCATTAGGGGTCACCACAGCGAGGTCTCCAAATCACCCTGTCCTCTACATCTGCTATTTTTAAAACAACCACATGCATGTCTTCCTTCACCACATCCATAAACCTCCTCCTCGGAATTCCACTTTTCCTCCTTCCTGGTGGCTCCATCCTCAGTATTCTTCTACCGTTTCAGCTCTACCGATTATAATATATAGTATAATAAGAGTGATAATAGCATTAATAATAACATTAATAATAGTAATAATAATAATAAGAGGAAGAAGAAGATTTGTTTGTTATTTTAAGAAGTATTTAGAGAAATATAATTATGAATGGTACAGCCAACTTACATTTACACTATTATTATTACATTATAACACCAATAGCTGCACGTCCCAAAGATGTATTTCTCTCATACAGGCTACTATAATATGCTTAATGACTTCCTGCTTGACAAAACTAATATAAAAAATATATAAAAACAAAATATATTGTCATAAAATATAAACTAAAAACATTTCAAGTGAATTTTTATAACAATTCTATTATTTTATCAAATTCTATATATATTTTTAATGTATTTAAAATACTTTGTTGATCCCACAGAGAAAGTATAATTCTTCACATATCTCAGTGATGTACAAAGCTCAGGTCAAAGTGCAGAATCACTGAATACACACTGAAATTAAATGACATTCCTCTAAGGTGCTACATAAAGCAATATAGACCTACAGTAGACAATAGATAAGAAGGGAACCAATTCCCTTCTGAATGGCACAGAACATCCACCCACCACAGCTCCACCACTGGTGGAGCACTGTTGTGGAGCACCAAATTGCGCACTGTTCAGTGATTGAAGTCCAAATGCTGAAATGTTTATGCAAACTGCATATCAACCAAGTCACAAAAACAGCCTTCTTTCACCTTAGAAATATTGCTAAGCTAAGAAACATGTTGTCTATATCTGATGCAGAGAAGCTCGTCCATGCGTTCATGACCTCCAGAATAGACCATTGTAATGCATTACTAGGTGGATGTCCTGCATTATTAATAAACAAGCTTCAGTTAGATCAGAATGCGGAAGCAAGAGTTCATACAAGGTCAAGGAAATATGATCTATAACCCCAATCTTATTGTCCCTACATTGGCTTCCGGTTAAGATTCGAATCGACTACAAACTACTGCTTCTTACTTATAAAACACTAAATGGTTTACACCCCCATGTATTTCTCCAGTCTTTTACCACGCTACAATCCTTCATGCTCCCTAAGATTTCAAAACTCTGGACTTCAAATAGTTGTTCCTAGAATAGCAAAGTCCACTAAAGGTGGTAGAACAATCTCACATCTAGCGCCTAAACTTTGGAACAGTCTTCCTAACAGTGTTCGGGACAGATTAAAAACTTTTAAGCAAAGCCTACACACATCACACATCATAACCTTGTGCTCCATAACATCTGATCGTGTCACATTATCAACAAATAGTACAAATAGCAGCTACGCTAATTCCTCTCCACTGCTTCTCTTACTCTCCCCATCCCGAGGCATCCTGAGGTTGCTCCAGCCCCAGTCACGTCCCACCTCATGAAGATTATGGACCTTTAAAGAAATAGATGCCGAACTCGCAAACTTCCCGTACCACCCAGAGACGTACCAGTGCCAATTGGATCCCACTTCAGGTGTACAGTTTTGACATTGGACCTCCTGGAGTGTTTAAAGGCTCTGGCATGGAGAAGCTGATGTTGGATCTGTGATAATCGCAAATTTTGAGCTATTTTATGAGTTGCTCAGTAGCTCCTGGTTTTGTAAACATAATGACTGTATACGACTGTAGAAAGATCATTACTTATAATTTTACATTCCAGTGCTCATGTTAGTTCTCACTCTCCAGTGTTCTGTATTGTTTAAAGACTATAATCACACTCTTGATGTCACCCAAATGAGGATGGGTTCACCTTTTGAGTCTGGTTCCTCTAAAGGTTTCCTCATAACATCCAAGGGAGTTTTTCCTTGCCACAGAAACCACTGCCAATCAGGGGTAAATACACACCATTCACCTTAACTGTTGATTTCTGTAAAGCTGCTTTGAGACAATGTCTGTTGTGAAAAGCGCAATAGAAATAAACTTGACTTGACATAAGAGAGCTCATCTGTCCCCAGGGATTTTACAGAGTTTTATATATATATATAAAATCAGCTTGCACATTTCTTAAATGCCATAATCTCATATCCTTCTACTTTTGCACATTTCTTTGTCAATGCCGTAGCCTTAGAAGCATTTACCTGTACTTCTCAACAATGTCCCCTCATCTCTGCACTGCTATACCCTTTATATTTACTCACTGTACATATGTTCACATATATATCACATGCTGTAAATATTCTACATATTTATCTGCACTATTTGTACGATTGCTACTTTTTGCACTTCTGGTAGATGCCAAACTGCATTTCGTTGCTCCCTATACAACATATTTACATTTACATTTACGGCATTTAGCAGACGCCATTATCCAGAGACATATAGAACTTTGTGTCTCATATCATCATAGAGTTTGGACAACGTATTGTATTTTATGCATGTTAAAAGCATATTGAATAACACAGAGCATGCTCTGAGGTGGAAAGAAAATGAAAAAATGAATTTTCACTTTTATAAAATGAAAAAAAACAAGGGCTACTCCGCTAAATCTGGAGTTGAGGTCAGGGTTGGTGCTGTCGTTATGTTGTGTTATCATCTTCACCGAACGAGACACAATAAAGTGCTTGATTGCTTTTTAGCACAATAAACATGAGCAGATGGTTCATGCAGATCAAGTTGAAGAGCATTGTTTTGGCTGCTTGAATGACATTAATAGATTATTATGTATTGGAGAGAGAGAAAAAAAACAACATTCATTCATTCCATACAAAGGGTCTTTCAGCCTCCTGAGAGGAGCGTTTACACATTTCACATAATGGAGGACTCCAAAAGCGGTGGGTCACGGAAAATACATGCCATAAGGCCAGTGGCGGGCCGTGCATTTGGTACATGGGCCTTCAGTGGAGACTTACCAGACTTAATCCAACTCTTAATACCACCACTTTCACGTTGCAATTATAGAAACTATCAATACAACATAATACAGAGAGAGAGGCATTTCCCATATGGAGGGTGAAAACTATTTTACTAAAGCAAGTTAAGACTCCAAACCTCTATACTACAACTGTAACTGTGCACCTACATCATCTGGAGCCAACACAGTCTCACCCCACATCGTCACATATCGACGTTGCCTCGGAGGGAGTAGACATCCGATGCAGAAGGGAGCCCCTTTGTGTCACTTTTTAATGTAGATGGCCATCCTATACACTTAATCACTTATTATTTATAATAACTATTATTTATATTAATAAACACTTATTATTTATAATAATAAGTGTATCAGATTATTTATACTATATTTAATAAATAATAATGTTACGAAATGTCCACTACATACGACGGAATCGTTGGTTGTCCCCCGGCCTCGTCCAAATCCGAAGATGACCCGAACCCTAAACCTAACCCAAACCCTAACCCTAACCCAAACCCTAATCCGAAAATGGGGGATTTGCATTGAAGTGTATAGGAGGGCCATCTACGTTGAAAAGAGACACAGGATTTACATTGAAGTGTATAGGAGGGCCATCTACATTGAAAAGTGACGCAAAGGGGCTCCCTTCTGCTTTGGCTGTGTATGCCATCTGAGGCAACGCCGATTTGTGACGATGTGGGGTGAGACCGTGTAGCTGGAGCTGTTCAGAATCAATATTTATCTAATAACATGCCAAAACATAAAAATGTAAAAAAAATCCAACCTTCTCACCAGAGATACAGACTCATAATTTGCAGCGCTCCTCAGAGGCTGTAATTCAGTGGTACCGCTCGTATTCACTGGTCTGGAAGTGGTAAACAAACCCTTTCCCAGGCTGAGACACGCTAGCTAGCTTCAGGGTTGGCCAACCTCCTCACGATGTCTAGCTTTTCTTTAAAATATATATATTTTTTATATTTTTCCGAGACCAAATCTATTTCTCTTCCTCTGTAAGCATAAAAAAGTCTAACTCGGATGTATTGATGTGTGCAGAGCTACACACCTGTTTTAACAGTTAAACTTGGTTGAAACAGTTTCCCTCCGAATAACCAATCAGAGGAGGGAAAATCCTGATGCTATTCTGGGCCAGCTAGCTGCCCTGTGAGAAGCATATGAAATCTGATTGGTTAAAGAAACAGACCTGTTGCTAATATTCTCTATGGTAAAAGAGCCAGCAGTACAGACTTTGAAGGCTCTGGGCAGATTAGATTGACATGGCAGCACATAGAGGCTGAAATCTGATTGGACAAAAAATCTAGCATCCACATACACGTACTAAAACCAGTGCAGCCAAGAGAAACACTACAAAATGAAGAGAATAAACTGTTGGGAATAAATTAATAACATTTCATGAAACAAATATTAGAACTTAGGTTGTAAATGTAGGTGCTTCTGATGGTGTTTAGTCCAGCAGAGAAGGTCTTGCTGGCCCTGACCACAAGAAGTTTCTACAATGTATCTACATAAAGGTTTAGTTTGTTTAGAGTATCTACATGAAGAGGTAGTTTTTATAAACTATATAGATAAAGGGGTAGTTTTTTATAGAATATATTTCTAAAGATCTACAAAATTTTGATGATTCAGATGGGAACTTTGAACATCTGTTAAATGTTGAATTGATGGTATTGTGCTTGTGCCAGCTGCAGTGCTGTTTGTCTCTCATGCACTAATACTACATCTCCAGATGTTACTTTATATACAGCAGTAGCTGTTTAGTAAAAATGATCATATGCCGTTCGGAGCACTTCCTGTGTGTGTGTGTGTGTGTGGTGTGTGTGTGTGTGTGTTTGTGTGTGTGTGTGTGAACTATGTGAAGTTGATTGACTGTCATTACCTAGAGGTATTTAAATGCAGCTTGTGTGACTCATTGTCTAGTTTGGTTCATCTCCCAGATCTAATTTGAAGACTACAGTGGACAGGCTGGACTGTTGAGCAGATTCTTGGTGCTCCTCTGCCCACTTTCAGTTAACTGCATACCATCAAAATGAAGAGATGAGCATCCAATAGATTTTTCTCCCAGGCAGTTCACTTTATGATCAGAAGGAGGTTCAATCCCCAGCACTGTCAAGCTGCCACTTCTTGCCCCGTCTTTGGCCCCTTTACCCTATCAGTCGTATGAATGATATAAATATAAGTTGCTCTGGATAAGGTGTCTGCCAAATGCCATAAATTTCATAAGCGATACATATGCAAAGGCATTTACGAACATTCAACAAACGTGCAATACTAAGTATAATGTTTGCCTTTTTTTTTTTTTACAAAAAAAAAATTAAACTGAACCCTTTCTGACATTGATTTGTCCTGGATGCTAGTTTTAGCTATGTCTTGGGTATTTTAATGACTTTCCCAAATATTGTTTAGACATTTCTAAAAGCTTCTTATCATTACACCAATAACACAAGAAATACTGAACTTTTGAACATCATTACCCATCAGCCACTGCACCACACTAAACCTAATCAGATGCACCTGTGTCTAATCGTATTGTAATAATAGCTGCATTCATTGGCCATTGTTTGCCTTACATGGTTCCCAACATATATGTCTATTATATATTTAATATAATGTGATCCACAATAATATACAGTTATTTGGAAAAGGTCGATCTATGGTTCTTCACCAAATTGCAAGCACAAAGTTGGAGACAAACAATTGTATAGGATGTAGCATGAAATTCAAATTCCCTTTACTACGAACTAAAAGACTCAAATCTGTTTCAGCATGACGATGCCCTTCTGCACAAAGAAGATATGCTTCACATGGGTTGAAGTTGAAGACAGACAGACAGACAGACAGACAGACAGACAGAACGACAGACAGACAGACAGAACGACAGACAGACAGACAGACAGACAGACAGATAGATAGATAGATAGATAGATAGATAGATAGATAGATAGATAGATAGATAGATAGATAGACATACAGACAGACAGACAGACAGACAGATAGACAGATAGATAGATAGATAGATAGATAGATAGATAGATAGATAGATAGATAGAGCACCAACCTCATCGCACACCTTTAAGATGAATGTGGACGCTACACCCAAGGCCTCCTCACCTCACTTGAATAAATCTTCCCAAAATCTAGTGGACCTTTATTATAACAGGAAATGGGGACAAAATGTGGTATTAGATGTGAACACATACCAGTCTTATGGTCAGGTGTCCACAAACTTTATCCATATAGTGTTATAGTCTTTATAAACACTCGTTCTTAAAGCATGGTAAATGTTTATAGATAGTTTTAATAAAAACGTATATTTGTCTAGGCAACACGCTTGCTTTGCTCGAGTGTAGGAAGCGATATAACCCGCTTGCACATTTTGCGAGTTTGCACGTGTTTTTCCACACACGAGTAGTAAATGAATCAAGCCTCGAGGCTTTCCAGTCCACCCACACGTTCACTCTCCGTGAGCAGCCGTAGATTGGTGTTAGCTCTTTAAACACCTCCTCTCTGGCACTCTATTGACTCTTAATGTCAGCAATACTTTTCAGCAAATGTGTTTGTCTATATTAATTGCTGCGTCGCCATGCAGATCCACAGCCGCATCAAAAATTCATATGGAGGAATAAACTGAAAGATGCTGATGTGGGATTTTTTGAACTTAATCCAATTATGATTAAAATCTAACTTGTATCTACTGTGTGCACTAATTACTGTAATATATGAATAGTGTATATTAGAGAGAGTGTCTTTGGATTTGCCCAGAACCTAACAACAGACTAGCTTTTTATTTTATTTTAATAATATATGTATATATTTGAATCATTGTTTATCTGGAAAGTATAAACAGTGCCCCCCCATGGATGATATTCATCATTTTTTTCAAAATTCTACAAACAATACCCCATAATGGCAACGTGAAAGAAGTTTGTTTGAAATCTTCGCATTATTTTTAAAAGGTCTTTTTGCTTGGCACCTACTTTTGGCCAGTTTCTCCCATTCTTCTTTGCAGAACCTCTCCATCTTCATCAGGTTGGATTAGGAGCATCGGTTCACAGCCATTTACAGATTTCTTCAGAGATGATCAGGTTTAAGTCTGGGCTCTGGCTGGACCACTCAAGGACATTCAATCTTTGTACATTGCTGCATTCATCTTTCCCTCGATCCTGACTATTCTTTTAGTTCCTGCTGCTGAAAAACATCCCCACAGCATGTGTTGCCACCACCATGCTTCACTGTAGGAATGTTATTGGCCAGGTGATGAGCAGTGCCTGTTTCCAGACATGACACTTGGCATTCAGGCCAAAGATATAAATCTTTTTTTACTCATGGTCTGAGAGTCTTTCAGGTTTGTTTTGGCAAACTCCAGGTGGGCTGTTATGTTCCTTTTTACTAAAGAGTGGCTTCCATTTGTCCACTCTACAATAAAGGCCTGATTGGTGGAGTGCAGATATGGATGTTCATCTGGAAGGTTCTCCTCTCTCCACAGAGAAATGCTAAAATTCTTTCAGATTTACAATCAGGTTCTTGGTCACCTTCCTGACTAACGCCCTTCTCCCCTGATTGCTCAGTTCAACCAGCATTAGGAAGAGTCCTGGTGGTTCCAAATTTCCTCTATTTATAGATGATGGATGACCCTGTGCTCACAATCTTGTCTCTGTGGTCTACAGACAATTCCTTGGACTTAATGGCTTAGTTTGTGTTCTGACATGCACTGTAACTGTGGGACCTTCTATAGACATGTGTTTGACTTTCCATATCATGTCCAATCAACTAAATTGACCACCGGTGGACTCCAATCAAGTTGTAGAAACATCTCCTATAAATTTGCCAGGATTTCAAACAAACTTATTTTGCTGTGAATACTTTCCAGATGCACGCTATATTGATTTTTTATATATTTAATGACAAGAGCAACTGTCAAAAAATGTTTTTCAAAACATATTTATGTTCTTCTGCATGTTTCTTTACAGCACTAGAATTCTGAGGAGTCCAAATTTGACATTTCTCATCTTACAAAAGACAGAGAACAGGAGAGAAGATGCTATTAGACTGCTTCACTCTTACACACACACATGGAGGTGGAAGTGTAATATTCTAGGGTTGGTTTGGAGCAGGGAAGGTTGGGGATTTTTATTCCGAATGGAATAAATATAAATATTAAAAGGAACCAACATGGCAACCATTCAATACTTCAGCAGCATGCAATTCCGTCTGGACTGCGGCTCATTGGAACCGACTTGACCATTCAACAAGGCGATGAGCTGAAGCGTATGTGGCTCTATAAGCATTATCTAGAGAGCAAACAGTCGTCTGGAGTGATATCTATCATAAAACGGCATTGATAAAGACGTGTATTTTTTCAGTGTATTTTTAGAAATGTTAAAGGTCGATAATTAACATCTGGTTCAAGTGAAAGGATTATTTTTTGAAATTGCATCTACAGACATTTCATACAATTGTTGTTTCCAAGCTTTGTGCTAACAGTTTGGGGAAGAACCACATATGGCTGGAAACATCGGCTGTCGCAACACTTGTTCATCTAGTGTAGAGGACAAGCAGCGAATCAGTGATACAATTCAATTAAAACCTCAGTGCTTGTCATGTTACACAGAAATCTATGGCAGATTTTCACCTCCTGTTTAATGCTTTTTTTATAGAGCGAAAAAGGGGGGAAAACAGCAGCGTGGCATTTTGAGTCCCGCCGTTTTATTCATGAGGCAAGAAAGCGAGGAGCTGTTTCGAATATTTATCAGTGTGTTTAAGAGACACCCCGAGTCACAGGAACACAACCCATGCACAAGATTGGCAGGAAACCCATTACAGCTGTTATTTACTGACGCAATGCAAATAACATTACAAATTGTATTTGTACGTCGTTCAGACCCGGACCGTATATATTAAGCGCGACCGATGATCGGCGATTGTGCAAATATTTGGACGTTTATACCCACCGCATTCTGCAAGCCGAAGCGGAACACAAAAGGCGGAGTGTATAGCGCAGATATCATCTCCTACATTGCTCTTACATTGGATTTGTAGTTAATTGCAGTGTTCTGTGTAGTAAAGTTCAATAAATATAAAGCGCACAAGAACACATTTTTTTAGAATTTGGTCAAGGATTGCATTTCGCAATAGCCACTGTATCTCACAGGACCATATCACGTACCATTACATCCTTCAGGATAATAAGTGAACCACTTAGCACTTGTATATGAAGCCACAATTTTTTGTATCTGTATAGTAATTCTTACCTCACATCCAGTTTTCCATCCTTTTATCATTTTTTTTCCTTCACGTTCATATTATTTTCCTTTGTGTGTTTCTTGTGGAAATATTGCATTGTTTGCACTTTAAGTACACTTTTTTTGCACCTGCATTTTTGTCCTTGAGATGACCTTCTTTTGATATAATCATCAATATAGATCTCACTCTAATACACTAATTACTACTTAATACTCAAAGCCATTGTCTCTAAACCATACAACATCTCAGGTCTCACCACAGTCCTATAAACTTTCCCTTTCATGCTCACAGATACTCTTCTATCACAAAGCTCAATGCACAACTTATTTAACTTTTCATTATCAAAATGCTCATTCTCTCTGTAATAAAACATTGTACACATGATTCCCAGGAGTGCATTACATTTACAAGTATATTTTATTTAGAATTCAGTATGCATTATGAAATGTTAGCATGATTCACTATTCATAAAATATTCAATTGCACCAAGTGTGCTGAATATTATAGTTACTGTTGCATTGCAATGAAATTGTATTTTGAACATGAAAACAGTGAAATATTTAACATGGGATTTTTTCTTGGCAAATTCTCTCTTTTCTAATGTTATTTTTATAGTAGTACTGAATAATAATCATCATATTTATGGGGATAAGTGGAGCTTTTTGGATGAGATTACAATAAAACAGATGGCGTGTTTGAAGCTTGTGTCAAGTACAGACTACAGACGAAAAAACCACGAGGACGACATGTGGATTTGTTGAGTTGTCACAACCAGAACACTGTGCTGAAGTGTAGATGCATCAGGAGGTCATCTATCTATCTATCTATCTATCTATCTATGGGGAGTAGTAACTCACTGGTTAAGGTGCTGGGTTACTGATTGGAAGGTCGGGAGATTAAGCCCTGGTATAGCCAAGCTGCCACTTTTGGGCCCTTGAGCAAGGCCATTAACTCTTTGTGCTTCAGGGGCACTTTATAATGTCTAACCCCAGCTTCTAAACAATCTATCTGTCAATCTAACAAAAACTAAAGTTCTTATATATCCATCTACCTACACATTAACCCATCTACCTATCTATCACTCTATAATCTATCAACCCACCCATTGGATCATCTATCTATCTATCTATCTATCTATCTATCTATCTATCTATCTATCTATCTATCTATGGGGAGTAGTAACTCACTGTTTAAGGTGCTGGGTTACTGATTGGAAGGTCGGGAGATTAAGCCCTGGTATAGCCAAGCTGCCACTTTTGGGCCCTTGAGCAAGGCCATTAACTCTTTGTGCTTCAGGGGCACTGTATAATGTCTAACCCCAGCTTCTAAACAATCTATCTGTCAATCTAACAAAAACTAAAGTTCTTATATATCCATCTACCTACACATTAACCCATCTACCTATCTATCACTCTATAATCTATCAACCCACCCATTGGATCATCTATCTATCTATCTATCTATCTATCTATCTATCTATCTATCTATCTATCTATCTATCTATCTATCTATCATTCATCCACCTATTTAATCATCTATCTATCTATCTATCTATCTATCTATCTATCTATCTATCTATCTATCTATCTATCGATCTATCTATCGATCTATCGATCTATGTATGTGGAGTAGTAACTCACTGGTTAAGGTGCTGGGTTACTGATTGGAAGGTCGGAAGAATAAGCCCTGGTATAGCCAAGGTGCCACTTGTGGGCCCTTGAGCAAGGCCCTTAGCCCTTTGTGCTTCAGGGGCACTGTATCATGGCTAACCCCAGCTTCTGAACAATCTATTTGTCAATCTAACAAAAACTAAAAGTTCTTATATATCCATCTACCTACACATTAACCCATCTACCTATCTATCACTCTATTAGCTATACATCGATCATCTAACCATCTACTCATCCATCCATTCATCCCTTAATCAATCTATCCATATGTCCATCCATCCATCCATCCATCCATCCATCCATCCATCCAGCTATCTATCCATTCACAGCCCCTTCCCATTTTTCATGGGATTATTGCATTTGATGTTTTTACTACCAGGAAGTCAAGCCTGAATGTTCATCCGTCCACTGCAAAGAACAAGAGTCTGTTTTTCATTCTGTATGTATTGTGTAAAAATAAAACCCATTTTTATTTATTGAATAATCTGTTTTACTGCTACTCTCAACCATGGGTGTAGGTGTTTTCTGAAAAAAATCATTTTGCTTGTAAAAAGTAATCATCTACATCAGTGGGAATAACAGGATATGACAACTGGACCATTTTCTTTTTTCTGAGGTTAAAATCACGTGTGTAATGTTATTACTATTTATTATAATTTCTTGTACGTAATAAAGACTTTTATTAAAATTCAACCCCCCACTTTCTTTCTTTATCTTTCTTTCTGTCTAATTGCCGTTTTGAATATTGAATTTTGCTGATATGACCTCAAAAAATGTTCTAAGGTTCAATGCTTACAATACAGGAAACTTCCATCCATGAAACATCTCCCATCAAGGTGTTGACTGGAAATAGTTATTTTTTTCCCTTTTTTTAATGAAACAAATCTTTTATTCAGTTTCATTAGTGCAGCATTGATTTTCACTCTAGGTGGTGCACCAGAAGTGTTATTTAATATTTATGAATAGAACCTTACAGAGGCGTCTTTAACAAGATGTAGAAAGAAAGAAAATCATTCCAAGCACGAGGAAGAAGGGATAAGTGTGAAGCGTGATTTTGAACAACGATTAAAAAGAAACGAAGGCAGGAGAACTTCCACGCCGGAACTACCATCAGGAAGGAATATGTTAGCAGAGATAAATTAACATTTGTTATATTGCAGTTTAGAGGTTTGCATTATGCTGAACACATTTTGCTATTTATACAAATGCAACATTACATTACAGATTTGTTTGCATTTGCTTAATTAGATATTTTTAGGAACAGCTCTTAACTCGATTACAGTGCAGCTCGTAACCGTAGAGACGCAGTGTTACGACCCAGGCTAGGGCTGGGCTGTATGGCATGATTAAAGGCATGGGGTGGTGGATGTAGGATGGATATGTGTACATGGTATGTATCATGATCGATAAAGTAATGGAGCACAAAAAAGTGCTTTATGTTTGTCACATCTTGCTTCATATATCCAAGCGATGTTAAGAAGCTGGGGTTTTAGGGTAGGGTCAGCCATGATACAGCACCCCTGGAGCACAAAGAATTAAGGGCCTTACTCAGGGGTCTTAAGAGTGGCAGATACAAGGGCTTAAAACCCCGACCTTCTAATCAGTAACCCTGAACCTCAACAATTGAGCTACCAGTATATCAGGATAAATAGTAGAGTGAAAAAAAGCCATAATGTCACAATATGCAGTTGTTGGCACTGTTTCAGTTTCTGCAGCTTTACTCTTCTTAATCTATTCCATAAAATGGTTGATTGAGTCACCAGGTACCCAGGAACCACCTTATGGTGAGCTTCTACCTTTTATCTTCAGGATTCACCCATTTTTTTGTTTGTTTGTTTGTTTGTTTTTTTCTGTTCATCTTTCTTTTTTTCACATTGCAACACTTGGCTCATGTCTTAAGTAATGTGTTAAGAAGCCTTTGTTACAGGCCTGTCTCTCACCATCAACCCCCTCAGCCTGAGCGAGACGGCAGCAGCAGTTTCATCTTCATCTGGTCACTCAATGGTGATGGATCAACAGTCATGATGTGTAAGTGCAGGCCTTCTTCAGGAAAGAGGACAATAACTCAGCTCATTTTTTGTTGATTAAGAAGCTGCTCTGTTTACCTTGGGGAAACCATGACAAATACAGAGCAGGCTCACCTCGCCTCATCTCATTTCATCTCGGCTCACCTCACCTCCTTTCTGCCATTTCAGCCGAGTGCATTTATCTATCTCTTTCATTGCCAGAAATATCTGTTTAAAGTAATCACTCCTTAAAAAAGATTGGTCCAATGGATCAACAGTCAAATCTCCCAGCAGGGCAATGAAGATGAAATACGCAACAAAACAACCGGAATATATGCACTACAGTACATAGACAAAAGTTTGACCTGACCTTAAGATTGGTATGTGCTCCTTTTTAACCATCCCATGCCACATTTAATCTCCATTTGCTGTTATAATAAGCCCCACCCGTCTGGGAAGATGGTCCACTAGATTTTGTGGAGATATTGTCGAGATTCATTCAGCCACAAAGAAAGGGTGTTAGTAAAGTCAGATACTGATGTAGGTCGAGTCAAGTCAAGTTTATTTCTATAGCGCTTTTTACAACGGACATTGTCTCAAACAGTTTTACAGAATCCCATGCCTTCTAATAAAATTCCCCAAGGGGAGCATGTATATTCACAAAAGCGGAGGTCCTAGAACTAAACCTTGTGGCACCCCATAATTAACTTGTATTAGCCTGGATAGCTCTTCATGTAAGTCTACAAAGTGGTAACGATCAGACAGGTAGGATTTAAACCAGCTTAATGCCTGTCCCAGAATGCCAATGTTATTTTGTAAGGGATCCAGGAGAAGATCATGATCTATAGTGTTAAATGCAGCACTAAAATCTAGTAAAACTAACAGAAATATGTAGCCTTGTCTGAAGCTAAAAACAGGTCATTAGTGATTTTAACCAGAGCAGTTTCTGTGCTATGATGGGGCCTAAAACCTGACTGAAACTCTTCAAAGATATTGTTTTCTTGTAGATAGGAACAGGACTGGGCAAAAATAATATTTTCTTAAATCTTAGACATAAATTTATACACAAATTTTCGGTGTGTTTGGATTTAAATTAGTTTCTTAATAAGGGGCTAAATAACTGTTAACTTAAGGGGTTTAGGGACGTAGCCTAAAGATAGTGAGGAGTTCATAATATTCAGAAGAGGCTCACCAGCTTTATGTAACACTTCTTTCAGTAGTTTAGTTGGAATGGGATCTAACTGACATATTGTTATTTTGGCTTTGTAAAAACATTATACAGCTCTTCCTGTCCTATACATATAAAACAGTGGAGTTGTGGAGTTTTAGGTGAGATTGTGTCAGGAGATTGTGTCAGAGGTTGGACCTCCACAATTGTTTCTCAAATAATTCCAAGTAAATTAGTTAATAAAGTCCTCACTACTAAACTGTGATGGAAGGTGAGGTGACTGGGGTGCAGTCAGCATTAACAATCATCGCAAAAGTGTTCGGTAGGGTTGGAACGCTATAGCAGGAGATCTTCCACATCTTTGTACATGTATGTAAAGCAGGGACATTGTAATGCTGGAACAGGTTTGGGTCTCCTAGTTCAAGCAAAGGTAAAGTTTGCTACCATAGCCAAAGGCACACATCTAAATGTATACCTTCAAATTTGTGATAAGTTTAGTAAAGAACAACATATGGCTAGAAGATTTATGTGTTTTCATGTTCATATATATATATATATATATATATATACACACATACACATTTTTCATGTTGTCAAATTTTTTTTAGTTTTTTTACCAATCACTTTTTTTCCTTATTGTACAGACTTTTGTTATTGAGTTTGTGCAGCTTCTGGTTCATTCTAGGATCATAATAGTTCGCTGTTCATGGTTCCACTTTGCCTGCCTTTATCAAAATATTGTCATATTGTAATCATTTTATTTATCATTTTGGCAAATAGCTTCAGAGTGGACATTTATTTTATTAATAAATCAGAAATGGAACTATTATGTTATAGTTCATGTTTCTATTTGCAAATTAAAACACAAATTAATGCATCGTATCCAAACTGGAATATAGGCTTTATTTCTGCTTTGAGTTTAGCGGGACATGACAGGATGAGCACTCGTCAGAAGGATCAAAAACAGTTCCTTGTTGGACATCGACTCCCACATGTGCTCACTCACTCATCTTCCCAGCTGTAAATGGCATGTCTTCATTTTCAACTCTCTAGAATTTGCTCTTTCTTCTTTTCTCCAGGCTCTTCATTGTATCGAACAGAGATTTTCATCTGCAGAGAAATTGCAGCCTTTATGGAGTGTCATGTTGTGAAAACTGCCTTTAATTCCGAGCACTGAGCTGTGATTACTGTAAGTCCTCTTCACCGGGAGACGTTTTTTGTTAAGTACAAGGAGCATAAGCTGTTATCCTATTGTAGAACTCAGAGGGGTTTTTCTTTTTATTCTTTTTGGTGAACAGAAAGTGTACAATGTCAAGTTTCGCATCGAAATTATATCTCGACAGCTTTTATGGGTAAATTCACTTTGCACTTTGAAAAGTGTGAGAGAAACAAAGTTAGAGGCGTGTTTTTTTTAAATTTGTATAAAATTGCAACAAGGGGCAGGAAAAGTGCCATGCGATTTAAATAATGGCTGGTTTTAAAGATCGTTCTGCCTTGAAAAAATGCTCGCAGGTTGCAATTGATGACGGAAGTGATGTCATGCATTTGGTAAATTTCAAGTAAATGCACACTGGCTTATCTTTAGCTCATTTTTCCATTATTAGCATTGGTTTTTATCTGAAATTAGCTGAAACAATTACTTTCTTCATACCACCTTTGACATTCCAAACATATTTCGGTCATCTATAACTAAGAAAATGGAAATGAAAAGAAAATGTATAAGCATCAAAGCTCAAATCTCACCATGTTCAGTCCATTTTTCAGCCATTTGTCCAGTCCAATCCATAATAACTAACAGAATAAAATTTGTGGCTTTAACTTAATGCCCTGAATTAGTGACAATTATTTTGACAATGATTCTGACATACACACAAACACACACACATGTTGTATATACATACATATATACAACAGAAATCTTCAACTAGTGAAGGACAAATTTGGCAAATTTTTCAAGAGGCATGGCAAAGTATTTCAGCTGAATTTTCGGAGAAACAAACTGTCTGGATGCCAAGAGTGTAAAAAAATATTTTTCAATAAAGATTTTTATTTTGTACATTTTTATATATTTGTTTGTTCAAAGTAAATCTTCACATTCACCGTCACATTAACAGGTTTATTGCACAGAAGAAAAACATGCATGCGGCTCTAAAAAAAATAACTAACAGAATAGAATTTGTGGCTTTAACTTAATGTCCTGAATTAGTGACAATTATTTTGACAATGATTCTGACATACACACACACACACACACACACACACACACACACACACACACACACACACACATGTTGTATATACATACATATATACAACAGAAATCTTCAACTAGTGAAGAACAAATTTGGCAAATTTTTCAAGAGGCATGGCAAAGTATTTCAGCTGAATTTTCGGAGAAACAAACTGTCTGGATGCCAAGAGTGTAAAAAAATATTTTTCAATAAAGATTTTTATTTTGTACATTTTTATATATTTGTTTGTTCAAAGTAAATCTTCACATTCACCGTCACATTAACAGGTTTATTGCACAGAAGAAAAACATGCATGCGGCTCTAAAAAAACATAAATAAACTAGACATTTCCAAACTCTTAGCACAAGCACTCTATGTATAAAAGATGTTTGCCTTTGTCGTGGAAGAAGCGAGAAACAGACGCATATGTAGATCTTACTTTTATTTAAAATTTAAACATAAAAAAGATAACACAATTTTACCTGCGCTTGAAGACTGAAGACAACCAACAACATGGAAGATAAATATGAGTACATAAAAGTGGTAATCTTTTTTTATCCTGATAATTGTTTGTGAATCAGGTGTGATTGATCAGAGATATGTAACCATTTGAGGATGCCGTGGTTGATGGGAATTGTAGTCCAGGGCCATGATCCTGAAAGTCTTTTACTGTTGGACAAGATGCTGTTGGCTGAATGTTGGTAACAAAAAAATAAACAAATTAAAAAAATCTGACACAAAATATAAAAAATAATTTATGAAATAAACAAACGAATTAATCTGAGTGTTTGATAAATTAATGTGTTGCATGTTTGTTTGTTTAATTGTTCGATGTATTAGTTGGTTGACATTATTTCCAGATATAAATATATTTTCCAGATATTTGCTTATCTTTATAAAATTCTCGTTTTTATTTTCACCACATTTCTTCAAGTTCTGATTGTATAGAATAATTTAAAAATAAAATAATATTTTAACCTCATAATTTCCTTCAGCTGAAGATTATTATAAGATGATCCTGATTAATTATCTGCCATAGTAGTGGGCCTGTGTAATAATGAATTCTCTCTTTGTTGAAAACAATAAAGACTTAAGATAAGCCTCACTTATCCAGAGCGACTTACACTTAACTCACTTATACAACTAAGCAGTTGAAAGTTAGGGGCTTTACTCAAATGCCCAAAAGAAGCTTGGTGGTGCTGGAAAATGAACTTACACCCTTCAGAAAATCAACATTTTAACAATTAAACGCACTTCTCTGCTAAAATTCAGAAAAGACCTGTGTAATTTGAACAACTACTGTAAGTACCGGAAAATTTCCCCTCTCTCCACTGGGGTCCCGATGTTGTTTAGCGGTTGGCATGACCACACCCACTTTGTACTAAAGTCCACTATTAACCTGTTAGCCTTTAGCACAGATTTTGGGACTCACATCTGAAATGCCCTACCTAACTTTAAATGTTAACAGTTACTGATAAAAGTGGGCTACATACACAATTTAAATATCTTTAAAATAGATATGTTGAGCTTTACGGTCTATAATTTTATTCAAAGTTGATATTGCTCAAAAAGATAATGTTATAGAAAATTATATATGATGAAGTGCTGTAAAAAAATAAAATTATTATTTTTTTTATCATATATTATAAATAAATACATGAAATCAATCCTGAAGCAATCCAGAAAAGTACTGGGTTTAAAACCACATGTCTCATGAGTTTAATTTTTAAATTAAATAAAGATATAATGAAAAATGAGATTCCTACAAACATTTATCTGAGACTATGTCATGTTCGCCCCTTCCCGTCCCAATCCGCACCACCCTGCCCAAATTTTACGACTCAATTTAAATGGTAACTGTTCCTGAAAAGAACATGCTACATACACAATTTAAATATCATGGAAGAAGACACTTTCAGCTTTACTGTCAATCAAACCATTCCTGGATCAATCCAGAAAAGTACTGGGTTAAAGGCCACATGTCTCATGAGTTTATATTTTTAATTGAATAAAGATATCATGAAAAATGAAATTCCTACAAACATTTATCTAAGACTATGTCTGATCCTTTTCTCTATTCCCCTGTTTGAGAGCCACCTGCTAAACCCAGGTGTCCATTCATACTTTATTTATACAGTCTGCATATTAATGAATGCTGACCATTAAAGGCTTTTGTTATACATGCTTGGCTATTGATATTCATTTGGCAATCATAATAATGAACACCAGTGCTAGTTGGTCAGCGCAAGCTTTCAGAACCCGACCTGTGATGCCATCTGGTTCTGCTGCCTTCCTGGTATTCACTCTTCTGAATGCCCTTTTCACATCATGCTTCGAGATGGTGAACGTGTTTACCTCTCCAGCTCTCTCATTCTGCATGATTGTGTCACTAGCGTGGTTAGCTGCAGCCTCAAAGCGAGCATAAAAGGTGTTTAGGTCGTCTGCCAGCGAAGCGTCCTCGTTCCCGATTTCCTCATTCCCATGACATGATGGTTTTTATAGTGTTTTAAAGTCTGTCCTGTTGTCTCCATAGCTACACCTTAGACAACCTATGGGACGCCAAGTCAAGTTCAAGTCTATTTATTATAGCGCTTTTCACAACAGACATTGTCTCAAAGCAGCTTTACAGAATTTAACAGTTAAGGAAGTAGTAGCTCAGTGGTTAAGGCTCTGGGTTTCTGATCAGGGCTCATCTGGGCTCAGTTCAGTATCACCAAGCTGCCACTCTTGGCCTTTTTGCGAGTTCCTTAAACCTCCAGGGGCACTGTGTTATGGCTGATCATGCACCCTGACACCAGCTTCCTAACATTGCTGGTATAGGATTTTACTGTGCTGTAATGTACAAATATAAAGCACCTTATTATAGTCTTTCATGTGTTCTAGTGTTCAATCCATATCAGGGAGATTTTCCTGGCCACAAACATCACTGGATCATTCACCAAGGATAAAGTTACAATTATAAGAAACAAGCTTATAAGCACCAAACTTCTACTTTCTTTTATACTTCTTTATAACCGCTGTTTCTTCGTAAAGCTGCTTTGAGAGAATGTGCATTCATAAAAGTGCTCTACAAATAAAAATTCATGGGTCCTCATCTCCAACAGCAGGCTTAGAGATGGCAGCTTTACAGTTATTTCTCTCCCATATATGCCAATTCATTGGGCAAAACATAATATGTATATAATTCTACACCCTATGTAATGTACTATAAAGCTGCAAGGAAGTTATTACGGATTCTCCCTGTGGCTTTTCTCAGCCCTGGAGTTTGTCGAATGTCTTTTACAGTTCAGAAATAATTATCTGGATCGTGGTCTAAGTCAAAGTGGAAGATGTTTCATAAGATATCATCCAGTGCTTGCTTTAAATGGTCTTTAGATCATGGAGCTCACGTGTAGTTGCTCTGATTTGATGTGGTTTATCTACTATAAATTGGCTATATATTATCATCGTATGCAGTATGCAGTTTAATGGCTAAAGCAGAATGTATATATTATGAGCACTTTCACAACATTAACCTTTAAATTTAATGCCGCCCGACATTATCGTTATCATTTTTTTCTGCAAGGATGGAAGTGAATGAGACGACAACAGGAGAAGAGACTTAACCTAAGTGACTTCTTGCACAAATATTTCTGGGTTGTTACATCATTTTCAATGCAGTACTGTGTGTGTGTGTGTGTGTGTGTGTGTGTGTGTGTGTGTGTGTGTGTGTGTGTGTGTGTGTGTGTGTGTTTAGTGTGGGTGACCGCAGTGACCATAACAATCCATTGTAATATGTATAAATTAGTTATAGTCATAGCCTGGACAGACTTCAGCATGTGTTCCTGACATACTTTCACACCTTATTTTTGTATAGTGATGCCCACAAAACATAAACTCATTGGTCAGGGTAAAGACGGAAAAACTGATGTGGAGGGTTTTTTGACACACACACACACACACACACACACACACACACACACACACACACACACACACACACACACACACACATATGCAGACCAGGCTTACGATTATGACCACTGACAGGTAAAGTGAAGAACACTGATGATCTCTTCATAATGGCACCTGTTAGTGAGTGGGATATTTATTAGGCAGCAGGTGAACATTTTGTCCTCAAAGTTGATGTTAGAAGCAGGAAAAATGGGCGTAAGGATTTAAACAAGTTTGACAAATTGTGATGTCAAGACGTCTGGGTCAGAGCATCTCCAAAACTGCAGCTCTTGTGAGATGTTCCTGGTCTGCAGTGGTCGGAATCTATTAAAAGTGCTCCAAGGAAGGAACAGTGGTGAACCGGCAACAGGGTCGTGGGGGACGAGGATGATTGATGCACGTGGGGAGTGAAGGCTGGTCCGTGTGGTCCTATCCAACAGACTGATGCTGATTTATCCTCCTCATAGACCTCACAAAAGCACATAATAAACATCTGTTTTCACCTGATTATTCAAAATCTCTTTTCATCAAATGTACCTACCTTGAGTGGTTACAGTGGCCTGGGTCACAAAGCACTGCTCCATTGTGCTCATGGGTGAAATTAATAGTAGCACACTAACATGTACTCATGAAGCAGACGTTACTTTACTACAACTACAAACCAGGTTAAGCCTACAGATAATGGTTTTCTCCTGCTTTACTGTGGCTATTGTGTGGACTGGTTTATTGTGTCACAACTGATCAAGTCTTCTGTCTTTATATCAAAATGAACAGTCTGTACATGATCACAGCAGCTCTGCTCTTTAGCCTTTTGACAAAACAATAATCGGGTGAAAACAGGTGTTTATTATGTGCCTTTATATTCCACTAGGAGGATAATTCAACACCATTCAATGGTGTTTGTAATGTATTTTAAACAGTGCAATTTAAATTGATATTCTTTTTCATAGAACAAGTTACATTTAGCTTAGCTGAAAGTGTTAATTAATACATTAATTAACAAACACGTACTAATGTGATTAAGGTAGCCATTAATTTCCACATGATTTCATGTGACTCATTGTGTAGTTATGGTTAGTTCTTGATTAGTATATGCCTTAGCTCATCATATACTGTGTGTGTATGTTTATATATATATATATGCACCAATCAGGCGTAACATTATGACATAATAAGATTGTGGAGACCCCAAGGCTAGCCCTAAACCTAGAACCTGGCTATTGGTATGTGCTTTTTTAACATTCTAGTCAACATTTGGTCCCCATTTGCTCTTCTGGGAAGGTGTTCAACTACTTAGGAGATTTGCGCTCATTCAGCCACATGGGTGTTACTAAAAAACTGATGTATGTGAGAAGGTGAAGTGATCTGAGGTGCAGTCAGAATTCCAGTTTATTCCAAAGGTGTTCAATAGGGTTGGAGCTCTATAGCAGGAGATCTTTCACTGCAACCCATCTTCATGGAGCTGGCTTAATGCACAGGGGTGTTGTCATGCTGGAACAGGTTTGGGTCTCCTAGATCAAGTAAAAAGAAAATGTCACGCTACAGCATCCAAAGGCGTCCCATACAATTATCCACCTCCAACTTCATGGTAACAGTTTGCAGAAATAAAACACATATTGCTGAATTAGTTGGATGTCCTGATTTTTATAGTGTATCTAAGAATGATCAGGTTTACAGTCCTGTATCAGGCATTTGTTTGTCTGGTTTCACCTCTCCAACTTTCCTGACAGAAAGTCTTCTAAACAAACACCCATGGTAAATGTAGCTACTGCTTGTGTTTGGGAAAGAACCATATATGTGAATGTATCTGTGTTTTAATAGTTTTTGAGGGAGTGTGAAGACGAAGTCGAACACAATAACGCTGACTATAATTATAAACTTTATGGTTCAGTTCTCGATAATCAGTTCAGAACTGATACTTGCTTCTGCTCTTCTCGCTATTGTTTACTTCACGCTTGGGCTGCTTTTTAATTCATGAAATGTACGAGGATGGAAATGTGATCAGCGAACGAACAAACGAACGAACACAGCAGAAGTGCTGATGAGAATAAAACGTGCTGAGGTTGCACAGCGAGGGTGCAGAGGGAGATACGAGTCTGTTATCGACGTTATAAAGTTTTATTTCAATGCAGTTGATGTTGCTTTACCCATGAAATTAGAAAAGTGAATGAATATGTTGATATGCATATGTTTATGATACTCACTGAGGAGTGACAGGCAATATTTGCATGAAATATTGGCAAAAAGTTGAACATATGGGACCGAGTTTGAGATAAACAGAATACGGGTCTCGGTTATGCACAGTTCTGGGTTTCTTTTCATTATTATTTTTTTTTTTTATGTAAACCTATTGAGCGATATTTCCTGCACAGCACATAAAGTTTCACAAGTTTGATTGAACTTTACTTGATATATCATGTGAAAATGAATCTTTTGACTGTAAATATAGTAAAGAAATTATGAGATTCAATCAGAACTTATACATAAATAAATACATTATATAGGCAAAAGTATTGGAACTCGACTTTTTCAGTCATATGTGGTTCTTCCCCAAACTGCACACAATTTTCTTTAATTCACAATCTTCACTTTTTCCTTCAATTGAACTTAGAGACCCAAACCTGTTTCAGCATGGAATTACACAAAGCATGAGTACATCAGTTGGAGTGTAAGGTTTCATGCTATAAAACTCAAACCCTATTGAACCACTTCGGGATGAATGTGACTACACTCCAGGCCTCCTCACCTCACCTACATCAGTACCTGACTTTCCTAACATCCTTGTCTCTGGAATGAGCACAAACCGCCACAAAATCTATTGGAACACATTTTCAGAAGAGTGGAGGTTATTATGGCAGCAAATAGGGATGAACTGTAGAACGGCAGGTTGAGAAACTCTTAAGTTCAGGGGTCCACAAACTTTGGCCCTTATAGCATGGATATCGAATTGCTAATTAACACATATCATTCATCTACATTCAAAGCATTCGGCAGGTTGCTTTATCCAGAGCAATTTACATCTGAGCAGTTGAGAGTTAAGGGCCTTGCTCAAGGGCCAATCAGTGGCAAATTGGTGGAGCTGGGATTTGAACTTGTGACTTTCCGATTCCGGGTCTAAAGCCTTAACCAATGAGCTACAACATCACTCTCCCCTTTCACCAAATTAAAAAATATTCTCTCCTGTAGATACATATTTACAATTCCTGGAGACAGATGATCTGCTGTGGCGACCCCTAATGGCAGCCGAAAGAAGACGATGACACATTTACAATTCCATGACTTTAAATTAGAATTCTGTGGTTTTGATTAGTGTGCATTTCTAGTATGATATTAATAATGAATCTTTATAATTAATAATATAATGTAATATCAGTCTAAAGCACAGAATGAGCTGGATTCAGCACTATTCTATGCGTGACTGAGTAATGAGTGTGGAAGTCTTTTTGTTTAATTAAAGCCATGATTAAAACCATTCATGCAGCATTATATTGGCACTATACTGTGTAGTACAGTTACTTAAAAAAAAATTGCATCATATTATGTCTGATAGCAATGCAAATAAACATAATACTGTATTTTCTTCAGTTAGTATGTTCAATTATGTATATTTTTCAGGTTTAAAAGAACAGGAAATGATTTGTGTCAGTTCCTGCTCTCTGAGAAGGTGAAGTCTGCTCCATTAGAGAATGAATATGCCTCTGGTATAAATCTGTAAGTGTGTGTGTGTGTGTGTGTGTGTGTGTGTGTGTGTGTGTGTGTGTGTGTGTGTCAGTCCTCACACTCCTCATCCTGCACCACACCACATTTCAATAGTGCATTGATTGAGCACGATTAGGCCTTTGTGAGGTTTCTGTATTAAAAGATCCCAATCTGCTGCATGGATTCATGTCAGCTGTGCTGCCCAGCTGTGTGGGCTCAAGAGCAACTCGCCTCATTTAGGACAGAGCCGATGCCGGAGCGGAGCCGTGGCATGGAATACAGCTTACTGTGGATGTGGGATCGTTTCCGCTGGGCAGGATCTGAATGCTGAGTGGTTTTCGGAGCTGCCAGAAAACAGGATTGATGGAAAAAAAGGGTGAAAAAAGTATTCTTGCTCAACACTTAGGCATTGTGAGGTAAATTAGTTCATTTGAAAGAATACGTACTGTTCAGATTATGAAAACTTCACCATGACTTCAATTACGTGAATCAGAAAATCTGTTCTTGTGGAACATATGAATCTTAATGTCAGATGTTCACAGACTTTGGCTCATTCAGTGTAGCTCTCAATTCTTTTCACCCCAGCAGGTCACATGATTTATTCCCCCTTTACTTGTTTAACTGTATTCACTCCTCTATACATGTTAGTGTTGTTTAGAGACTTTATATTTGGTACCAGATGCACATGTTTATGCAAACTCCAACTTACCAGGCCCTTACCAGGTGGCTTTTGGTCTGTACTGTACTATATACACACCTTCTCATTCAAAGAGTTTCCTTTATTTTCATGACTAATGAAAATTGTAGATTCACACTGAAGGCATCAAAACTATGAATTAACACATGTGGAATTATATATGGAATTATATACATAACAAAAAAGTGTGAAACAACTAAAAAATGTCATATTGTAGGTTCTTAAAAATAGCCACCTTTTGCTTTGATTACTGCTTTGCACACTCTTGGCATTCTCTTGATGAGCTTCAAGAGGTAGTCACCTGAAATGGTCTTCCAACGGTCTTGAAGGAGTTCCCAGAGAGATGCTTGGCACTTGTTGGCCCTTTTGCCTTCACTCTGCGGCCCAGCTCGCCCCTAAACCATCTCGATTGGGTTCAGGTGCGGTGACTGTGGAGGCCAGGTAATCTGGCGCAGCACCCCATCACTCTTCTTCTTGGTCAAATAGCCCTTGATGCCTTAAGTGTGACTCTCCAAATT
>MU562658.1:806255-825094 GCA_024362625.1 Silurus asotus
GTATTACGGCAAATTTATTTTAACACTAATTGTATCAACACGCGTTAGTTTTATTAAAATATAAATAAATATCTAAAAAAAAAAAGAAAAAGTAAAACCTTTAACGTAACACAGTTATTTACATTGTTCTTTCTTAACTCAGATATGAAAAAAAAAAAAATCCAGAGATTAACTACTTTTAATCACTAAACATTTGTTTCACCGATGCACAATACAGCCATTAGGGTTGCACAAGCCAGTGCACTCTTAGTTCGGGTCCCAATCCCAGACATGAAGGGCATCCAGCATAAAAATGTGCCAAATCAAATATGCGGATCACGAATCAGAATTTCATATCAGATTGGTCGAGGCCCGGGTTACCAACGACCACCACAGGTATCGTAGAAGGAGAGGAGGAAGACGTCTACAGAGAGGCGGGGAAAGGACAAGTGTAGGAGAGTGGAGGTTCGGGTTGGTACTTTAAATGTTGGTACTATGACTGGTAAAGGAAGAGAGTGTGTTCCTTGTCCTTGTGTGTCCTTGTGTGTTCAGGAGACCAAATGAAAAGGGAGTAAGACCAGGAAAAGGTGGATTTAAACTGTTATATTATGGTGTGGAGTGTTAAAGTATTGATTTTAGGTACATTTAGAACTTATGTTATTATGATTCCTTATGATTAATAACAATACAATATTTAATATAGCCCTGATATATATACAGGCTCTAGGTTACTAATCAGAAGCTCAGGGGTTCAAGTCCCAGCACTGCCAATCTGTAACTGTTGGGCCCTTGAGCAAGGCACCTAACTCTCTCTGTTGTAGTGGTGCTGTAACATGGCTGATCCTGTGCCCTGACCCCAGACTCGAGCTAAAATACACTTTGCAACAAAACAAATAAATAAGTAAAAGAAAAAAAAAAATGAATCTAATTTCGAGTGCCACTTTAGGCTAGGTAAAAAAAAAAGAGGTGATGAGGTCACTGTTAATTACAGCCATCACATCGAGAGAGCCGGGGTAAGATGTGAAAAGAAATGTACGATCAGGGCATTTTTGCGCTCCGTTATTAACCTTATTTATCTATTTCGACAGCAGCCAGAGCCGGACTAATTTCCCCCTCTTCACACTGCTCTTTCATTATCAAAGCCGCTCGAAACGTTCTGTTCTTCTGGATCATCAGCGTCTCTTTAAGGCTCTCGTCTGCGACAAAAGGCTGACTTCAAATTCGTTTCATTATAGATGTGGATAAAACACGCTGATTAAAGCTGGAAACTCGGATTAGAGACTAAATGAGAATGAAGCGTTTAATGAGGCTAGCTCTCCTGTAGACGGCTAACTCCGCGGCCCTCGTCTAATTAGCCCGATGAGGTGGCATCGCAATTATTTATAATGACACTCTTTGGCATTGGGCAGAATTGGAATAGAACGTCATTTGAAGTACATTTTTTTGTAATTAACATTTCCTCTAATTAGTGTTTACCACCAAAGCCATTTTTCCTTCATTTGAGGGGATTTCTTAGGAAGAAAATGGTTTTAACAATTGTACATTTTGAAAATCCACAAAACTGTAATTGGAGTGATTGTATCTTGTTGTTTCCTCAAAATATTTTACCACTGAAGATATATCCATAAGCAGTCTGTGTTTAAGGTGCTACAGACTGGCGTGTTCGGTTGGCAGATGCCTGTCTGAGAGGCATCAAAGTTGGAGGCACACAATTGTATAGGATTTTATTGATTAAAAAGCATGCAATTTCACCTTCACTTAAACTAGGAGATCATCCTAAACATCTAGAACCTGTTGCAGCCAACTAGAACATCTTCCCAGAAGATGCACTTCATGTGGAATGGAATGTTCAAAATGAAGCACACAATGAATATATACTGTGAATATCGTCTCCATTTCAAAACACTTTTCTCTGCATCTATTCAGCGTAAATTCTGAAAACAGCTCAGGAATGCGATGGAATGCACCAATTTCACATCCGTTTGTAGTATAAAATAGTGTGACATTTACTCTGGCAGATCTTAGAGGCACACAGTCACTCACACTCTCATCATATCTTTCCAAAGCTCAGAGCTGGATGCCTGGAAGGAACATCAAAAAACTGTAACACACAGCTTCTCTCTCTCTCTCTCTCTCTCACACACACACACACACACACACACACACACACACACACACACACACACACACACACACACACACACACACACACACACACACACACACACACACACACACACAAATGAAAGCTGATCATGTAAGGTCAAATAATATTTTTTGTATAAAAAGCGACAGCAAGAAAAACATTGAAATACATATAAAATATTTAGTTCTATTGATAGTCCACGTTTTTACTTCTAATAGCAACTGCAGAGCTTCAGAATCCGCACTAACGAGCTTCAGGCTGATTTCTGCGCTTCAGAAATACATAAATAAAATAAAAATCAGACCAGGTGACTTGGATTTCCTTTTGTAACTCAAAACAATGAATGTAAGGCTAAAGACTAAGCAAAACATCGACCCCGAGAACGAGCCAATGGAGCAATGCGTTTGCACGGATGGGGTATGAGGCGTATGAACGATGATGAAGTTTAACATTCCAAAGCTGTATATAAAACAGGAAGACCCTTAATGAATCAAGGTCCGTCTGTGATCAAGGCTTCGGACTTGTGAAGGTCAATCAATTCAGAAAAATGACATGAATTATGCATAGCCTGTATATCAGGGAGGCTTCACAGGACTAATCAGGAATCCAATATAGCAGCATGTTCTCATGCTGAGTCAAGGTAAGCTTAATCATACAGATATCTATCTATCTATCTATCTATCTATCTATCTATCTATCTATCTATCTATCTATCTATCTATCTATCTAATCAATACCTATAGGGGAACCCATTTAGTTGTCTATACCAGTACACAATAAGAAAATCAATTATTTACTGCTTAGTAAACACATCCCTCATTTAAGTAGAAGTACAGATACTCATATACTCAAGTTCTTTACTTAAGTTGAAGTAAAGAAGTTTGGGTTCTGACATGTACTTTAGTAAAAAGTAGTCATTATTACAACCTGTTTTAGTGTCACGCTGGTAACTGAACTTTACGTCATTAATATTAGGCCCATCAATCGATTAAAATATTGAATTGTGATTAAACAAATGATTGTCATGAGTCACGATTAATCGCATTAAACTTTATCGCAAATTTGTATCTGTTCAATATGTACCTTTATTCCTTATATGCCGTGCATTTGGTACATGGGCCTTCAGTGGGGACTTATCTGACTTAATCCACCTCTTAATACCACCACTATCACGTCACAATTCTAAAAACCATCAATACTGTGCAAAAACGCAATATACCAACACGGGGCATTACAGAGAGAGAGAGGCGCATTTCTACGGTGGCTGAGTAGTGCAAGACACATTAACAAATCGAAAAACAAAATAACAAATTAGAAAACACAACTACAATTCAGACAAAGTGGAAAAAGTTGGTATAGTTTGTGAATGGAAAACTTACCGATCATTGGACGAGACACCTGTCATTCAAAATATTCAGGAAGAATGGAATCTTATAACTTTGTTTCTTGTACATGTGTAAAATTCTTCGTTTACTGTAAACAATTTTTATTTTGATTAGTGCACCTTTAAATATAAGAAAATAACAGAAGTAAACAAAAGCAAGGAGAAACTGGAATTGATTCAAATCTACTTTGAGGAAGGAAATTCATATGCAGTGATGTTGGAGATGCTGCAGTATATCATCACATAAAGATTAGCTTGTGCACTTTTACACATACATTCCATTTTTCTCCTGCCTCAGACTCTTACTTTAGACGCTTTATGGTCTGATATCCATATACCCAAAGGTTTTCCTTATCTAAGAAATGTCACTGTGAAGGACATTATCTTTGGACTTGTACAGAACAATAACAACAATGACTTTTTTAGTTAATAATATACTTCTGATGGGATGATTTTATATACAAAATCGAAATACTTGAAAGTAAAACCAGAGTTTTTTTTGCATTTTATAATGAGTTTATTTCTTTTACAAAAGCCCTTAAAGTGATTAAAAAGAAAATTGCAATAAATCTTTTGTCCTTTATAAAAAAAAAAAGTTTTACAGACTAAACCATAGCCCTGTTTATTTTTTATCCTTCTTTATTTAATTTTAATATCATTATACATCTTATTATTAATCTATTTTTTTCCTCTTTCCCCTGAATATATGTGTAAATATTCATTTTTTCATCACCTGTTTTGTGTATTGTAATGTAAATTGTACTTGTTATTGGCAGGTTGTTTGTATATGGGTAATTGCTCAGTTTTAATAAAAAATTAATTCATTAATTCCATTTAAAAAAGACTGTTGTACATCCTGTATATCTTGAATGACAAGTGTCCAATGATCTGTAACTGTTCCATTTACAAACTATACCTACCTTTTCCGGTTTGTCTGACTTGTTGTTGTGTGTTCAGATTTGTTAATGTGTTTTCGAATTTGTTAATTTGTTTGCAGATTTGTTAATTTGTTTTGCACTTCTCGGCCACCGTACATTTCACATATAGAGGGTGAATAACACTTTATTAAAGCAAGTTCCAAACCTCTACACTACAATCACAGGTGTGCCACCTACATCATCTGAAGCAGTTCAAAATCAATATTTGTCTAATAACATGACAAAAACATGCATTTTTTAATAAAATCCAACCTATTCACCAGAGACGCAGACTCATTATTGGCACTGCTCCTCAGAGGCTATAATCCAATGTTACTGCTCGTATTCACTGGTCTGGAAGTGGTGAACAAACCCATTCCCAAGCTGAGACAAGCTAACTAGCTTCGGGGTTGGACGACCTCCTCGCGATGTCTAGCTTTTCTTCAAAATGTCCGAGACCAAAAAAAAAATGCTGACGCTATTCTGGGCCAGCTAGCTGCCCTGTGAAAATATTCTCTATTCTCTATAACACCAAACACCAGCAGTACAGACTTTGAAGGCCCTGGGCAGATTAGATTGACATGGCAGCACATAGAGGCTAAAATCTGACAAATTTTCTAAAATCCACATACACTTACTGGAAGCAGTGCAGCGAAGAAAAACGCTACGAAATGAAGAGAATAAACTGTTGGGAATAAATTTATACAATTTGATGGAACGAATATTAGATTTTAGGTTGTAAATGTACAGTGTTCTGATAGTGTTTAGTCCAGCAGACTAAAACTTTGCTAGCCCTGACCACCTGCCACTGTTATTAGTGAACCCAAACTCAATATACAGCATGAAGACAAAATATTCTTTTGAATGTTTTAAAGTAATTATGGTGTTTTAAATGACATAAATCATCAAGACACCAAACGGAACATTAGCTGTTTCCACACAGGTGGTTAATGAGGTGATACCAGAGAAACTTTAACTCTTCTAACTTTCTTATTTTTACAGAATCAGGGAATATTTATTTTCGATTTGAATTGGTTTGTTGGTATGTGGTGTGTTTGTGAGGTGAGTATTCACTAAGATTCAGGTTGTTTTTTAAAGTGTCTGTGAAGAGAGATGGCAGAGAGTGCCCTCTGTTTATTTTCTTGTTATTATGAGTATATACATATAAAATACATGATTCGAATTATGTATTACTCTTATCTTTACGCTCAAAAAAGACAAAATTATTTAAGTTTTTTCTGCGTTATGTGGCAAAAAAGGCCAATAAATCGCCCCGGCGTGTTTGTGGACCCCAGGAGGGTTCATTGTGCGCAATATTGAGTTTATTTATTTATTTATATCCAAGTAAAGAAAGGATGTCATGAATAGTTTCAAATTTTGTTTCCTAATGAATGTATCCAGGCTGAACAACGACCATATACTGTAGAACACAAGCAGAGAGAAGATGATGATGATCAGGTGATCAGGAATGTCTCTTTTTTCAGTCATGTTTACATCACTGACTCCCTCTGTCTTATCCACATTAACCCCAAACATTTTGTTGCCTTCTACGTCTGTGGTGTGTGAGAGACAGGAAATGATACAGGAGTGGAAGGTTGAAAAAGCCGCACAATGACAGTAAACGTGTTGAAGGACTGAAAACGGAATGAGAAGAAAAACAATTGATCATGTCACCAAATAATGAGCCTGTTTTAAAACTGTAAGAAGTAAAAAGTAGATATTTGTGTATAAAATGCAATGAGTGAAAGTAAAAGGTTATAGTGTGTAACAGTGAAATAAAATACTGATTCCAGCAAAATCAACTTAAGTACAGTAACAAAGTATTTGTACTTCATTACTTCTCACCTCTGCATACTGTATACAACATTTACGACTACCCTTGGAAAGAGAGGCACAGCTGCTATACTGATTAAAGTTGATTAGAAACTACATCAGACATTAACCTTGATAAGGCAGCTGGATCGACTCGGATATTCTGTATCATCATCATCATCATAACTTCATGATAATCATCACCACAGCGTTGTATAATGAAGACCATGCAGTTTTTACTGAATAGTTTGTGAACAAACTGTAAAACGTATTCAAAGGCAAGTCAGGCAAAGAGTCACACAACATCTATCTATCTATCTATCTATCTATCTATCTATCTATCTATCTATCTATCTATCTATCTATCTATCTATCTATCTATCTATCTGTCTGTCTGTCTGTCTGTCTGTCTGTCTGTCTGTCTGTCGGTCTAGATGTCTGTCTGTGCTCATATTAACCTATTCGTCTGTCTATTTTATTTTATTTTTTTATCTTTTTAACAAATGTTGCTGTTTATGATGTTGAAACCGTATAGCATATTCTCTTTGTTCTTCTTCTTTTTCTTCTAGAAGGCCACTGAAGATCTTTCTGACCATGTTGTCAATCATGGCCTCACAATGGCTGAGGCGGTTAGGAGGATACAATCAAATATTGGGAGATCAAATGTGTCTTCAATAATTCAAACATTTTGTAATGAGAACATGTATGTAATCCACCAGTGTGGACTGTGCTGTTATAGTGTACAGTCAACCTCTGATAACTCACGGCTTGGAAAATTCACAGGTTTTTTATTCGGAACGTAACTAACAGCAAGTTGTGAATTATCCTAAAATGGATGGGACTCTGCAGCGGGACCAAATGTTTAGGAATGATAGGAATAACATTTTAAACTATGTATTTGGTTAAATGCTGTACACTATTACGTTTATAAAGTGACAATGTCTAGATGAATTCACTAAGGCAGTGGTCCTCAAACTTTTTTGCACTACGGACCGGATTAATGTCAGACATTAGTCAATTAATCGGGGGGGTGGGGATGTTATGAGTTTAACAAAATAAAATGATACGACCAGCATAAAAACTGGTATTTTTTTAAATATAATAAACGTGAATCCACTGTGTTGTTGTTTGTTCATTTTGCTAGGTTGCGGGTTTGAATTTAGCGGTAATGTACTATGTGTTAGTGGCCGGAGCCCCTTCAAGAAGGTAGTGGATGGAGGTAAGACATATGACTGAGGCATCATGACATGAATCAAGAGGGAGTCATAGACAGATGTGGCGGAGAGAATCCGGTCATTTTCCAAAATAAAACATGTGGCCCGGTACCAATTTACCCACGCGGCCTGGAGGTTGGGTACCACTGCACTAGGGTACCATAGCGGTTGTGGGGGTGCGTCCAAAATTTTCGGAACTTCCAGGAGACCACTGTATATACATTCTGTAACACATCTAAGTATATGTGTATTGCATTAGTGTATTCTTTCCACACAGGACTGCAAAATTACCTCCTAGGGGTGGCAGATGACCCCTTACACACCTCAACAAGAGGAGACTATTTGCACTATGGTCCACTATGGGTTAAGGGAAACACAAAAGGCGGTTGTAGAAAAAATAATGACTTTAAAAACACCCAGGCTGTTAGCATCTCAACTATCAACAGGGCGTTAGAGACATCACATAAGCATGAAACAGCTGTACCGCGTACCATTTGGAAAGAATGGTTACAGAGTGAAGGAGCTACGATACCGGTATGTACAGGTGACACATCTATAGCGTATAATAACCAACTTCTTTAAGTACCATATATACTACAGCATGTGTGACCCATATAAAAACATGCAATATGTATATATTGGCAATATAACTGTATCTTGTGAAATGAAATAAAAATGCATAACTAATTGGGTATCTTCTACGTTGTAGCATATAATGGAATTGCAGTCTAGTGAACCTCCTTACAACTTCATATATGTGGACGTGGCTGGCTTCAGTCTGAATAAAAGCCGAAGACGTGGTCAAAATGTCATCAGCCACAAAGCTGCTGTTGTTTTGTCAGCAGGAAGGAAAATCACTATATATGTGCTGCTATTTCAGAGCAGGGTGCAGTAACTCATTCCACTTATAAGCCCATACAACACACAACATCTCCTCACCTTCTTAGAGACCCTCTATAGGGCTCTCATCCCTGATAATTAGAAGGGGTGCATTTTGAAAAGATTTAACAATGATTTACTTATAATAACTGTGATAATATGGGTTTCCATCACTCAAACACCAACAGGCAATAGTTTTGACCCATCACAGGATGCTGATGCAATTTCCCCCACCCTATTCCACATTCCTTAACCCAATTGAAGAGTTCTATTCAGCATGGAGATGGAAGATGTATCACTGCCAGCCACATACTCAGATGACCCTGCTGTCTGCCGTGGAGGACATCAAAGCGGAAGCCTGCAAAAGCTGGATACAACATTCCAGGGGATTTTTTCCACACTGTATTGCAAGAGATCATATTTGTTGTGATTTGGATGAAAAATTTGGAATTTTAGACTGGGATGTCAGGGAGTATAGACAGATTGCACTTTATAGTTCGGCATGCACAGTTCTACTCTGTCCGGTCTCTTACAATCAATATCACACATACAGTAATGTGGTAATTTGTACGGTTGAAATTCATCGATGCCATATAAAAGAAATTCAGTCATGTGCTTCTTCTTCTTTCCACTGCTCCAATCAGAGGTCACCACAGTGGATCATCCATCTTTATACCCCCTTGTCCTCTACATCTGCCTCTTTCAAACAAACTACCTAACTAACTACCCATGTCTTTCCTCACCACATCCATAAACCTCCTCCTTGGTCCTCCTCTTTTTCTCCTACCGAGATACCCCATGTCCCTCATCTGCACATGTCTAAACCATCTCATCGTTCCTCTCTTATTTTTTCCCTAAAATGTCCTACATGCGCTGTCCCTCTAATAAACTAATTTCTAATCCTGTTCATCGTCGTCACTTCCAACAAAAACCTCAACACCTCCAGCTCCACCTCCTGTCTCTAACTCAATCCTACTGTCTCTAAACCATACAACATCTCAGGTCTCACCACAGTCCTATAAACTTTCCCTTTCATTCTCACAGATACTTTTCTATCACAAATCACTCCTGCTATCACTCTTCTCCACCCACTCCACCCTGCCTGCATTTTTTTCCTCACTCCTCTAACACCCTCTCCATTACTTTGCACTGTTGGCCCCGGGTACCTGAACTCCTCCACCTTCTCCACTTCTTCTCCCTGCAACCGCACACTTCCACTACTTCCACTACACTCTTACTATACTCTTCCTTTAGAATCACCCTACACCATTTCTCTTTCCATCCACACCATGATAGAACAGTTTAAACCCACCTCCAATGTTCCTTGTCTTACTACCTTTTACACTTGGTCTCCTGAACACACATCATATCTACCTTTCATGGTACAACATTTTAAGTACCAACCCAAACCTCCACTCTCCTACACTTCTCCTTTTCCTGCTGTCACTGTAAATGTATTCCTCCTCTTCTTCTACTCCTTCGACCAACAGTATGCCAATTTCCACCAGTACTCTGTCGGCTAACTATACCTGTGGCGGTGGTTGTTAACCCGGGCCTCGACCGATCCGGTATGAATTTCTGATTTTGTGATAAACATATTTAATTTGGCACATGTTTTACGCTGGATGCCCTTCCTAACACAACCCTCCCCATTTAAGAGGAGGACCGGCACTAAGAGTGCACTGGCTTGTGCAACTCTAATGGTTGGGTTTAAAAAAAAAAAACATTCATGACATATTACCACCTACTGTAGCTTTTTCAAGACACATGACCACACACAAAAGTGCCTCAGGCTGATTTGAGCACAGCCTTGAAAAACACAGCCTTCTGTGTATGTGAGAGGCAGAAAATCCGATTTGTGTCACTAAGAAATGTATCACCAGGACCCCTCACACCTTTTCCCCGATTCTATTTCTTCCTCTGGTGTCAGCTGACAGTGGCGGCGGAGTCGAAGTAAGAGCCGTCGACAGAAACAAATGCATTTATAAGCTGAGTGATGCCACTGAAGTGCCACATCACACAAAGACTGTTACACCGAGACAAACGCCGAGCGTCGAGCGAGTCGTTCGCAGATAAATCCAGCGTGTCAGTCCAATCCGGCACAAAGAGGAAAATGAGACAGCAGGAAATAAGATTAACTTCAATATAATGCACAAAAAAAAGAAAAAACAAGAGGCGCCTGAGACACAAAGGCGTCAAGGACGAGGCGAAGGGAAACACAGCTAGCGGCAAAAACACTGCTGTAAATAATGTGCTTTAAATCAATTGCTTTTATAAGTGTGTGGGTATTTGTGAACATTACATGAATCGATTCATGAGACGTTTAGTCAAATCATGGACAGCTTCGATGTACAAACTGAGGACACATCAGAACTTTGTAAACATAATTAATGTTGTTCTGGAAAAATACACATTTATTTTTTTCTTCTATAGTCCAATAGTACAGATTTTCTTAGTTGCTTTGGAGTGTTTCTCAGATCAGAAATTAAATTCTCAAAACTATTTGTTGAACCTCCACATCATAAAACAATTTCTCGATGCGCTGGACAAATTGCAAATGCTTTGGTACAATTATTTAATTGATAGTCTACATTTGTCTGCAGTTTCCTACAGTAATGTTGATCAAAATTCCCTAAACATCTCAACATCAGTTGCAAAGGAATTTATGCAAAATGGTTAAACCATTTGTCATCATCTGGCAAGCTTAAATTAAAGACAAGTGAACGGCATCTAAATCAACTAATTGTCTCTGGTTCTCTAAACCAGTGGTCCCCAACCCTTGGGCTGTGGTCCGTGGGTCAATTGGTACCGGGCCGCACAAGAAGAATACATAGCACATTATTTCTGTTTTATTTATTATCTGATTCTAAACAATGTTTTATTTTGGAAAATGACCGAATTCTCTCCTCCACATCTGTCTATGACTCACTCTTGATGCATGTCATGATGCCTGGGTCACATGTCTTACCTCTATCCTCTATCTCCTTAAAGGGGCTCCGGCCGCTAACACATAATACATTACCGCTAAATTCAAACCCCCAAGCGAGCAAAATAAACAAACAACAACACAGTGGATGCACATTTATTATTATATTTAGAAAATACCAGATTTTAGGCTTGTATCATTTTATTTTGTTCTATTTATCTGCCACACCTTAAACGTCGGTCCGGTCTGACAATGCATTTACTGGTTTGCAATAATTAAGAATGATTTAAGAACTGCTTTGAAGCAACTAAGAAAAACTGTAAATAGCTGGGGTGCCAATATTTTGAACACATACAGCACTCTTTTAACATATTTTGACAATATATAGTATAGTCAATTATTGGGTTGATTTACCAATTCTGAAGACTTCATATTTATAAAAAATAATGACATTATAGTTTTTTATCCATTTATAATTATACAATATGACAATATTCGGACACCCGAATTTCTTTTTTTTTAAACCGTTACCACAGAATTAAAAACATCCTTGAATGCTGTAGCGTTAAATTTTCCATTCAGCGGAACTAAGAGACCCAAACCTGTATGACAATGGCCCCGTGTACAAAACCAGCTCCATGAAGATTTGGTGTACATGAGTGAAAGAGCTCGCTGCTACAGAGCTATAAACTCTATTGTCAACTTTTGGGATGAATGTGAAAGCTGACCGCACCCCAGGCCTCCTCACCTACAGTACATCAGCACCCGACTTTACTAACACTCTTCTGGCTGAATGAATTTCACACAAAAATCCACCAAATCTAGTGGAACATAACATCTACCAAGATTATGGGTTCTTATAACCGTACATGAGCACGCAATGTGGAATATGATGTTAAAAAAAAAAAAGAAGTGTCCACGAACTTTTGTCCAAATAGGGCACATGTAACCTTAAATGTGTAAGTGACATTAACTTACAGCTTCAGCTCTGATACTGGAGTCTCCTTCCATAAGGGTGTCTCCTTACAGGAAGCTTCACCATACCAATGATTTTGCTGTTATTTGATTATATGTTTAAGCTGTTACCATAGAAACAAGAATTTAATACAATAAATACATTACTACAAGCCTATGTGTTAAAATACATGATTGTTTTGATTTGTATTTGTTTGTGAGTAGTGTAGTGGTTAGCATTGCCATTGCACAGCTCCCAGAGTTCCCAGTTTGATGTACTGGCAATTTAGGTTTCCAGTAAATTTTTCAGTTTCCTCCAACCAATCCAAAACCACAACAGGAAGTTGTTGGCCAAGCTAAACTGCACCTTGGTGTAATTGTGTGTCACATTTTGATTGTATAAGTGTGTGTGTGTGTGTGTGTGTGTGTGTGTGTGTGTGTGTGTGTGTGTGTGTGTTTATTAAATGTAAATATCAGTTCACCAAGATTGCTTAATTGACCTTCACAATGCATATTTTGGAAAAAATCATTATGAGTCATTCAGATAACTTTTTTCCCCACTGTGTGTGTGGGGTGTGTATGTGTGTGTGTGTGTGTGTGTGTGTGTGTGTGTGTGTGTGTGTGTGTGTGTGTGTGTGTGTGTGTGTGTGTACTCATGCAGGCTTTCAGATGAGTCACTAACTACAAAGCATTCAAAGGACAGAGTCAGAAAATGAGTGCCATTAAAATTTTATTCAATTTGACAAACCTAGATGGATCATTAAGTAAGAAAATATTCGCCTTCCAAATGAACACGGAAAAGGTTACAATTTTTTTCTTTTTCTTTTAATGATCAAATTTAAAAACAAGTTGTATAATGTGTTAGATGTGTAGGAAAGTTGTGTTTTCTACTTTCTACTCCAATACTAGTAGCTGGGGTGCCAATAATTCAGAAAATCTCTTAAAACATCAGTGCAAATCATTGTTCACTGTTTTATAATTATTTGACCATATGGTCTCGTGAAAATAAAAGTACAACATTTTTGAATTCAAAGTTTTCATGGCATTAAAAACTCTCTAGTTCTTATCAGGTTTAAGAATGAGGTAAATACAACCTCAGATAAACAAGAACACATAAAATATTACAACGGTTTGTTATTCACTTTTACAATAAGCAATTAACAATAGAGAAAGCATGAGTTAAAAACTAAATACACCTTCACTGTGTCCATAGGATTGAAGAGGCTAAGTGGTGGCCATGTGCTGCTAAACAAATGCACTTGATTTATTGTCTTTTAACACATTGCTGAGGTAAAAAGGCATCTTAGAGAAGCATCTGTTGTTGCTCATCAATTTGGAAATGGTTATAAGGCCATTTGTAACAAATTTGAAATATTATACAATGAGGAACATTGTTCACACAAGTCAATTTTGTTGGGGTGGACCTCCTGGCAAATGCACCCCAAATTCAGACATTGAAAGGTCAGAGAAAGGGCAACAAAACAAACAAAACAAACAAACAGTAATATCTTAGACACCAGAGGACGTCAGAAAGCCTTTTATCTCTAAAAAATGACATGGCAGGAAGACTTAGGTTTGCAAAGTTGTATCTGAACAAACCCTGAGACCTCTGGAACTTTGGTTAAATGAGACCAAAGTGGAGATATTCGGTCAAATGCACAGTACCATGTTTGCCTTGTTGAGGATGACAATGTCTTGCCCTGCTCTGCTGTGTTGCTCCATTATCCCGCTTGACCGAGGATGTTAATCCACCTTCCTGCTCACTTAAGGATTTTGATCCAACTACCTGCTTGGTTAAGGTCTTTTTTTCTCTCCTATGGCTTTTGGGAGAACATCACACCCCCTCTTCTGTTGTTTATAAGAAAAATATAAGGATCTTGCATCACAAGACCCTCTGTTATTGTTTTTTTGTTTGTTTATTTGTTACTTGTGTTTAACTTTTTGGTTTTTTTTTACTTAGAAATAAAAGTCCACCTTTACCTCTTTTATTTGTTACTATAATCATGTGGCGTGTCTATCTGTGATAGAATGCAATTAGAAAAGTGGAATGAGAAAACTTGCGGATTATATTGTGCTGACAAAAAATAAAAAGTGGAGGGTGGAGCCGGACGGAACGAGGGGTAGGAAACACCTGCAGCTGATAAGACTAATCATCAGTGCGCTCTGTTTTAGTCTGGTGACACCGATAAAGAGGAGAGAGACGCCAACCTCAGAGAGAGACAGACAGACAGACAAGCAGAACGATTGCTGAATGGGGACTAAGTGCGGGCGGGCGCCAGTGAAAGACATGCGGTAAGTGAACTCAGGTGGATGCGAGAAAAGGCGCAACAGGCCACAAGGAAACTCGGGAGAGCACTAAAGAGAGAGAGCAGGCCAAAGAAGTGCGGGTCGATCCAGGAGGGACTGCTGGCAAACGTCAAGAAGGAAAGGCGTCCCGAACGTGGGTGAGCCCTGGCATGAGTACTGGTAAAGAAAGTGTCAGGGTGAAAATAAAAGAAAATAAAAAAAAACTCTGCTTGGTGAACTTTTGCCTGTCTATCTTTCTTCCAGTGCAGTGCCAGTAAATAAAAAAAAAAAAAAAAAACACTAAATCATTGATGATAATTAACAAAAATAGGCATGTATCTATCGATCTATCGATCTATCGATCTATCTATCTATCTATCTATCTATCTATCTATCATTTATTTTGTTCATTAATTAATTTATCACTCCTCAGAGAACCCTCTATACACCTGACCTTGTGAGCTGTTACTATAGAAACGAGAAGTTATTAGAGCATTCATATTTAGCTGCACTACTGTCAGAGCTGCAGTTATAAATAATGAACACTGCTGTTGTTTACATTTTTTCTCAGTCGCTTTGGATCGTTTCTCAGATCAGAAATGAAAATTCTCAAATGTACTTGTTCATCCTCCACATCATGTCGTCACTCGTGCTCATCATCATAACATTTCGTGTTGTTTTGATCAAATTGTGAACGCTTTTGTACATCATTTACTGGATTGTGTACGAGTGTCTGCTGTTTCCTACATTATCAGATGTTTATGTTCATGTTGATCAAAATATATTCTACTGGTTTTACCTGAATAGTTTTAACCCCCAAAAACATCTCAGCATCAGTTTATTATATGTAAAATGATTAAACCAGTTGTCATCATCTTTCAAGTTAAAATTTCTATTAAACTTTTTATTGTAATTGTGTTGAATTGTTGAAGTGTGCAGATGAATCTTGAACGTCACTAATGAAGGCGAGTGAACGACATCAGATCAACCAATAATCAACCAGTTCTCTAAAACAGGTCAAGGGTCAATCTGGTGTAGCTTCAGTTGCCGACAAACACAGACAGAGCAAAACAAATTAAATTAAATAAATTAAATAAACTACCAGAAAATAAACAAACACTAATACAGTACAGTAGTGTGAATCCTGTCCGGTCTCTTGCAATCAATATAAATCAAATACATTATTCAATTAAATAAAATAATTTGTGCTGCTGAAATTCATAAACACCAAAAGCAAGAAATTAAACTTTGTGCTTTTTTAAATCATTGTGATCCAAAATATAGTTTATATCAAGAAATCCTGAAACTGTGCAGCGTCACACTGACAACAAACAGTCACTAAACATTGTGATGATCTTGTATGTGATCATTGACAAAAGGACTTCTGATGGGAATGCGATGTTCACTGACACAAATACGTACTTTTAAAAGATGAATGAAGGATATTGAGAAAAGTACAGACTTTTGCAAGAAATCCAATGAGTTGTGCTGTTTGTACACATTGTTTTGAAAAATGCACTTACTGGTTTGAGAATATTGATGATTTAAGAAACGCTTCGAAACAACTGAGCAAAACTGTAAGCACAGATTTTTTTGCACTCACTGATGCAAAACATTAATATCATAAGCTTCAGTCAGCTCCAGCTGCTGCTGTTTGTTCTTATTCAGTTCAACTCAATTCTGTTGGGCTTTTATGAATGGTCGTTGTCCCAAAGCAGCTACACAGAAATAAATAGACTGATGTATATTATTAATTCATTAGATTGTCCATATGAAAATCACTATTTAGCGATCAAACCTCTATAAAATAATATGAGGAAGAAACCAGGCTCAATAGGGAACCTCATTCTCATCTTGGTGACATTCAGGTATTTATTCATTATAGCTTTTATTTGTCACATATTATTCACAGCACACCGATATTCTTTCCTATTAGGAAGTTAAGGGTTAAGGACCCTGCTGAAGGGCCCAACATTAGCAGTTTGAAAATGCAGGGGCTTCAACGTTCTGATCAGTAGCCTAGAGCCTCAACCACTAAGCTACCACATTGTCAAGGATATGAAATCTTCCCACATCTGCAAAACTGTTCAAGGCAATTTCAGTCCTAAAGCGTTGTAGCAGAACTGTTTATAGTAATGCAGGATTCGGAACCGTCCACATTTGTCTCATGTATCTTAGATAGGTTCAAAATTGATATCAAAAAGGGGGCAGGATCATGGGAATGTCAGAAGCATGAATTATGCAATATTGTTGTAGGTATGCTTATTGTGATGTGTTCAAAATGTGCAAGTAGCAACTGGCAAAACTAATTTACATTATAAAAGCTCATAAAAAAGGAAAGCCAGAAGTTTCCACAGATATTTCTACCAGTCCTACCTCTGGATGGAGGTCTCTTCAATTGGAGACAACCAGAGGTGACAAAAGTAAACACATCCCTCACTTAAGTGAAGTGCAGATACTATATTATAAAATATTCGGGTAAAAGTTGAATTTCTGACTACTTTTTTTTACTCAAGTGAAAGTAAAGACGTTTGGGCTCCGACATGTACTTCAGTAAAAAGTAACGATTATTACTACCTGCTTTAGTGTCACGCTGATAACTGAACCTCACGTCATATTAATATTAGGGCTATCAATCAATTAAAATACTTAATCACAACTTAATCACACATTTCTCTCTGTTCTAAATGTACTATATACAGTATTAATACTTCATGTTTTAAATACAGTTTTGAATGTTAATGTTTCTAATCATCGCAAACATGGAAACATTTTGAAGCGTTATGCAAATGTATGTTTTATTATTCATGAAACCAAACTCAACATAAAGCATTAGGACAAATTTTCTTGTAAAGGTTTTAAAGTAATTATGGTGTTTTAAAATTTGTTAATCACCAGGAACCTTTGCTGTGTTTCCACACGGACAGTTAATGAGGTGATACCAGAGCAACTGACTGCTCATTGTGAGCTTCATAACCTAGTCTACATCTGTGGTGTGTGAGAGATAGGAAATAATGCACCAGTGAATTAAAAAATCCACACAATGTCAAGAAATACAGTGGTGTGAAAGTGTTTGCCCCCTTCCTGATTTTTTTCTTTTTTCTTTTTTTTGCATGTTCGTCACACTTAAATGTTTCAGATCATCCAAAAATCCCAGTTCACCAAAACATGATTTCTGTATTCTCTCTAGATCTGCTCTTTTGAACAATTTAAATCAATTCAATTATATTTGTGTAACACTTTTAACATGACAGTACTCCCAAAGCAGCTTTACAAAGGAAAAAAAATAAATAAATGTATTTAAATAAATGAAATATTGAGTGAAGCATTGGTGATAATAACAAGTAAAAACTCTGTGAAATGCCATGGAGATGAAACCTTGAGAGCAATCAGACTCAAAAGGGAACCCCAATGCCTATTCATTGTACACTAGTTCCATCATTGCTGAGGTTATCACCTGTTTACGTTGATTACAGCCAGAATTAAGCATTATATTACATCTTTAAAGTTCCAGTAGCCTCATGGATCTTTGGGTAGGTCACATGGAACCAGTTGAAGAAAATAAATCAGGCAGGTCTGGAAAGATGTACAGTAGAGGACTAGATTACTGGGATCTCAGGAGCATGTGTAGCTCGACACTAAAAGACATTTATTATTATGCATCCATACTGTGACATAATAGTTAAAGACTATATGACACAAATAAAACATTATAAATCGTCAACGTATGAATGAAGGATGAAGTAATATAATTTTTTTCCCTGAAGAATGAACTCCAGGCTAATCTAAGATACTGTCTGTCAACATGTTCTCTCTACACATGCCCCCATCCACCTCACCCCAATGCCACGGCTTCTTGAGTAACCAGCACTTTTTCTCATTTTATTACAGTTTAATCACAGTGCTTGGAGTGATAAGGAACCCTGTGTGAGTCTGATTTTCTCATGTTTGTTTAAATAAATAATGCATTTTTTTTTACCAGTGGCAGCTCACTGATGTGAATGAATTATAAATGATTCCCACATTTCCTTTCAAACCTGACCAATCTGACAAATCTGATTTGTGACAGAAATCCATGTATCTGATTTAATAGAGCGCATCTATTATTTCTCATACTACCTGGAAGAAGGAATTAAACTATGACACAGGATGAAGATGAAAAAAAAAAAAAAAAAAAAAAAAAAAATAGATATGTGTATTGAGCAATTTTTAACTCTAAGACATTAAAAAGCATAAATCATATAAAATGTATATATATATATATATATATATATATACACACCAAAAAACTAAATATATCTCAAATATGTATTTCATTTTTTTTTTTTATTATGTTTTGTTA
>MU562658.1:830888-1081774 GCA_024362625.1 Silurus asotus
AAAAAAAAAAAATTAACAAAAAATAGAATTTAAAAATAATAAATTAGATATATAGAACTATACAGGTGCAGGTTACTATCCAAATCCAACATACTGTATAATGCTCCACTTCGTCATTTCTTACGTAATGTCATTTGACCGGATCCTTTCTAAAGCAATTAACTAATGATGACCTCCTCCCTCCACTTCCCCCAGGGCTTTTACTGCTCCTCTGCTCTCTGTAATAGACATTTCAGTTGGCTCTCTGCACTCCTTTCAGTCACGGCTCTTCATGCTGACTTAATAAGCTGAATGTAGGGGAGAGTGTAGCCTGGAGAGAAAAGCGACTCGAATGGGAATGAATCAGCCTCAACTCTGGGATTTGTTCAGCTGGAACTCGGCCATGTCCAGACTGTGATGTGTCTTTTAAAAAACAGCTGAAGTGACATGAGAAGATGGAATTCATTAAAGAGTTAAGAGGGTATCCCATTGACCTGCTTACTACATGGGTTTGCTTAAGGATGGAGTCAGCACTTGCCATGCCATGTCCCTTGACAGTCATGGCAGTCCAACTAAGAAGCCACCAGTCTGAAAGCATAAAAGGTCCATAACCATTTGCACACAGACATGAGTGCTTGATTATAGCAACCTTGAACTTGTTCTTCCTTAGACAATGCAGGGCTCAGGGGTCTCTATGTGGCTCAGTGATCATGGGACCAAAAGTAGTAATCATCTGTCCATCATTAATAATTGGACATTGGCTTCTCAAGTGAAACTGTGCATCTGAACCAGATATATTGATTCCCTAGCAATGCTCAGGTTAAGGTTTTGGGTTACCTTTACATTTATGGCATTTGGCAGATGCCCTTATACACAGCACCTTACATTTACGTATGTCATTAATACAACTAAGCAGCTATGGAGTTAAGGCCCTTGTTCAGGGGCCAGAAGTGGCAGATTAGTACTGGTATTTGAACTAATGACCTTTGGACCAGCTCAATGAATTTACCACAAAGCTACCACTTTCCACAGGTACTGATAAGAAGGTCTGTAGCTCAAGAACAAACAAACTGTCACTGTTAGGACCCTGTGGAAGTCCCTTAACCCTATTGATGTGATCTTCCTAACAATCTGAGATATGCAAAGGAAATTATTTTACTGAAATATATACACTATATGCATGAAAGTATTGAGATGCCAGACATTTTCATCTTCCCCAAAATAATACAAAAAAGTTGGAGGCACACACTTGCATAGGATGTATTTAGATGCAGTAGCATATAAAAAAATCCTTCACTTGAACTATGTAACCCAAACCTGTTTCAGCATGACAGTACCCCATGCACAAAGCAAGCTCCATGAAGATATGCTTTCAATGGGTTGGAAAATGTTGACCATCTTTTGCTATAGATATTCAGTCCTATTGAACACTTTTGGGATAAAAAGTTCAGAGAATCAAGTCCAGGCCTTCACTGCACTCCAGTTACATGAAGCCACGCCCACTTACTTATACTATACATCTTACAATATACCTACCTTTTTAAGATGTTAAGACCCTGTTGCTTGTGTTTCATTCTTCACCACACATAATACCAAATAACCTCTCATCTACCTATGTCCACCACCTCATGCCTTTAATCATGCTGTGCGGGTGGATTTAGACTGTAATATCAAGTCTGCTACAATAGTTCAGGACCACAGGTTGCTGAACAGTTCTGCAGTTAAACACCCATCATGGAATAGTACAATGCAATGATGTACTGTAATAAATAAGTATTTTGTGTTGAGGATGAGGACAGGTTCCCTTTTGAGTTAGGCTCCTCTTAAGGTTTCTTTTTCATGCCATCTCAGGAAGTTTTTATTGCCACTGGCTTGTTCATTAGAAACAAACTTACTATATGTAACCCTCAGCTTAGAATGCTTGAGAAACCCAACTATGCCACCTTACAGTAGCAAACTGCACAAGACGGATTTTTCAGAACAGAACAGGCAAAAACATTTCTTCCACCTGAAATATTTAAGTTATATAAAATATATCAAATTAGTTTAATTTTTTAATGCACCGACTGCTTCTTCCTGTTTTAAGTTTCCTTTAAAATCCTTCTTTTTTTAATATGAATGTAAAAAAAAAGGAACATTTAATGTTTCATTTTATTTGAGTTTGACTTTGTAAATGAGGAACGTGAACAAGGAACTTTTTACAACATAGAACCTCAACTTAATCGATCTTGTATAAAAACAGGCCAGGGTTTTGTTGTGTTGTTGTTCCTTTCTTTGATAATAAAGTAATATCTGTAGTTATTTTCCGCTGTTCTGCGCTTCAGACGCTGTGCCTCGGTGTGCTCTAGTAGTCTTCCGCACTTAAGCTACGCGAGAGTTCGTTTCCGACCTTGTACCTGTAAATCTTTTTTTTTTTGGTTGCCATTATTGCTTTTTTGGATTAGATACACAAGTTTTTGTTTGTCGTTTTTTTAAATATATTTTTAAAACCATTTTGCGGGAGTCCTGCGAATGATTTTATTCTCCTGCAACCCACCCACAAGTTTTTTGCCAATTAAATCTTGTCTGAGGGAGTGCAGGTCTCTATACCACGGTGTTTGTTTAATTCAATAACACCAACAGACATATCCGATGCTCCTGCCCAATGGATTAAACCGATTGACGGAGCAGGTTAATCTCAAAATACCCAGCAGCTTAGCAGTGCAGTACAGCAGCATCTACTGTATGTGTCCAAAACAGTCAATAAAAAAAAATAACTGAACAGTAAAACAGATGACCGAGGAAACAGCAGCTAGCGCTCTCAGGCCACACATGCAATACAAATGTAATAAGGGCACAAATAAAGTTGTAACTTCAATAAGGGTTCCCCTTAAAACCCCTTTGTAAATTTCTTACCTCTAAGGTGAAGTTCCTACACTACAGCATACTTCATGCGCTTGCCATGTCACACACACTCACGTACCCCTAATAACAAACACACATTTAACTGTGACTCATGGCTTATAAGAAGAACCAATAAAGAAGATAATGCCGCAGAAGTGAGCAAAAGGAGTTAGAAAGCGACAAAGATTATTACTACCCATGGCACAAAAACAAATACGAAGAACCACCACACAATGCTAAGGCGTGCTTTTCTTTAAAGCCACAAAGAATGAATGCAACTCAGTCACTGAGCCACACAGGTGTAATCAGTGACAATGCAGCTTCATGCCAATGGGCGAGTCTGCCCCCGAGAAATGTCCACAAACATCGCAAGCCACCACTCGTACTAAGTACTAAACCCGCCACATTCACATTATTTTATACAACTTAAATCTCTGTAAAGCTGCTTTGAGACAATATCTATTTTTAAAAGTGCAAATAAAAATGAATTGAATTGATTTATTACCCCCAGGTGTGTAAAGAAGAGGTGGAGTCAATTTGTCTGTCAATTGATGAAGGCTTTATAAATTAATTAACTAAAACTGTGGCCAAGGAGTTTAAGTAAATTCAGTTAGATTAAAACTTAACTGCATGACTAAAATTGCATTTTTTTAACAGACAGAATGCATCTTTACAGAATGTAAGAACTTGAGAACAAAATTTCCTTTACATTTTAAATTGATGTGTATTTATCCTCGATTAGCAAACCTAAGCGACTTTGGCAAGGAAAATCTTTAGATTGTTCCTCTCAAGAAACCTTGAGAGGATCCGGACTCAAAATTGGGACCCCTTATGTGGGTGACTATATATGTGGGTGTGAATATAACTCCTTAAAATGTTACAAACACTATAGAGTGAGGAATATCATTGAGTGTGTGATTTAGGGTAATGTCTTTTCTACAGTTGGAGATGTGGAACCAGAAGTTCCCCTTCAGGAACTCAAACTGCGTCGAAACGCTATGGGAACGCCCCTGCGTGACCACGCTCTGAACCACGTATGAAATCTAGCCAATAGGCAAGCTGTGACGTCATAGACAGGCGACGTCGCGTAAACCAGGAAGCTACAAGATGGCTGTGCGGTGGTAGCAACATTAGCTTCTGCTCGTTCAGGTAAGCGCTTTGAGTGTGTTATCTGTGCAGTCATGAGCTTATGTGCAGGCAGAATTCCGTCTGTGTGTCTCCTGCTTGCCCTGATTCATTTCGGGGGGGTGACACGCGGCCGATGTGTTGTTTGCTTAGCTTAGGAGCGTGCTTAGTCGGCTCTCGAGGGTATCGGTTGTTAGCATTTTAGCCGTGCGGCTATGCGCTCCCGGCTGCGAGGCGAGCTCCCGTTCCCCAGGGTTTGCGCTCGTTTAGCGGTTCCTTCTCCGGTGCATGTGACGCGGTGCTCCGTATTATTCCTCCGAGGTGGGAGAATTTCAGAGAGCGCTCTCCGAGGTGAGCGCTCTTCCTCGCTGCTTTTGCTCTCGATGGTATCGGCTGTTAGCATTTAGCCGTGTGGCTATGCGCTCCCGGCTGCTAGCCGAGCTCCTGTTCCCCCCGGGGATTGCGCTCGTTTGAGAACGGTTCTTCCCCCGGTGCGTTCACGGAGCTCCGTATTCTTCCTCCGAGGTGGGAGAATTTCAGAGAGCGCTCTCCAAGGTGAGCGCTCTCCCTCGAGGCTTTGGCTTTTGATGGTATCGGCTGTTAGCTTTTAGTCGTGTGGCTATGTGCTCCCGGCTGCTGGCCGAGTTTCCGTTCCCCGGGGTAAGCGCCCGTTTGGTATCGGTTCTTTTCCGGCTACGGGACGTTGTCGCTTGTGGTAGAGACGCTAGCTAGCTATCTCCCCCCGAGTGTTACGTCTGTGACGGCTATCGGTTTGCCTACGTAGCGCCGTTAGGCTCTGGTGGGTAGCGCTGCTCGGCGGGTCAGGCTACGGGTTGCTTCCACACGATGAGTGTGTTGCAGGCATACCAGGCTGGCCTGCTATTGGGGATGATGCGAGCTTCCTTCTGAGCGTCACGGTGTCCCTTCTGGCCTGACCTGGTGACGCTTTGGGTAAGGGCGATTGCTGGCGGGTTCAGGAGACTGCAGTGACGTTTCAGTGGTAGTTCCCCGCTGCTCCGATGGGGCTGCTCGGTGGCAGCCATGCCCTGGTACGTCTAGGCACAGCGAGATAGCCCGGTGAGAGTGTTGCCACCCAACTCCGCGGGGCGGTCCTAGGGGCCCATGGCGACTCTCTAGGCCCGAGGAGGGGCTGGACGGCCTGTGGGTCGTCCTCGCCTCTAGTGTACGGGCTGTGGTGCGTAGGCCTGATGGCTTACGTCTTGGAGGGCGGTGCGCACCTCATGCTACAGTGCTCGTCCCTCCCTGGCACCACTGGGAGGTCGGTCTGTCGGCCCTGCCACAGGGTGTTCAGGACGTTGCCTCCCTCTAGCGGTTAACTCCCTTATTTCCGCCCGACAGTTCGTTGCGGAGGGGGGTCATTTGCTGCCTCTCAGGGGGCTTCAACGGCCGCAGTACGCTGCTCCTGCCGTTCGGGTTCAGGAGGACTGTCTGTTAGCCCTGCCACGGGTCATGTTCAGGGCGCAGCTTCTTCAGCGGTTTACTCCCCGTATTCCGCCCGTATGATTGCTGCTGACGGGGGGTTCCGCCGCCTCTCAGGAGGTGTGGTCGGCTGCAGAGCACCGCACCTCTTTTAGGGACTCCTTGTCGTCGCGTAACGCTAACGACGGACGCTTCCCTCACGGGGTGGGGAGCGGTCATGAGTGGCCACTCCGCCCAGGATCTGTGGAGCGTCCCGCGTCTCTTGTGGCACATAGGTTGCCGGGAGGTGCTGGCAGTGTTGTTGGGGTTACAACACTTCCTCCTAGTCCTTAGAGATTGCTATGTGTTGGTCCGCTCGGACAATGCTGCGGTGGTCTCGTACATCGTCCACCGGGAGGTCTTCCGGTCTCGCCCTTGTGAGCAACGGGCGCAGGGGGTCCTCCTGTGGTCCCGGAATAAACTCCCCTCATTTAGAGCCGGTTACTTCTCGGGACGGTTGGATGTCTGAGCAGACGCCCTGTCGAGACAGTGGCTGCCGTGGGACGGTCTTGGCCAAGGCTACGCCTGTACGTCTCTTCCCCGATTGCGCTGCTCTCGGGAGTTCTGGGAAAGTTTCGCCGGTAGGGAGTCGGTCTCCTCCGGGTAGCACCTTGTGGGCGGGCGGAACCCTGGTTCACCCCCGCCCGATGTTGTGGAGCCTGTGGACCCTGAGGGGACACGGTTTGTAGCGGCTGTTCTCTCTACCGAGGTAGTAGAGGCCCCTCTCCACTCCAGAGCTCCCTACATGTGGAGGTCGTACGCCGCACGACTGTTCGCATCACGGTGTGAGCACCATGGCTTGGACCCAGATGACTGCCCGGTCGGTTCAGTTCTGGTGTTTTTGCGGGTACAGTTTGCCGCAGGGTTAACCCCTTCGACCCTGAGGGTTTCCGTGTTCGCTGGGTAGGACCCGTTGGTGACACGTTTCCTCCGCGGCGCCCGGAGGCTGTGGCCCGGGACACGACTTGGAGTGCCTGTCTGGGACTTAACAGTTGCCTCGTCCCACCTGGAGTTGACCCCTGGCTTGGCCAGAGTGTTGTTACACAAGGCCGGGTGCTCCCACACGATGTGTCGTGTTACAGGCATTCTGCCCTCCTCTGTTATAGCCCCCGACCAGGGGTTGCGAGACCCGGCTGTGTCCAGTGCGAGCGCTGGGTGCTTATCTCCACAGGACGAGTCCTTGGAGGTGGTTGGTGCAGTTGTTCGGCTGCGAGTCCTGGTCCCCGCTCCGATCGTGGTCAGGGCTCGCCCCGCCGGTACACATGGTGTCACTCCGGGACGTCTGTGACGCTGCGGGTTGGTCCACCCCGCTGACCTTTTTCAGGTTCTATGGTTCTTTGGCAGGGTCTGGTCAGTGTGGCGTGATTGGACACTCGTTCCCATAGCGTTTCGACGCAGCTCGAGTTCCTGAAGGGGAACGTCTCAAGATTACGAACGTAACCCTAGTTCCCCGAGGGAACGAGACGCTGCGTCTCCATGCCACACTCCCTGCATCCCTGCGGCGCTTACCTTCTCTCTTTGCTGAAGCTAATGTCGCTACCACCGCACAGCCATCTTGTAGCTTCCTGGTTTACGCGACGTCGCCTGTCTATGACGTCACGGCTTGCCTATTGGCTAGATTTCACACGTGGTTCAGAGCGTGGTCACGCAGGGGCGTTTCCATAGCGTTTCGACGCAGCGACGCAGACGCTTCTGAGCAACTCATAAATTAGCATCTGATCTGATCATTATAGATTCGAACACCAATTCCTCAATGACAGAGCCTTTACACTTGAGTTTAGTCATGTCAAATGTCACTAGAATACAGATGCTTAAGTGTACATAACCATTTGACCATTATAACCCCACGGTGATTTCATACATGAGGTTATACATGTACTAAATACTTCTACCGCATAGCTTATATATATATATATATATACACTCACCTTATAGATGCTAGCTGCAATTTATTGCTTTTTGTACTGTGCAAAATGATAAAAAAAGTTGACTCGAATCTCATAGAGCTTTTTATGTGACTTATGTTCTTGGCCATATTTGACTTTATTATGTGTTTTATTTTCAATTATGTTAAAAAATTTAGGCTGGGTGAATTTTTCTTTCTGCTCATAAGCTTATTGTGTTCAATGTCACTTTATCTAATTCATTGCGTATCAACAAAAGCCCATGTTACCGCTCCCATTCTTTTAACTCTCTCAATGCAAATCATTGTGGTGAAAGTTATAACGTCAACCTCTATTTCAAATTCTGCTGGGCTTCTTTTGAACCCAGATCAGCTTATTTCCTTTATCCATTTCTCCTGCTCAGCTGTAGACTCAGGAGCTTCATTAAAATATACAGACATCCTAAAGAAAAAACTCTCAGGAGTGATTGGACGACTCTATTTATTCTCTCAGGCAGGCCTGCTGGAAAGCTGAGAAGACATTGATAAGAGATTTTTTTTGTGTGTATTTGTTTTATTTCTAATATATATATATATTATCTCTATGTGGAATATGCTTAATATTTTATACAAAAATGTCATCACTCCCTTTTAATCTCTAAAAATGTTTTGGAAAATTTTTTACAGAAAAAAAACATGCTTGGTTTCCTAAAAAAGTAATGAAGAAACTGTTGATCACAATCTCTAATTGCTGAATTCGGTCGAGATCCTAGAACCTTTTCAGTCAGTCTACAAATCCCTTGACAGAACTAAAACTGTATTATCTACTGATAATACAGTTTTGATCTGAAAGAATCCAGCACTATTCCTTTTCAACTCTTATCTACAACATAGTTCATTCACAATGAATATTAGCTAATTTTCCCTCATTCCTCTACACCATTTCACCAACAGCATCCCTCAGGTGTACATTTTGGGGCCAATTATCTTTAGCTCCCAATTAGTAACATTATTAGGTATTGTCATCAGCAGGAACTGGTCATTGATACCTCAGGAGCATGTTTACCTCAACCAAGGAAAAAACGAAGAGGGGTGACAGGGTGACAGGGAGAGAAAGATATGGATTAACTTTCTGTCCATGATGAAATTACAGATGTGGTAACACATGTGGTCAGAGTACCACCAGTTAGCACTATTAGTCTTAACATTTTTTGAAACCACTTTGTAAGTGGTTAAGGGACTGGACTTTGTCCGGTGTCCTAAAACATTTGTCAAGTCAAGAGGTCATTATTTCAAAATGTTTAATAAAAGGTCTGGAAAAAAGCCGGTCAACAAATTAGAAGCAAAGACAGATGGAATTAAAAGTTCTCAGACAAGCAGCATAAGGCAGTCGGTCTGCATGAGGGTGGAAATAAAAAAACAACAACAACAAAAAAAAAAAACAGCTTGACACAGTGACCTTAAAAGCAGATAATATCAAAAAATGCAAAAAAAGTACTTTTCTTTTTTGTCTGATTTTTTCCCTTCCCCACTTTCAATGAGTTTTCCAATAAGACTTAATTATCTGACATCGCGATGAAGGAAAAGTCATGCCGACGTGTATGGTGCACCTAAAATCACCTCCACACTCGTTTCATCCAGACTAATAATAATCGAATCTGAGCTTAATACTTATCCTGCAAGATGTGCTCTAGGAAAAAACGCAAGATTCACCCTGAGATTAATTAGAATTACAAGGAGAACCTGTTCAATCTGGTGAGTCTCAGGTTTCCGGCTGTCCTAGGTTCTGACAGACGAAGGCTTCTGCCCTCTGACAGCTTGCATACTGAGGAGGGAGATGCTCCATCTGTTTATCGGAGAAAATAGATATGTGTTGGAAAAAAAGGAAGTGAACCTGCCATCATGCTGACAGCTGCTTAGGGAGATAAAATAACAACGGGGCATAGAGAGAATTAAGAAGGCGGTCTGTGGAAGAACGTCTGCTGCCAGACATTATAAATGTTGACATTAATAACCCTTGCAATTCATTTGTTTTAACTTATAACCATGGTTTGAAGCTGATCAGTCAGTTTAGTGTACCTCTTTACGCAGCATGTGTCAAAAGTTTAAAAACACCTTTTGTCGCTTTCAAAGAGATTAAAAGTTAAAACATACAAAAACTGGACATTAATTGACCAGAGAAAATTTTTGTGGAGTCCAAATTTGACATTTCTGGCTCTACAGAAGAATTTGTGTAAGATGAAAAACATAAGACAAGATGTTAGCAGACGTCACATCCGCAGTCAAACATGGAGGTGGACACTTAATCGTTTGGATGGTAGGAGAGATATTCCAGAAAGTAAAAGGAATCCTAAACCAACATGGCTCCCATCCCATACTTCAACACCATGCAATTTCATTTGGACTGTGACTCATTAGAACTGACCTCAATTCTTTTCAAATGGAGACCACACTCTGCTGCTGAAGATGGTTCCACATAAACTGTCTAAAGAACCATGAAGTTCTCTTTCAGGAACTTGCCTAAGTGTTAACGCTCTGAAATAATGTGTGTAATCAGTCAAAATGGGAAGCTGGTTGTCAACGGGGGGGTGACGTCACGACCAGGAAGTGTAAAACACACATGCAGTGGGGTGGGTGGCAGATTCTGTTTTTTCACGAAGTGCTATGTGTGTATGTGTTGAATTGTCTGTCCAATGTTTTGGGGTTTTGGCTGAATGCCGGGAAGAGTGTGCTTTCTCCATTACAGAGAACCACCAATCTTGGTGTCATATGGGATTTGACTACTTTGCGCACACCAGATATTTGAGGTAAGCTAGGATGAAATCCTAATGTCGAGATGCTAGCTCTTGCGACTGCACCAAGATCAGACAGCTGTCTATATAGCTCAAAATGCAGGTGCCCTAGGATCACAGAGGAGCCAGCACTGCATCCATACCTTTTGTGTATGTGTGTGGAGTGACAAGGCTAGGCCAAACGGAAGAACCTGATTAGCTTGTTAGCTTCAACGCCGGGAGAATACCTGTAGTGGCAAAAAAAAATAAAATTATATGGCAGTGTGCATTCTTCAGGCAGATTATCACAAATCAATTTCTGGATTGGATCTGAAATGCAGTCCTTTTGACGGTCAGCATTTTGAATTTGTATGTTCTTAGGTAACGGCTCAAACCGCAAAGATCTAAAATTGGACATAAACCGCTGTTTTCTTTGGAAAGTAGAAAATACCAGCTGTAGAAGCCTGACACTCTGTCTGGCAGAAAAATGGCCCCTTTATCCAGCAGAGCTTGCAATTCTTATGTTAAAAAATGCACTTGCTCCAGTTTTACTGTAATAAGTACCATGCCATTGAAGTATGGAGGTTGATGCACAAACTACCATGCAAACTATGCTGTTTTAAAACACAGAGAGATAATTGGCAGATAATTCACACTGTCAGTTTCTCTGAAAGGAGCACTAGTCTTGACACTATGCTTTACTTGGGAAGGTTAGGTGTTCAGTGACCTAAAACTTGTCAGGAGGCAACCGAACACGTAACATTTCGCTAGAGATCGCTGCCGCCCTGGAACATGAGTGGCGGTGAGGATAGTACAGGGGTCCACTGAGGGTGCCAGAAAGGAGCCCTTACTCTCTGTGAGAAATTCTCATGTTCGTCCCCAAGAGGATACACCCCCAAGTTCCTGGGCACCCTCAGGACTTCTTAGACGAAAATATTTTCCTTATGTCCGGCCTTTTACAAAGCTTCTGAGAGTGGCGAGCCGCTCCCAGTCCTATTAGGGGCACACAACTCGCTATGCTTTGTTTTTTGGATTCATGCTGCAGTGAAACTGGACTGGGTCGAGGCTGGGTGGACCAGACCCCTGAACACGGCAAGGGGCAAATTTATCAAATGCTTTTATTTGTGTCTTGTCTTCCTAAAACCTACTGATAACCATATTATTGGAGTCAGCAAAAGACTGGATGGTGACATGAGGCCATCTAGAAGGATTACAATTTTCCTGTCGCTGTCCTTGATGCCAATGAGATTGATCCACATATGTCTCTTCACCATTTGCTTGGTTGCACAGACACACATATCTATTGCTTGGCATAGCTCTACAAATGCGTCCTTACTAATTTCCCTGCCCATGCTCAGGTCTTTAACCAGGTCAGCCTGGTACACCTGCAAAACCACCATGGTCTGCAGGGAAGCACCAACATGGCCTGCCTGGAAGACCTTCTCCAACAGTGCAAATGTACCTCTACATGGAGAGTGGTTTCTAAGCTATGATGCACTGTAAGGAGAGAGATAGCATTCAAGCATCTCTGTCACCTGGGACATTATTGTATAACCCTGCACCCTCACACATATGATAGTCGAATAAATGAACAATGAGGGTATAAAGACCTGAGAGGAATAAGGTTTACTCTCTGAGCTTACTTTATGATTATATGATTATATATATATATATATATATACAGTGCCCTCCACAATTATAATAATAATCTGTAAAATATATCTACACGTTTTTTCAACCTTTTTTTTAACAATATATTTATTTTAATAACATGGACAAATAATATAATTGGGTCAATTAAACAGGTATAATGCAGAACAGTAATAATCCTCCTTACCTATTCACAAAGCAAATGGAACTGGGGGAAAACAGTTCCACTGGTGATTAAAGACTCAATCCAATGATAAAAAACAACTCACAGCTCCCCCCAAAGTCAGGGAGGGCACATTACACTATCCCTACATCTTAATAGATAGATCAATAGATGCATGCCTTTTCTTTGATATTCCGATCTGCAAAATATATGGCAGGAAATAGTGACATCCTGGTTTATTTAATATATTACATAATAAAATGTGCCTTTCAATTTTTTTTATGTATACTGCTTCAAATATTATTTTGGCCTGAACTCAAGAGCACAGTTAATAATGTGGTTTGTTAAGCAGATGGTTCTTCTAAAAATAACATGTTGACCTATGATTTAAAAAAAAAAAAAAAAAAAAAAAAAAAAAAAAAAAAAAACATAAAAAGAGAGAAAAGATAAACTAATTCCATCTGCATTTTAGAGGGGATGAAAAGGTTTGTCTTGGAGACTTTTAGCATTAATATAACTTTTTTATTTACTCAGCTAATGAAACCTCTTTACTGGAGGAAAGCAGAAGTTCAAGATGAGTAGTGATCACACGGACCTTGTGTCTCACCATATGTGAATGTTAAATTTAAATGAGAAAACATTCCTGAAGCATGAACAAATAAAAAAGACAAATATGATAGTGACAACAATTAAAAAAATTTTATAACAAAGAAGAAAAAGAGTCAAGACAAATAAAAGCAGGCCTCATAGAGAGTAATTCTGTAGAGAGTAGTCTGAGGGGAGATGTAGTCCTGTGGCTCTGGGCTTATTCCTGATAGGTGCTAGTGAGTGTGGATTAGCAAAGACCAACTTGTGGAGAAAACAGAAAAAAAGGGCAACTGTAACAATTTGGTGGGTTGATTCAAGTGCAGGCAATCTTTAAAAAACATCTAATAAAATAAACAAACTCAGGACAAGAATTAAAGACTTGCATGGCGACACAAGAAAGGTGTCATCAAACACAGGAAATGAGCTGGACAACAGAGGAAGCAGTTCAGTTATATGTGTTAGTCAGTGGTTAATCCATGGGACTTCTGAATTCAAGATTGTGAGTTCAAATCTTCAAAAGACTGCGACTTACATTAATAAAAATATTAATTTGCGGGTAACATTTTTGCCTAGATCACCACCTGTGGCCATATTCAGTGGTGTGAAAGTATTGCTGATTTATTATTTTTTGCATGTTTGTAACATAAGTGAACACAACATGCAGTTTTTAAATAAAGGTTTTTATTATTGAGGGAAAACAAAATCCGAAACTACATGGCCCTCTGTTAAAACTGTGGTTTATCACACCTGAGTTGAATTTCTCTAGCCACACCCAGGCCTGATTACCGCCACACCTGTTCACAATCAAGAAATCTCTTAAATAGGACCTGCCTGACAAAGTGAAGTAGACCAAAAGATCCTCAAAAGCTAGACAGCACAACAAGAGCCAAAGAATTGTTAAAACAAATTAGAAAGAATGCAATTAAGCGCTATCATTCTTAAAAAGTTTATAAAGACATTTCTAAAGCTTTGGGACTCCAGCAAACCACAGTGAGAACAATTATTCACAAATGGCAAAAACATGGAACATTGGTGAAACTTCCCAGGAGTGGCCGGCCGACCAAAATTAACCCAAGAGCACAGCAACGACTCATCCAAGAGGTCACAAAAGACCCCACAGCAACATCCAAAGAACTGCAGGTCTCACTTGCCTCAGTTAAGGTCAGTGTTCATAACCCTACCATAAGAAAGAGACTGGGCCAAAATAGTCCATGAAAACCAACAAGACAAGACAAAGGTTGAACTTTTTTGAAAGGTGTGTGTCCCATTACTTCTGGCATAAAAGTAACACCGCATTAAAAAAAAAAAATCATCATACCAACAGTAAAATATGGTGGTGGTAGTGTGATGGTCTGGGGCTGTTTTGCTGCTTCAGTACCTGGAAGACTTGCTGTAATAAATGGAATTATGAATTCTGCTATTTACCAACAAATCTTGTTGGAGAATGTCCTGCCATCTGTTTGTGACCTCAAGCTGAAGCGAACTTGCGTCCTGCAGCAGAAAAATGATCCAAAACACACCAGCAAGTCCACTTCTGAATGGCTGAAAAAAAAAAGAAAGTAAGGCTTTGGAGTGGCCTAGTCACATAATAAATTGAGACTCATGCACTGGATACGCTTGAGTTAAATCGCCATAATAACCAGACAGTTAAAGGAAACTCACCTTTCCGCTTCAGAAAAAACTTGTCGAAACAAAAAATATCTGAATATTTCAAACAGACTCTGTCCAACACTTCCACTAATGACCCACCTGTTAGTTAAAAAGCAGGGTGCATTTGTGCCAGTGTTTGGGAGAGGAAGTACGACAGAGACAATGAAGAACATCTTTCTATGTCAGTCAGTAAAAAAACTTCTTGTATTCATGAGTTTTCATAGTTAAGGTTTGATCACAAAACACAGAAAATGTTCTGCGACTTCTGGTTTAAAGTGGACAGAGAAATTGCAGAGAGAACGGATTTCATTACCGGAACGAATCATTAAAAAAAAATAGACAGCAAGAAAACGCTGCTATTGTGAAAAGCATAAAAATGCTCAGGATCACATAATCGCAAAGAACGCTCGACAGAAAACGCCGTTAGCTTTGGAATGAGCTAAAAATGAAACTCAAAACCGTTTATATGATCGCTTTAGTTCCCAGGCCATGCTGTAAAATGATGCCAGATGTACACACTACAGGATGACTGGAAGTAACTGTTTTACAGTTTTTAAAGTTTATTCTTGTGTGGCATTTAAAAATATAATTTGACGCCTGTTGTTTTTCTCTTAGGAGCCAATGGTTACTTAATTGATTGTCATACATCTGAATTGTCCTTGGTGGACAGGACTACATTTACAATTAGTTTTTCCGTAAAAAAATATGAAATTTTATATACACCGTAATTTTCAGGCTATTAAGCGCACCCAAATATAAGTATATATATAAATATATATATACCCACTGAATTTTACAAAGATTTTTATTTTGTACATAAATAAGCCGCACCTGTCTATAAGCCGTCTACACTGAAACTAATACATTTTACACCGGCTTTAATGAAAGACAGTGTCTCTTACACGGCTTGTATCTAAACAGTAGCCTTCCAAGAAAGTGATTGTTCACTGTCTTCCTCCTTCCTTTCACAATCATTTCTTTTGGGATTTTATCTTTTGGCATCGTCATGCATTTAAAAATCACCATCGGTGAAGCTTTTCTCCCGATGCCGTGCAGCTCAGAACACAGGTGAAGTGCGTTCTTTCATGCCCGGTTGTTTTCAGCGTGACGAATGATTCGCATTTCCTCTTTCACAATAATTTCTCTCGGGATTTTATCTTTTGGCATCGTCATGCATTTAAAAATCACCATCGGTGAAGCTTTTCTCCCGATGCCGTGCAGCTCAGAACACAGGTGAAGTGCGTTCTTTCATGCCCGGTTGTTTTCAGCGTGACGAATGATTCGCATTTCCTGTAGACAGTGTGAGTGAGGGGTAGGTCAAACGTCAGAGGAACATCATCCATTCTTATGATGGGCTTATTCACTGGGAGCGCATCTGATTTGATATAAAGAATTAAATTGGTTCACCTGAACCCGTTTGGCAATTTCATTGGTCTAATGTTATGAGGCTCAGTTTTTTGGTTTGAAGCTTGTGAAAATGGGAAAAACCAAGGAAAAATTCATAAAGCCGCGGGGTTCAAAGCGTGGGAAAAGACTGGACTACTGCAACTCTCTGCTAGCAGGTCTTCCCCTGAACGCTATTCGTCCACTGCAAATGATCCAAAAGGCAGCTGCATGACTTGTTTTCAATCAGCCCAAGTTCGGTTTGAAGCTTGTGAAAATGGGAAAAACCCAGGAAAAATTCATAAAGCCGCGGGGTTCAAAGCGTGGGAAAAGACTGGACTACTGCAACTCTCTGCTAGCAGGTCTTCCCCTGAACGCTATTCGTCCACTGCAAATGATCCAAAAGGCAGCTGCATGACTTGTTTTCAATCAGCCCAAGTTCTCCTACACCACCCCACTGCTGCGCTCCCTTCACTGGCTTCCAGTAGCTGCACTTATCAGATTCAAAACACTGATGCTTGCCTACAAGGTCAAAAATGGACCAGCACCATCTTACCTCAGTGACCTCATCACATCTCGCACTGCACCACGCTGTCTGAGATCCTCCAGCACTGCTCGACTGGTACCACCTTCTCTCAGAATGAGAGGTAAGTACAATTCAAGGCTCTTCTCTGTTCTGGCACCGAGGTGGTGGAATGAACTTCCCCTAGATGTCCGTACAGCAGAGTCCCTGATTATCTTTAGGTGACGACTGAAGACCTACCTCTTCCTGAAATACCTAAATTAGCACTTTCCAAGTTTGTAGAATTCGAGTTATATTTATATTGAGTTTGTATTCTTGCGTAACAGTGTAAGATTTATTCACTACTAGAGATTTAAAGCACGTTTGTACGTCGCTCCGGATAAGGGCGTCTGCTTAATGCTGCAAATGGAAATGGAAAAAAGTAGCGGCTTATAGTCCGGAAAATACAATACAATCATTATGAGTTCTGTTACAGAAAACTGCATCACAGGTGGGAATCTCACAGCGATAATGAATGATATTACTAAACCAAACACTCCAATGAACACAATTCACAAGTCTCCTTTCACTGTAGCCACAGCTGAACCGCCCGCATACATCATCTCTAGTAGAAGCATCCGTTTTTTTTGTGCATTATGATTTGCCTGGGGATTTGAAATGAAGGCTAATTGTGTGGTTCATTGTGTAAATTTCACAGGAAAGAAAACACATCGTAAACGGTTCATAAAAAAAGCTAAACAACTGTTTTGAACTGTTTGGGCCGACTTTTCCTCACCGTATTCATGGGCAAACATATATGAAAATGTAAGTCAGTGATTCTGATAGTATTTAAGCCAGCATAGAAGGTTTTGCTGCCACTGACGGCTCATCACTGATAAAAACCAAACAATTTGGGATACTGTCCCTGCGTCTATACCTGAGTTACCCCAACTCAAGTGATTCACGTATCACTTTAGATAAAGACGTACTTCAGATGTAAAAGTTCAGATTTTCCATGATGCTAAATTCCATCATGATTACAGAGCGTATGAAAGAATAAAGGAAATCATCCTGGATTACGGTCGGCTTTATTCCCATTTCAGTGTAAATTTTTTGGAAAGTTTTCCAATGCATAATGCATGTTTGTGAAAAACAAACCTCTCGCTCGTATCTCGCAGATAGATTTATTGCATCGGGCTTCACCTCTCCACTGGAATATATATTCTGTGGTTATCAGAGGCGGCTGTTTTCGCATGAAATTGTTGAGTTAATTACACAGTCAGTGGCTTCGATGTGGGCGCACATTTTATAATTAAGAAGAACAGCGTTCCTGTGCTGCATGCTTATGGAGTTATTAGTTTACTGAACTTTGATCGTTGCAGAAAAATGAATTGGATTTTTAAAAAAAAGCAGCTTACTTATGCATCTACCATCAGAATTTTATGAATAAATAAATGAATAATGAATGCAAAGTTTTCCAAATTCTGTGGTCACCTACAAAAGAAGAAGTTAGGGTTTTTAGATGAGGTTGATGTGATTCCCATCTCGATGCACAGCCAATGAAACGATACAATAAATATACATGTGAAGTAGTTACCAAGGCGATGTGATACAATTCACTCCATTACATATTTCTATTCAATTCAACACAATGTCATTCAATGCAATTCGATGCAATGGAACAAACATGATGCTTTTCTATTCAATATTGTGCAGAGAGATTACAGACGGATTTACAGACAGACAGCAAATCATCAATTTAATGCCTTCTGACTTCTAACACATGGCCCTTTCATACAGACCTTTAAATTCTTTTTTCTTTTTTATCAATCATTCGCCATGTTAATCTGTATTCTCTGTGACTCTCGGGACGCCTCGGTCTCCGTAGTGTTGTGATGCGTCGTATTCACGAAGCGGCCGAGAGAACGCGCTCGAGAAACAGTTTAGCGAAGAGAAACCGATCTACATATCAAATATTGGTCACAAATTATTGGTCGCTTTTTAAATTATTAAAGTGAAGCACATCTACAAATAATTATATTAAACTAAATCTGTTTTTACAGAAAAACCTTAAACATTAAAAACGACAAATAAACTAAAATACAAATGCCAACTTGTATCTGATTAACTTGGTGAATCTTACCATCCCTACTGTTAAGATTAAGAAATACTTTTAGGTTTTAAGGAACTGTTCTGTGCATAAGTATTGTGCATTTTAAGTAATTATAAATGGATAAAAAATGCAATGTGGTTTAATTTACACAGTGTTCATTGGCAATTTGCTTCAGTTTAAGCTAAATAATCGAAACGCAGTTACAGCTAAACATTGTGGTTTTATACACAGCTTTCATTCCTAACATATAACATATACAATACAATCAGCAAGATTTTCTTTATGGTGCATTTCTGCATGTTGGTGACATAAAACTTTCTTTCCACAAGGTCCTTTACATTTTGAACAGTCTTTTTAACAAACCCTAAAACAGGGAAATTCATATGAAGTATGCAGTTTGTCCTTGTTAGTTTGTATTTCACTGAATTTGCTAGAAATTCATACAAAATCTTTTTATGTTTTTCATTAGCAAGGATTTCCAACGCAACAGCTTCTAATGAATGGAAATGCTTGTTGGTAATTAAACGTGTAACAGAAGTAGTGTCAGAGAGCTCCCGTTTGTTCTTACAGTTTATTATTAAAATACTTTTGTACTTTAGCGTAATCTACTTTTTTTTTATAATTTAGATGGATACAAATTAATTTTGGTGTTTGGACATGCCACAGAAGCAGGAGGAGAATCAATTAAGGGGGAAAAAAGTAAGATTTTTTTATTAAAAAGATTTATTTAAAGCACACAACTTTCTCATAAACAGTTTTTCTTTTTTTTTCATTATGTTAATACTACAAAAAGAAGAAGAAGAAAAAAAATTATAAAAAAAAGCAACATCCATTTAAGTTATTTCTTATGAATTTATGGCATGTTTTTTTTCTACCATAATAAATTTTTTATTAGATTCTGCAATATTATAGACAGATATACAATCAATTATATAAAACCGTGTGTGTGTGTGTGTGTGTGTGTGTGTGTGTGTGTGTGTGTGTGTGTGTAAATTTATATACACTGAACAAAATTATAAATGCAACACTTTTGTTTTAAGTCTGTAAGTGTGTTATGATGCTGATTAGACAGCATAATTATTGCAGAGGTGTGCCTCAGGCTGGCCACAATAAAAGACCACTCTTAAATGTAAAGTTTTGCTGTATTGTGGGGTCCGGGTGGTCCGAAAACTAGTCAGTATCTGGTGTGTCCACCATGTGTGCACCTTCCACCATTCTTATATATCACCATATGCTCCTTCTTCTTCTTGAAAGAAGTGTTCACCACTGCCATTTCCATCATTTTAGCAAAATCTTCCACCATCTGCCCTTCCACATTCCTCTCCTTAAAACCATACCTACCATCACCTCCTCATCACCTCTGTTCTCTACACCTACATGCCCATTAAAGTCTGCCACAATCACCAATCTTTCATTTCTAGGTTCACCTTCTACCACTTCATCTAACTTCCTCCAGAATTTGTCCTTTTCCTCCATCTCACAGCCAACTTGTGGAGCATAGGCACTGATTACATTTATCATCATCTTTTCAACTTCCAGCTTAACGTTCAGAAACTCTCTTTACCTCCACTGCACTACACTCTTACTGTACTCTTCCATCAGAATCACCCCTACATCATTTCTCTTTCCATCCACATTATGATAGAACAGTTTAAACACACCTTCAATGTTCCTGGCCGTACTCCCTTTCCACTTGGTCTCCTGAACACACAACATAACTACCTTTTTCCTCTCCATCATATCAGCTATTTCTCTCCCTTTACCAGTCATAGTACCAACATTTAAAGTACCAACCTGAACCTCCACCTCCAATCTCCTCTCCTTCTCCTCATTTGCCCAACAGTAACCAAATTTCGGTACCCTGTTGGCTAACAATACCTGTGGCGGTCATTGGTAACCTGGGTCTAACAAACATCCGGTATGAAATTCTGATTCGTAATCCGCATATTTGATGTGGCACAGGTTTTGTAGCGAGTTTGAGTCAGGAGTTTCTTCATCATTTATTCCTCTCTAATAAACTGTATGCTGGGGATTAGTAAATATACCAGGCGCCAATCAAAACAAGTTTAAAACCAGAGCGTGCGCTCGAACCTGATTGGTGACTTGCCAATCAGTTTGACCAGTTTGACCAGTTACGTTTTTATTCTAAATTCATAAATAAATAAGAAAAGGACTAATTTTGCAAAATGTAGGTAAAATATTTGACTAAAATGTAGTGAAGTTAAAAGTCTTCCATAATGCCAAATGGAAATACTTTAGTTAAATACAGAAATATGAAAAAGCTACTTAAGTGCGGTAACAAATTACATTTACTTCATTACTGTGCACCGCTTGCTGGTGGAAACAAAATTCTTGAAATGTCTGTAAATTTTTTAAATTACAGAATGTGTAACGGAAAAGTCACTTTTTTTAAAAATAAAGTTTGCTCTCTAAATAACCCTTATAGCGCTTGGGCATATGCTTCGGCTTGTCTTGTCGTAAAGTAAAGGCTGAATGATATGTCAGTTCTATATAACCCATATAACATATATTTATATCTACTTGTACAGTATATAATAACTTTCTCCAAATGTAAACAGAAGCATAGCTGTGTCATAGCTACTTGTATTTCATTCAAGACCTATTGTTATTGCATAAGACGACGGTTTGATTAAATGAATATAGTTAATTTACCTACTTTGTTGCATATAAACAGGATCATGCATGAAAAAAAAACAACACTAAAAGACTTCACGCTTTCAAATGTATGACAGGCTGTGTATAAAGCTTTATGCTATAGACCCCCCCTGAGGCCGTGGTATTAAACGAGGTCAGTGAACCCTTTACATTGCTGTCACCACAGTAGTGATGCAAAACACTACAGTCAGTGTAGAACATTTCTACACTATTTGTTAGTCCTCATCTAAAGAATACAGCTCTTTTCATTAGCATGCATGAAAGGAGCAGCTAATACATCGCTGAATTGCCATCTGGGTTTATTCCCATCGTTTTAATCATGAAGTTATTGTAAAAACATGGGCACTGACACACACACTGTCACGTACGGCCTCATTCTGTCTTCAATGTCTTCATCTGTCCTTTTTTCCCCCCTAACACTTTGTCTCTATTCTCTTATCTGATAAGCTTTTAACTACATATTATTGGTTTAAAAAATATATGTATTTTCTCAAAATGGAAAAGATTCAATATTGTGGGAAAATTCACTACATTTTATAGCCCAGTCCCTGCCATCTGTTTAGCATTTTACTCATATTCTTTTTCTCTCGCTCTATTTCTCTATATATGTATATTCTGTCATTAGTGAAGTGTACACTCAGCACTGAGCTCCACAATTGCAAGACCTACACAAATTTCTTTTTTTTTGTTAGACCATCCATCTCATGCACGATTCAACTACTGGCAATCGAACCCTTGTGCAATACATGTGAACCATTTAGATTCAATATGAAAACACATGCATTATATTTTCTATTCATCTATTCATTATTACATATACTTTTATAGTTTCTATGCACTTTCCTCTTTCACATATCATTATATAAGGTCTCACACTGTCTGTACCTTTTAGTGTTACTTTCTTTAATTTCCATATTGTACCTAAAAGCTTTTTCGCTTTTACTGTGCATGGGTAAGCAATAACATCTATTGTGAATCAGTTCTTTTATACACACTCCAGACATTACCAGGTATGTTCATTCTGTAACTGATCTGTTTTTGTTTTTCTTTAGTCTAAGCCAAGTTTATATTCATTGTTGATTGACCCGAACCTGTAATGCCAGTAATCATTTTTACTTATTTTTCTGCTCATTTTGAATTCTAAATGCAGAGCTTCTTGCCCTTGCTTCTGTCTGGGTTTTTGTTCTTTACCCACTTTCCTTAAAGTTAGAGGTCAATGTCTTTATCATAACGTCCTTGTCGGCTTCTTAAGTTTTAACCATTTACAAAAGAAGGGTAAGAATCAAACAGAATGCAAATACACTGGGCTTAACACGCAATTATTTCTTTGTATGTTACAGCTCAACCAAGGCCGGGTCATAACAAAGGTCAAATCTCTGAAAAAAGGATTTCTTTTTCCCCAATACCTACTTATTACAGGGCATGTATTTGCAGCGTTTGGCAGATGCGCTAATCCAGAGTGATTTACAATCATCTAATTTATACAACTAAGCAGTTGAGCAGTGGTGCTGGGTTTCAAATTTAAGTCCCAGCACCACTGCCACTGTTGGGCCTTTAAGCAAGACCCTTAACTGTCAACTGCTCGCTTGAATGTCACTCTGGATAAGGGCATCTGCCAAATGCCGTAGATAAAAATGGAGGCACATTTATTCACATTTGTTTATATATTTATATTTTGGTATAAGATTATGTTTAGAATATAAAAAAAAATGAAATCTAATAGATGGGGTCACAGGGCAAAAAATAATTATGTTTATGTGGCCTTAAAATTTATTTATACTTATATACTTATAAAGTAAAAAAAAAGAAACTCTGTAAAAACACTATATGAACAAAAGCTTTGTGATACCTGACTTTTCCAGCCATATGTTGTTCTTCCCAAACTGTAACCACACAGTTTAAGGGAGTAAAATATTATTGGATGAGCATGAAATTTTCCCTTTACTTAAACTAGGAAACCCAAACCTGTTCTATCATGACAATACTCATGTGCACAAAGCCATCTTCATTAAAATATGCTTTACACAGTTTGAAGTGAAATATCTCCTGCTCTGACCTCAACCCTATTGGGATGAGTGTGAATGCTGACTGCACCCCAGGCCTCCTCACCTCACCTTCATCAGTACTTGACTTCACTAACACCCTAATATCTACATAAACTCATATATCCACAAAATGTAGTAGAACATCTTTTCAGAACGGTGAGTGGAATGGGATGTTTAAAAATCACATACCAAACTTATTGTCAGGTGTCCACAAACTTGATTTTCCATAGACAGACAAATAAACCCGAAATAATCGCTATGGCCTTGTGTCTGTGCCAAATGAATGAACAGAACCAGCTCTGTGACCCAATGATAAATCTCCATCGCTTTATGTAGACGAAGTGATTTGTGAAGCATCTGTTTCCACCCAAAGCCTGTTAGGAGTAAAGTAGAGAGAGAACTTGCAGCTCTAATGGCTATTTGGATGCAGATTAGATGGAACATGTGAGATTGTAGAAAGAATTTAGTCTGGAATAAAAGCTGAGCTCTCATCCTCTGAGAGGTGATAAATACAGAGTTCAGCACCGGATCGACTCACTGTGCTGAGGAGATTATAATTGTGATTAAGGTTTATAGTTTGAAAAAGTGACTGATGTGGAGAAGCAAATATTGCCCTCCCCTTGTGGTCATAACTATAGCAACAGGAACTTTGCTATGGCTGTCTAAAGGTGAATAATGACTGAATGTCTTTTTTCCCAGCCAGCTGTAAATCAAGCAGTGGCGGGCCGTGCATTTGGTACCTGGGCCTTTACCCGACTTAATCCACCTCTTAGTACCACCACTATCATGTGAAATTATAGAAACCATCAATACAATACAAAAATGCAATATACCAACACGTGGCATTACAGAGAGAGAGAAGCATTTCACATATAGGGGGGGGGGACCATTTTACTAAAGCAAGAAACCTAGTTCAGACTCCAAACTTCTACACTACAACCACAACTGTGCACCTACATCATCTGGAGCAGTTCAGAATCAATATTTGTCTAAGAACATGACAAAAACATAAAAAATATAAATAAAATACAACCTACTCACCAAAGATTCATGCTCATAATTTGCACCGCTCCTCAGAGGCTGTAATCCTGTGGTACCATTGGTATTCACCGGTCTGGAAGTGGTGAACAAACCCTTTCGCAGGCTGAGACATGCTAGCTAGCTTCGGGGTTGGCCGACCTCCTCACGATGTTTAGATTTATTGGAAATTGTATTTTTAAATATGTCCGTTACCAAATCAATTTCTCAAAAGTCTAACTTAGATGTGTGCAGCGCTACACACGTGTTTTGCCAGTCGAACTTGGCTGTAACAGTTTCCCTCTGACCAACCAATTAGAGGACAGAAAAATGCTGACGCGACTCTGGGTTAGCTAGCTGCCTTCTGAGGTGAATATGAAATCTGGTTAAAGAAACAGAGCTATTTATTAAGGAGACAATGGTAAAAAAAAAGTCCAGCTGAACAATTTTTGAAGGCCCTGGGCAGATTAGATTGACATGGCTGAACATTGAACAAATCTGATTGGACAAAAAGTGTAACATCCACATACACGTACTGGAAGCAGTGCAGCCGAGAGAAACGCTACGAAATGAAGAGAATAAACTGTTGGGAATATATTTATACAATTTCATGGAACAAATATTAGAATTTAGGTTATAAATGTAGGTCAGTGCTTCTGATAGTGTTTAGGCCAGCAGAGAAGGCTTTGCTGGCCCTGACCGCCCGACACTGAAATAAATCATGCATGCTCTGATGATGATGGCAAGGCCCTTTATGTTGTCTGAATGCAGTCATGATTGCTCATTTATAGCAGCTGTGTGTGTGTGTGTGTGTGTGTGTGTGTGTGTGTGTGTGCAGGAGATATAGCCAGTCCTCTGTGTTTTTTTTATATATACATGAAGAGGTATAAAGTGTCAAGAACAGAGCCACTCAAAATGATAGAATCAGAGTGAAGGAGAGTGAGGAGGCATCAGGATTCAAACCTCAGAACAGTCTCTGTTCACTTTTTCAGTTATTTAAGATTCTGACCTTGAACACTTCTGGAATTTTCTTTTGGGGATTCTGACTGTGTTGGGGATCAGTATTAAATTCAATGCCAGTCTGACTATGATATTCTCTATTTAATGTTAGGGCATTAAGCAGACAGCCATATTCAGAGAAATGTATGAAAGGTAAGGTTAAGGGCCTTGCTCAAGGGCCCAGCAACTGTAACTTGTGAATACAGGGATTTGAACTTACAACCTTCCAATTTGTAGTCCAAAAATACTGTGTGTTAACTGCACAACTCCTACCTTGTCCCTGTCTTGAATGTTTTTGCCATAGATGTGTGAACTATTTTCTCCCTGGCTACCAGAGTGCACTCTTGTAAATGCCACCATGAACTACCCCATACAAAAAGAAGGCATCTCTCATTATGACCATCACACACTTTTCCCCTACAGACTACCAGAGAGGCTTTCCTTATTACAGCAATATGTTCTATTTCTCTCCGGGCACCCCTTGTCAAGGCCAACTATTCCTGTCCAGACTACCAGAGGACAACTCTTGTCATGGCTCTTACAAACTATTCCCCTTTAGGCTACCAGAGAGGCATTTCCTATCACAGTCACCATAAACTAATCCCTTGTCGTTGCCACTATGAATTATTCCTCTACAGACTACCAGAGAGGTATTCCCCATCACAGCCACCATTAGCTATTTATTTCCAGACTACCAGAGAGCACCCTTTGTTATGGCCACCTTGAACTATTCCTTTACAGACTACCAGAGAGGCATGCCTAATCATAGCCACCATGAACTATTCCTCAACAGACTACCAGAGAGCACCCCTTGTCATGACCTTTAAAAACTTTTCCCTTCCAGACTACCAGAGGGCACCCCTTGTCATGGCCACCTTGAACTATTCCTCTACAGACTACCAGAGAGGCATCTCTCATCACATTCACCATGAACTATTCCTCTCCAGACTACCAGAGAGCACCACTTGTCATGACCTTTAAAAACTATTCCCGTCCAGACTACCAGAGGGCACCCCTTGTCATGGCCACCTTGAACTATTCCTCTACAGACTACCAGAGAGGCCTCCCTCATCACAGCCACTATGATTTATTCCTCTCCAGACTACCAGTGGGCACCCCTTGTCATGGCAACCTTGAACTATTCCTCTACAGACTACCAGGCAGGCATCCCTCATCACAGCCACCATGAACTATTCCTCTCCTGACAACCAGAGGGCAACCCTTGTCATGGTCATCATAAACTTCTCCCCTCCAGGCTACCCTCATCACAGCCATCAGGAACTATTCCCCATCAGGCTAGCAGAGGGTCTGGTTTTGGTTTGACCTTTACTCTAAGAATGGTACTTTATCAAAGTATACAAGGTCCTCCACACTGACAAGGTATAGATGAAAGAAAAAAAAGAAAAGGTTACCATATATACAGTATATAAAAGCAGAAACTAATGAGAGTGAGTGAATATGTGAGAATGCAAATGGAGTAATATATACTTCCAATCCCTATGTAATGGAGAGAAAGGTCTAGAGTTTCTGATGAAAAATGAGGTCAGTGTAGTCGTGTTTGAGGAGCTATAATGAGTTTAATGAGTGCAAGAGCGGAGTGAAGAACTGCACCATGACAGAAAAAAAAATCACACCATTTTACAAGAGGTCAAGCAAAAGCACATTGTGCTGATGAGGAGAAAATCAGGCTCATCACACACTGCATCATCATCATCATCCACATCAGCAATCAGGATCGATGTGTATTCTCTCTATCTCTCTCGCTCGCTCTCTCTCTCTCTCTCTCTCTCTCTCTTTCATTCTCCCACTTTCTTTCTCACACACATACATACATACACATGCTGTACATTTTTCTTGATTCTTACAGAATCTTAAAAACAGATGGATCTACCTGTCTGTCCATCAAAATGTATTGGGTGGCACATAAGGGATACTCCAAGTTCCACTCTGTACGTGATAAGCATGAGGATGATTAAATTGACAACCACACACACACACACACACACACACACACCCTTCATTGGGACTGAGAGAAACACGGCGGTGCTGAGTTAGCACACAGCGAGGCTATGACATTTCCTCAGCTAATTTACTCATCCATATCCTGTAGAACTGCTTTTGAAAGTGGTTATATAGGATGTTTTTTTACTTTCCTGAACTAAAAATTGATTTCCATTGTTATTTCTAGTGAGAGTATGGAGCAGTTTGAGAAGACTGGAGAGAAGAGTGAGTTGGAGTAAGACAAAGTACATGTGTGTGAATGAGAGGGAGGACAGTGGAGGGGTGCGGTTGCAGGGATAAGAGGTGGAGAAGGTGGAGGAGTTCAGGTACATGGGGTCAAATGTGCAAATTAATGAAGAGAGTGTTAGAGAAGTAAAGAAAAGGTTAAAGTGGGTGGAGAAGAGTGTGTATCAAATATAGCTTGCAAAAAAAAAGAGTAAATAAAACGGTTATAATTCATTATAAATATTTACCTTAGTAAAATGTTAATAGAATCAATGTTACAATTATTTGATCTGTTCGTCCACCGACAGTATAATCTTTTATTAGTTCTAGAAAAAGGTTATCTCCCTGGTCAAAAGAGAAACAACTTTAAAAGTAGTTTAAACAGTAATCAGGTCTGATTAGGGAGGTTGTAGCTTAGTGGTGAGGCATTGACATCGGGATCTTGAAGCTGGTTTTGGATGTTTCAGCACCATTACCGCTGGGCCCTTGAGCAGGGCTCTTAGCCCTCGACTGCTTAGTTGAAAGTCACTCTGGATAAAGACATCTGCTAAATAACATCAATTCAAAGACCCCCAGGTTGAATCTTCAGCTCAAAATTACTGTTTATGTGGGTTACTGTTACTGTTTTGAATGTTCTCTATGTTTCTGAGTTTCTTCTGGGTTCTCCAGTTTTACTCGGTATCTACTCTAGCTTTACCTGCCAAGGGGACCTGAAAACCTATACATCACTAAAATAAATCCATATTCTTTAACAAACCTTCTTTCCCTTTTGACTGTTTAATTATTTGTGATTATTATTCTTACATTTACATTTACATTTGCGGCATTTGGCAGACGCCCTTATCCAGAGCGACTTACAACTGAGCAGGGGAGGGTTTTAGGGCTTTGCTCAAGGGCCCAGCAGTGGCAGCTTGGTGGTGGTGGGATTCGAACCTGTGATCTTCTGATCCAAAGCCCAATGCCTTAACCACTGAGCTACCACCTCCCATTCTTGTTTTCTGACCTTAGGGAAAGCTTTAAATAGAGGCTTAGTTCTTAAAGAGAAATTTGGATAGCCCCTTGCATACTAAAACTGGTTTGCATCTTCTTATTCCTTAGTTGTGTTGCAACTGTAATTGTATATACTGTGTGTATGTATGTATGTATGTATGTATGTATGTATGTGTGTATATATATATATGACACTTAGATCGGTCCCTTCCTGCTCTGAGTTTATGGGAGCTTTGGTGTTTGTGAGTCAGAAGTTGGAGAAGGTTGAAAACCTTCGGACTGGAATACAAAAAATGGCCTTGTTCCTTGTTTCACACACTTCTGATTTCTCCAGCACAGGTGGCGTATGTCAGAGAACACTGTATGAGTAATTAGTTCATTAGTAGCGTTAATAGGATTTATTATTATATAGGTAAAAAAAAAGCAATACATTCCACATCATTTTGTAAATGATCCTGAGTGTGCTCCTGATCTTTCCTTTTTTATTGATTCGGAAATGGATTAAGCATGCATGAACAAATTACATGCACAAGCCCATTAGACTTCTTTTTCTATTGCGCACTTTCAATTTCGCCCGAACTCCATGACCATGATTTCATAGTCATTTATATTTCCATACCCTGAGAACACTGCGAGTGGGTCAAGATCGAATTCTTAATCCTGATTGGTCAGTATGTGTTAAATATGTTTGTGTTGGTAGTTCTGCACTGAATAATTATTTTATTACAGTAAAGATTTTATTTTTTTTAAATGTTATAAGCAGTGGTTCATCATTTTGAAAACATTTTTATTTGCATTACTTTTAACAATTCCATTTTCTCAAAGCAGCTTTAGGGAGATAGGGCTATGATAAAGTTGTACAAATAATGCATAAGTTTAGTGCCTACAATATAAGATCTTTATAATTGTAAGAGCCAGGATAAAATCCATGGAAAAACTCCCTGAGATGGAATTAGTAAGAAACCTTGATAGGAATCAGACACAGAAGAGAGCCCAAGCTCATCTGGTTGGCACCAAATGTCCATTCATTACAGTTTTATCATTGTTAAGGTGTACTGTCTGAGCCATTGTAGCAGATGGTTGATCTTAATTCCGGTCTTAATATGTCCTCAAAGTTCTTAAGTTGCTCAGTAACTTCATAAAACTTGAAGCTGGTCATGTGGCACCATCCCCAGCTGCACAGAGTTGTCGCCAATTGAAGAGAACTCCATCACTGATTATTTTCTTATTTCTTACTCTTCATTCTTTCATCTCCTGCTAGATTTTTATGCATGTTTTCCATGTACTTCTGAAATTTCCTCTGGTTACTCCTTAATCCAAAAATGTGTCATAGGCTGATTTTTGCATTTCCAAATTGCCTGAGTATGTATCTGTTCCCTGCGATGGTTTAGCACCTCATCCAGGTGGTCCACTGGCTTGAACCCTAATTTCTCTGGGATAGGCTTTGGGGTCTTCTGTGATACTGATAATCAGTTAAGAAAATAGGTGGATAAAAAACAAAAACAAAAAATGGGTGGATAAAGTTAATGTGACTTGTGTTCATCCTGGAATCATCTTGGAATGATGGTGTGATTAGATGCATAATTGGATTAACAGGAATTTTTATTACAGTTTTATTACAAATGTTGCACCCATTTTTTTTTTTTTTTTATGGTTTCAATTTTCAGAACTGCATTTGCTACCACGAACAAAGGAATGTTAAAGTCAGTAATGTTTTCTGCAGAGTAGCAGCTCCACCGGCTGTCCAGTTGTTCAGAGTGCCGGGTCACTGGGTTCCCATTAATCCATCACCATGCTCATTAGACACTATTAATGACCAGTCGTGTACCACGAGGCAGTGTTTATGAATGAACATTTCCTGCTCATTACAGCCTTCATCACAGACATGACAAACTGCAAGCCATTAGCGAACTCTAAACACCGCTAATGGCACACGCTGTCCTGCCAGTTTGCTCACCTCTACATACTTTTTTACTAATAATGATACAAATCCAAACTATTCAGATCAGAGTCAAACCAGATAAATATGTAGTTCTAAGTGGAATATGGGACTATAACGATAGCGATATTACATGCAGTTACATTTTGAATTTATTTATCACTTTACTTTCAGACATTCAGTCATGTCTGCTATTCTTCCACATTATTTTTGGCAGTGTGTCAGGTATATTTGCAAATCAGAAAATATAAACGCAAATGCTCGGTTGTATTAAACAAGCCAGGGCAAACGAACCAAAAGAGCAAAGCAAAGATCAGAACAAGTAGGCAGCTGAAGGGTCAGACGATCTGTAAAGAGGCTGACTTAGTAAGGACTCTAAAATGAGGCAGAAGTAAATAAAAAAAAATAATAAAATAAAACAGATGCTGGAAGGTGAACACAGTAAGGCAAATCCGATTTATTACCTAGCCCACAAGGGAAAGAACAACTTCAAGTGTGCAATTTAGTCTTGTGTTTTGTTGCTGGGAAACGGGCTAGGATTCTACAGATGTTGTAGCCTAGTGGTTGAATTTCCCTCCTCTGCACCTGTCCAAACCATCCCTCAATGCTTTAGTAATTAGCATAAAGATTACTATGTTTATATACTGTATATACAGGGTGGCACAGGGAATTTTAGAACTTGCAGTTGCTGCCCTGCGGTGTTGCCAATTGTTTGGCATCAGTGCAACCTTGTTTAAAACCCCTTTGCCATTAGTTATAATGGAGCAGTGGAGCAGTGCTGCGTAACAAGCATTTACTGTAAATGCCCTTTATACGAAAGGTGATAGAGTGGGTGTTGAGCAAAAGGAATTTTGGCATCATTACCATTTAGGACATTGTGATCATATCCTGTCTGCTTATGAAATTACAACATGGGTGCATCATTTTAAAGAAACAGGAGCCTGGCTAATTGCGCACTACTCTGCTGCTCCATTATAACTAATGGCAAAATGTCCTGTTTCCTTGCACCACTCTGTATTTTTGGAGAGCCAGACTGTACCTGCCTAGAAGTCCAGCTGCTATAGTCAACTCAGTGTGCTCTTGCCTTACATTTAGATGAAGGGCATTTGGCAGATTCCCTTATTCAGAGCTAATTGCATTCATTCTATCTCATAAAAAAACTGGGTAAGCAGTGGTAGCTGTAATCTGAACTCACAACCTTCTGATCAGTAGTCCAGACTCTTAACCACTTATCTCCGACCTCCAGCTGCCTTCTCGCCTTATTATAAACAAATGCTAATAGCTCAGTATTTAGCAGTTGCAACCATTATTAAAGCTTTGTTGGGGCAATTTATATATATATATACATATAGTCACATTGTCAGCTGTTGATTAAATGCCTACTGGCATCTGTGCTTGTGTCCTATTTTGGACACCACATTGGTAACTCCATGAATGGTCAAATTAAATAAAAGTCAACTACGAAAGCCTGTACTCTATTTTTTATTTAAAAACATGAGAAGCATAGTTCATGGGTCCTTTGGTTTTCTTGGCCCATTTGTGATTTGCAGATCAAATCAGCTTTGCTATTACATTTTATGCCGCTTGTTTGTTTATTTAATTGCTACAGCAGTGATGGATTGACTATCAAATGCGATTTTCTCTTGTTCTACGTGATGCCTACCGTGCACATTAATCATTGGAAAAATATTTCCATGTGGGTCCTCCGGGGCAGAGCACCGCACATATCGATGACATTCCAAGACAAATGTGAGACATAAACAGAAAGCTTATCTCTGAGCCCAAAATTGGACCTGAGCAATAAGACTTAAAATGATTACGGTCAACTCCCATTAACAAAGTGGTTAATAAGCCTAATTAGAAACACCTTGGATAGAAAGTGCCTGCTTGTGCCAACTGATTAAGGCAAATTGTCTCATTAATCATCATGAGTTTCTAAAACTGCCATTATGTATAAATGATGTGCCGGGGTAATGATTTATCGGTGCAGTTTAACTCCTGCCACTTCTGTTGCACATAAACTTTTAACATTTTATTTTATACATCAGGTGAGATGCAATGCTTTTAGAAAACTGTGCTTCAGCCTTAGGTTTGACTCCTGTACCAATATACACCTACATTTTAACACATAGGTCTTGTTACTGTCTAGACACCCTAACTTAGATGGCAAGGGGATATTTCAAAAAGCAAGTTTAACTTACCCTCACATATAACATGAACTCTCGGAATGATTAACCCCAAACCTGCTTACTCTGGGTATGTCAGTTCCAAAACACCTTTTACTGTATGAGTGAGGGTTAATCAACATCCTATTGGTAGCCATATTGAGTTAATGCGTGTGCACAGTTAAGTACAAAAATACATTTTCAATGAATCACTGATTTCAGGAGTCACCATGGAAACACATGGAGAAAAGAAGAGAGCTACATACTTTGGTAAAACTGAGTTGGAGGTTTTAATGATGGCTTATGAAGGATATAAGCTTATTATACCAAAAGAAAAGTAATACTGCTGCACCATAAAAAGACAAAATAAGCAAATAAAAAGAAAAATAAAAAGACACATTTAAAATGTGTGAGTTTATACAATTATAAATAGGATATTTCACTTCATTTATATATATATATAATATATACATACACACACACACACACGCGTGCAGCGCTCCGAACACAACTGCCAGACGGGTGCTGAATGGACAACGCCACTTCAGCACCCGAGTTGTGGAGAGCAACAAGGCATGGTGGGGGCCGAATGAGGAGAGCCCACCCTGAGTCGAGTGAAGAGTATAAAAATAAGAGAGTGAGTTTAAGAATATCTGGCTCCCAAGTAATGGAGTGTCTCTCTCTCTCTCCCTCTCGCTTACTCTCCTTCTCTCTTCCCCTTTCTTTACAGAAAACAGTGACTGCAGTTACGGCGGAGAGACCTATAGCAGCGACAGCTCGTACGCCACTCCCACAGCCCGCTAGAGCTTTATACGTACCGAGGCACTTGAGCACCCACCTGTACCGACAGGACGGTAGGACACATTGTTTTGAAAGTTTATTTTGATAAGATCATTGTGACTAGAATGAATTTAAATAAGTAACAACAGCAACATTATGTGAGGGAACGTGCAGAAGCAAAAAACATTACATTACAACATTACATAGGACAAACATTCCCAGCTGAATCATTACTGACCTGAGCAGTACAATCATCACACACAGGTTAGGTGGGCCTATAATGATGACCACCTACACTAATACATGAATCAGCGCTGGCACTGGATACAATATTGTCATTAATAATATCTGGAAATGGGTTGGTATCAGGAAGACATATGTCCGTTTGGGTAGAAGACTTAGAGACTTAGAGAACCAGCCAGTATGATGAGGACATTCTTGGTGCAGGTGTAGAAGACAGCAGAGTATCAAGAAACAGTGCATATTCAGCACATGTGTTAGCAGGGCAGGGTTGTGCTGCAGCTATACAAATAAATATGAAAAACTAGGAAACTAAAAATATTAATTAAAAAAATACATTGTACCGTTTGGACATGTTAAGTGTGGCAGTGCAAATTATATTGCAAATCAGGCAATACAAATGATTATTAGATAATCTTCTGGAGAAAAAAAATTCATTGTGTTAATGTAACACATAAAATGAACAGTGTGGGCTTTACACTACTGTAATATTTGTGTTTATGGAAGCAGGTCAGAGATAATGGTGGGTCCTTGGTAAATTATTCTTGATAAGGTCAGTTGCAGATGGGAAGAAGCTGTATTTGTTGCATTATGTTTTGGTCCTGATGGGCCACAGTCTCCTGCTCGAGGGAAGTGGTTAAAAAAAAGTCTGTGTTCAGGGTGAGAGGGGATCAGCCTCAATCCTTATTTGCTCTGCTTCAGGGTCCTGATGTTAAATGGTTCTTGTAGAGGTGGAAGATGGCAGCCAATCAGCAGAATGAATGACATGCTGCAGTCTGCCTTTGTCTTGAGCAGTGGCAGCAATGTACCAGATGGTGATGAAGGAGGTAAGTATGGATTTAATTATGGAGGTGTAATGATGGAGTCTAGGTACTGTTTAACTGTTGTTTTTGTGTCCTTTCATTCTGTTTGACAATAAGTTTTATGCTTAATCATTCAAAGCAATAATCACACTAACCTCTGGTTCTATTACTGATTACTGAGTGAAACACTTATTTTTGCATATCCAAGCAATGTTAGGAAGCTGAGGTCTTAATGCAGAGTCAGCCATGATTCAGCCCCCCTGGAGCACAGATGGTTAGGTGGTAAGTGAAGTAACTAACTATTTCAACTTCTAAATAAAAAATTATTAAGTATGAATTATTGAATTATCAATAATTATTGAAAGAAAAATCCTCTGTATGCACTAAGATAAGAGAGGCATAAAAGTACTATTGAACTGGTAGGTGTGTGCAGTCCAGTCAAATGTTTAACTAAAAAATATTATCTATAAAGGATGGTAGGGTTTTAGCAGAGAGAAATAAGGTAACTGTAAATGTACCACTAAAGATGGTGGATAGTGTTCCTTTTCTCTCTCAGGAAACCATCTATCTTGGGGAATAGTGGCCTTTAAAACAAAGATAAAGCAATGGATTAAGTAAAACCTGAGTGCAGCCGGTGTGATCCATGACTGCCCACCAGTCACATTCACACTATTTTTTTTATTATCCGCTTCAGAGTATCCTCAAATGGTGCATTACTTCACTGAGAGCAGGTTTGACCTTCATACCTTGCGTCCAACAAATCGAGCGACTATGAAGTTCAACAAGACCACCAAGGTTCAATCCATCAATGATGTGACTGTCCTGGTTAGTGGCTTTTTCATAATGGATGTTCAGAGAGCAAACTCAGAGGATAGAAAACACTCTGCACTTTGCAAGGCCTCCTGAGACATGGCTGCCAAGTTTCTAAAATAAAACACGACCTTTTTAGATCTTTCCCTTTGCTTCTCAATCCATTAGTGCAAAGCTGCTACCCTTGGCCTAAATTTGGCTCTTTGGCCTCAGCACTTCAGCTCAGACCTGCAACGGTTAATCACTCATTGAGTAGTGATAGCCATGTAACCTGAAGGAGAAAAGTAAAGGACATGCTTTATAAGAAAAGGAAAGAAAATTTGTAAGCCATGGGAAAATTACATTTTGTTTAGAATAATGTTTGCATGAATTTCAGAAGCTGTTTTCACCCCAGCACACACACACACACACACACACACACACATATATTCAGTATATATATATGGAACCCGCTTATCTCGCCCTCGTTTTTGAAGTGGAACCGCCAAATTCTTTTTCTAAGCATTTTTTATCGGTTATGTCGATTCTTTTATGTCGCTGAACCCTGATATCTCGAGCACAAGGGGGGAAAAATTTGCTATTTACATCGGTTATCTTGGTGCAGCCGCAGAAGAACAGAAAAGTGGCTGAAAAATCAAGTCTTACAGCTGCTACAGGTGTTTGTATTGTATACTGGTGAATCTCTGCCGTTAGTTAGTGCACATATGCCTTTTGTTGTTAAATGTTATGCGATGAACGATAGGCGAAAGCCGCACTTGGCGGCGCGGAACGTGGGATGAGCAGCAAAAGCATAGAATGAACACCAGCAGGATCGGGGGGGAATCCGCGATGCGCTCTGGGAAGAAAAGCGCAGCCGTTGAGAGAGTGCCGGTGTGAAGACACGTACCAGGATACGCATGAGCGATAACAACGAACGCCGTAAACCAACATAAACCAACAATAACGGACAGTGAGAGTGTGGAAGTTTAAATAGGAGCTGGTGATGATGATAAACGAGCACCATATGTGCGCGATTGAAGCCGAGCTTCAGAGAAAGCAGCCGAGAAAGCACCTGCCACGTCTGTGTGTATATAACAAGATATCTCTTAACAGAAAACGATTTTATAATGCATTCTTGAAATTTATGTCTCAGTGTATATACACTTAAGTGCTTAGTTGAATATAACAAATCAAGTCAAAAGTACAAAACCAAATCAAACAGGTAGCGTAGCAGTGCACAGAAGTACCTTTATCTAGAGAATATGAACGATGCATGACATGTGCTGAATACTATCCAATGGAATATGATAGAGATTTTAATAAATGATATTTCCACATAAAATAAAACAGAGTTCATGGTGAGACAGTTGTGATGAATACCAAACAATAGAGTTTGATAAATAATTGACATGAGCAGATGTAGTGGAGGTTTTATCCTGTCTGTTTTGGCCTTCAGGCTGTAATAGTTCATTCCAGACAAAACCAGTGAAAAGAAGACATTATTGTATATTAATATATTTATAGCATTTTGCAGACACCTTTATCTACCATCACAATATTTTAATTGATATAACCAAGCAGTTATAACCCAGTTCGGGGCCTTGGCCCAAGGCCCCAGCAATGGAGTTGTTAAAACAGAATTATTGTTTCATTATGTTGGACATTTCAACATTGTTGTTTTAGCATGTCTTTGTTTAGATAGTAATATCTAGAAACTAGTAACGTTTTTTTCAATTTGAAGTGCAGGAGCCACACAAGCAGACAAATTGACAAATTCCAACTATTTTTTTTTCTCCTTGTACGTTTTGCTGTTGGTATATTATTTTTTATTCCGGACCAATAAAAAAGATCCATGATTTCTGCTTCTTCTTGATCCTCTGATGTTGCATGACTTAAATAAGTTACAAACTTAAGCCCTGAATAATCACAAATCCTCACAGTTTTCCCACATATTTGGCCATATAACTTTTTTAGAAATACATTTACATTTATTGATTTGGTAGATGCTTTTTTTTCCAAAGTGACACATAGTTGAGGTATACAACAAGCGATTTATTTAATATTGACAATAAATACAACACAACAAAAAACTAAAATACAATACAAGGTTTCAATCATCATTTGAACAAAGTAAAATGTAGAACAGGTAGGGATAGAGGATAAGATAAGAGGTATGGAGATGCTGTTGAGGGATTCTGCAGTCCAGATGGAGTTATGTAGGTCAATCCACCATCGCCAATACACTGTGGATACATGACCATAAGATTGGGCTGTGCTTCGTGAACGTGCCATTCCACATGCATTCCTCATTCCCCATAATAGCTTTCAGTCTACTGGGAAGATGTTCTACTAGATTTTGAAGAGATTTATGAAGATTCAGTCACATGAGTAAAGTCAGGTACTGATGTAGGTGAGGTGATGAGGTGTGGAGTTCAGTCAGCATTCACATTATTCTTGATGGTGTTGGAGAAGGGTTGGAGCTCTGCAGCAGGAGATCTTCCACTCCAACCCATATGAAGCATATCTTCTTTAAACTTGCTTTGTGCACAGCGGCATTGTCATGCTGGAACAGGTCTTAAATTTTGGGGAAAATGAATACCTTTGTCCTTATAATGTAGATGTAGCTGGAGGCACAAAATTGTATAGGATGCTTTTGGATGCGGCACGATAAAATTTAGCATTTACTTAAACTTGGAAACTCAAACCTGTTCGGGCATTGCAATGCCCCTGTGCACAATGTGAGTTACATGAAAATATGGTCTACATGGGTTGAAGTTACTGGTCTCCTGCTATAGAAATCTGACCCCAACCTTATTAAACACATTTGGGATGAATGTGAACATTGACTGCATCCCAGGACTTTTCACATCACCTACATCAGTACCTGAATTTCATCAGTACAACTATGTGGCTGCTGAACACAAATGTCCACAAGCACACTTCAAAAGCTTAAAAAGAGACATCTTCCCAGAAGAGTGGAGGGAATTATAAGGGCAAATTGGGACTAAATGTGAAATGTGATGCTTAAAAATACATACCATACTTATGACCAGGTGTCTAGGTTCTTTGGTGGTCTAGTGGTTAGGATGCGGCGCTCTCAACGCTAAGGCCTGGGTTCGATCCCCGGTCAGGGAACCGACCCCAACCATTAGGGTTGCACAAGCCTTAGTGTCTGTCCCAAGCCCGGATAAATGGGGAGGGTTGCGTTAGGAAGGGCATCGAGTGTAAAAACATGTGCCAAATCAAACATGGGGATGGTCTGCAGTGGCAACCCCTAATGAGAAAAGCCAAAAGAAAGTTACTTATGACCAGGTGTCTGTAAACTATTGGCAATATAGTGTGTGTATATATATTGTTGTAATATATACTTAAGTGATGTAGCTGCAATGTTTAGTTGCAGATAGATGATGGATTTACTTTGCTAGACAAAAGACACAAACTTGAATACCTGGATGAGTATACAAGCCTATAGAAGAACCTGCTGTCCATACTGTGGTCCATGGAAGCATGCATACAAATTTAAATATCAGAAAGGTTGTGTGCATTTGTAAATCCTCAGGCCACTTAAAAATTATTTCCTCACTTAGCCAATATCTTGTTATACAGACGAATCCCCCGCCACCACTTAACACAAGGAACAGGAAAACGAGGAAACCCTTAGACCACTTCTGCTAAGAGCGAGGGCAGTGTTTCTTGCTTTAGAAATAGAAGAAGCTGCTTATTTGCTGACCAGCATCCTCCACCATTTAACACCTATTCCTCATTATTAGGACGACACACACTAACCTCCTGCTGTTTCTGATGATAAATAGCTCAATAAAATGACCAAGAGCCTCTCAATTACACTTGGACTGGATCTTCTGATATAGTGGTGTTTATTAGAACAATGAACTCTGACCCTGCTAATTAGAGTGAGTAAAAATGTTGTTGGTATGGTGGTATAAGTAACTTTCTGGCAATACGTATAGAAACTTGTCAGGAAAAGGGAGACACAAATCACACACCATGGCGATCAACTGCAGATTGTTTGACCACAATTTAACCTTAAACAGGCACATAAAGTGTTCTAGGTAGCTTGGTTTGGTAGTACACGCCAAAGTTCTTCATACTCATGGCTGTTTAATGGTCAGATGTAAGTTATAATAATCAAATCCTTGTAGAATTTCCCTGTGGGAAAATGATGTAGTCATAAGTATAAATAATTAAATAATGTAATGGTTCTTAACATGGAATTACATAACACCATTTGTCCAGTTAATTTAATACATTTCAATTAAAATGCTTATCTGTAAAGCATTTTTAACAATAAACAATGTCTTGAAGCAGCTTTACAGAAATAAAGACGTTATGAAGGAACGTAAACGTATAGTGCTTACACTTTTTTGTTTATCATTTAATTATAGTAGACAATTATATCTTATTATAATCAACTCAACTCAAGCGTTGTCATTCTTACACATACACAGTATAGAAAAGAAGGAAATGTCGTTACTACAGACCAAATTGCATAAACAGTAAACAGTATAATAAAATATCATACAATCCTGATTCCAAAAAAGTTGGGACACTGTACAAATTGTAAATAAAAAAAGCAATGCAATAATTTACAAATCTCATAAACGTATATTTTATTCACAAAATAGAATATAGATAACATATTAAATGTTTAAAGTGAGACATTTTGAAATGGCTCATTTTGGAATTCATGAAAGCTACAAAAAAGTTACAGGTAGCAATAAGTGCACCTTCCTTTGCTCCCATACATCACCCTATGATCCTCCTTCCTCTTAAAATAAGTGTTTACCACTGCCATTTCCATACATTTAGCAAAATCTACCACTAGCTTCTCTTTCACATTCCTCTCCTTAACACCATACCTACACATCACCTCCTCATTACCACAGACTGATCCAAGATGGCGGCGTGGCAGTAGCTCACAGCGGCCTCTCCGGATCCAAAAATGGTGCTTTCACCATATTTAGCCCGACATTCCATAGTATATGGACACCAGAGTCAGCTGTGTTTATGCGTACATGCAACCAATAATCTGCATGATAATATCAACAACCTTGGCAACCTCGGCTTGCTGCGACCTCGGCCACAAAGACCAGGCCCCCAGCCCTCGGTGTTACCTGATGCTGGTGGCCGGGAGAGGCTAAATGCTAACCCTAGCCTGCCGGCTTTCCCGTCCATTCCTCTTTCCAACGTCTGCTCCCTGGATAATAAACTGGACTACATCCGACTCCAGCGAACCACACGGCGAGAGTTTAGAGACTGTTGATTGTTTTCACAGAGACAGTCTGTTTTTAAATCAACACGGAATGGTGTAAGAACTCTGTGCTCGTTTCACGCTACTGCTCATTGCTAGTGAAGTATGTGACTGTTAGATGCAGACCTTTATGGTGCTATTAGCGACCTGCAGAATGCTCACCCCGGCGGATTGTTTATTATCGCCGAAGATTTCAAACCATGTGAATCTCAGGACTGTGCTTCCTAAACTCCATCAGCATGTGGACTTTGCAACGAGAGGAGCGAACACACTGAATCGTGTTTACACAAACATCCCCGGCGCGTATCGTGCGGAGCCCCGCCCCATCTTGGATACTCAGACCACTGGTCTGTTATGGTAATTCCAGAATACAGACCGCTTATCAGACACTCAAAACCGGTTCTGAAACAGGTGAAAACCTGGCCAAAAGGAGCCACTTCTGCTCTTCAGGACTGTTTTGAGTGCACCTGCTTGTGACCGTGACGCCTCCCTCCCAGATGCGCTGAACGACTTCTACGCCCAGTTTGAGGTACAGAACAACGTGAAGGCGAGGAAACCATCCCTCCTCCAACTGACCAGGTGCTCTGTCTAACCACAGGTGAAGCGAGGAAAACTTTATGCAGAGTTAACCCACGGAAGTCTGCCTGAAACAATACCTGTTCATTCACTGTAATTCACTGACATCTTCAACATCTCCCTGAGCAGCAACGTTGTTCCTACGTGCCTCAAGACAACGACCATTGTTCCTGTGCCAAAGAAATTGACTGTCTCCTGCCTCAATGACTATCGTCCCATCGTGCTCACTCCCATCGTGATAAAGTGCTTTGAGAGGCTCGTCATGAGGCACATCAAACCGTTCCACGGACGATGCCATCTCCACAACTGGCCCTCACCCACCTGGATAACAAGGACTCATATGTACGAATGCTGTTCATTGATTTCAGCTCAGCATTCAACACAATCATTTCTCAGCACCTGATCGAGAAGTTGAACCTTCTGGGCCTGAACACCTCCCTCTGTAACTGGATCCTGGACTTCCTGACTGGGAGACCTTAGTCAGTCCGGATCGGGAACAGCATCTCCAGCACCACCACACTAAGCACTGGAGTCCACTGCTGTTCACTCTGCTGGCTCACGACTGTGCACCAACGCACAGCTCAAATCATATCATCAAGTTTGCCGATGACAGGACCGTGGTGGGTCTAATCAGCAAGAACAACGAGTCAGCATATAGAGAGGAGGTGCAACGGTTAACTGCCTGGTGTGGAGCAAACAACCTCTCTCTGAACGTGGACAAAACGAAAGAGATGGTTGTGGACTTCAGAAGAGCACAGAGCAACCAATCTCCACTGAGTATTGATGGATCCTCTGTGGAGATTGTCAAGAGCATCAAATTCCTTTGTGTTCATTTGGCAGACAACCTCACCTGGTCACTTAATACCAGCTCCATCACCAAGAAAGCCCAGCAGCATCTCTACTTCCTGAGAAGGCTGAGGAAAGCCCACCTCCCTCCCCCCATCCTGACCATGTTCTACAGAGGGACTATTGAGAGCATCCTGCATCAGTGCCTGGTTTGGGAATTGCACCTTCTCAGATCGCAAGACCCTACAGAGGATAGTGAGAACAGCTGAGAAGATCATTGGAGTCTCTCTTCCCTCTATTATGGACATTTACACCACACGCTGCATCCGCAAAGCACACAGCATTGTGGACGATCACACACCCATCTCACACACACTTTTCACACTCCTACCATCAGGAAAACGGTTCCGAAGCATTCGGGCCGTCACAACAAGACTGTGCAACAGTTTCTTTTCTCAAGCCATCAGGCTTCTCAACACACAGAACTGAAACAGAACTTGCACACACTCACTCACTCACACACACTCACTCAAATGTGCGTTACCGAACTGTACAACCTGGACTAAACACAATCATCGCTCATCTCGATCCACTCCACCACCATTTATCTATTTATTAATATTATTATTATTATTTATACTCGCACCTTGTATTACAGTAGAATGTTTACATGCTGTCTTTGCACCTCCTTGCTGCTGTTTTTTTTGCACTACATTATTCTGTTCTGTTTGTACTTTTTCCTGGGTATAGTTTTTACATTTCTCCTTACACAATACTGTATAATCATGTATACTTGAGTTTACTAGTCGGCGCTATACTTGTTTTTTTGTCTTTTGTCTTGTCTTATGTTGTCTGTCTGCTCTGTCTGTACTGTTTTTTGTTTGCACTGTTTGCACCAGGTTGCACTCGATGCACTTTATGTTTGTGTTGTTTAGTGTAGCACCAGGGTTCCGGAGGAACGTTGTTTCATTTTTACTGTGTTCTATGTACCACTGTGTATAGTGAAAAATGACAATAAAAGCCTCTTGACTTGACTTGTTCCCTTCACCTCCATGCCCATTTTAATCTGCGCTAATCACCAATCGTTCATTCCTAGGTACACCTTCTACCACTTCATCTAACTCACTCCAGAATTGTTCTTCTTCTCCATCTCACAACGCACTTGTGGAGCATGAGCACTGATTACATTTATCATCACCCCTTCAACTTTCAGCTTCACATTAATCACTCAGCAACTCTCTTCACCTCCACTACACTCTTACTTTAAACCCACCTCCAGTTTTTTCTGGTCTTACTCCCTTTCCACTTGGTCTCCTGAACATACAACATATCTATCTTGCTCCGCTCCATCATATCAGCTCTCTCTCTCCCTTTACCAGTCATAGTACCAACATTTAAAGTATCCACCCAAACCTCCACTCTCTTACACTTCTCCTTTTCCTGATGTCTCTGTAGACGTCTTTCTCCGGTACCCTGTTGGCTAACAATACCCGTGGCAGTCGTTGGTAACCCGGGCCTCGACCAATCCGGAATAATTTTCTGATTCTAGATTCGGCACATGATTTTTACGCTGGATGCCCTTCCAAACGCAACCCTCCCCATTGATCCGGGCTTATTCGGGCCGTCACAACAAGACTGTGCAACAGTTTCTTTTCTCAAGCCATCAGGCTTCTCAACACACAGAACTGAAACAGAACTTGCACACACTCACTCACTCACACACACTCACTCAAATGTGCGTTACCGAACTGTACAACCTGGACTAAACACAATCATCGCTCATCTCGATCCACTCCACCACCATTTATCTATTTATTAATATTATTATTATTATTTATACTCGCACCTTGTATTACAGTAGAATGTTTACATGCTGTCTTTGCACCTCCTTGCTGCTGTTTTTTTTGCACTACATTATTCTGTTCTGTTTGTACTTTTTCCTGGGTATAGTTTTTACATTTCTCCTTACACAATACTGTATAATCATGTATACTTGAGTTTACTAGTCGGCGCTATACTTGTTTTTTTGTCTTTTGTCTTGTCTTGTGTTGTCTGTCTGCTCTGTCTGTACTGTTTTTTGTTTGCACTGTTTGCACCAGGTTGCACTCGACGCACTTTATGTTTGTGTTGTTTAGTGTAGCACCAGGGTTCCGGAGGAACATTGTTTCATTTTTACTGTGTTCTATGTACCACTGTGTATAGTGAAAAATGACAATAAAAGCCTCTTGACTTGACTTGTTCCCTTCACCTCCATGCCCATTTTAATCTGCGCTAATCACCAATCGTTCATTCCTAGGTACACCTTCTACCACTTCATCTAACTCACTCCAGAATTTTTCTTCTTCTCCATCTCACAACACACTTGTGGAGCATGAGCACTGATTACATTTATCATCACCCCTTCAACTTTCAGCTTCACATTAATCACTCAGCAACTCTCTTCACCTCCACTACACTCTTACTTTAAACCCACCTCCAGTTTTTTCTGGTCTTACTCCCTTTCCACTTGGTCTCCTGAACATACAACATATCTATCTTGCTCCGCTCCATCATATCAGCTCTCTCTCTCCCTTTACCAGTCATAGTACCAACATTTAAAGTATCCACCCAAACCTCCACTCTCTTACACTTCTCCTTTTCCTGATGTCTCTGTAGACGTCTTCCTCCTCTCCTTCTCCGTAGCTCAATTTCCACCGGTACCCTGTTGGCTAACAATACCCGTGGCAGTCGTTGGTAACCCGGGCCTCGACCAATCCGGAATAATTTTCTGATTCTAGATTCGGCACATGATTTTTACGCTGGATGCCCTTCCAAACGCAACCCTCCCCATTGATCCGGGCTTGGGACCAACACTACGAGTGTACTGGCTTGTGCAACTCTAATGGCTGGGATAGAAACAGAGAAATTATATTCAGCTGAATGTTTGATGTAAAATGAAACACGTCAGGGTTTACAAATCCTCAATAACTGTTTTAAAACTAATCAACATTGAATTGAACAACATTAATTCTCCATTCAAAAATAATAATAAAAAAATCTATTTGCAAGATTACCCACAAGTCTTGAATATTTTAAAACAATCAATGTTGCTTTATTTCTGAACAATAATTTGCTCCAGAAATAAAATTATGTGTCATACTTTGACATTTTGTATTGTACTTAACAATTTTATTTTTTTCCAGCAATGTACATTATTTAAAACAAAGTGGAAATTAAAAAAAAAAAAAGAGTAATGACTCAGTCACAGAATTGGATGGTTTGAGCAGAGTTTAGCTGATCGAGGCCAGAGAGCAGCAGGAAGGGCAAAGTGAGGGAGTGGGAAATTGATTTGAACACGTGGGCAGGTGTAACCTTGGCAAATCAAAGGGTGAGCCCTGTGATGAGGATTGCTGTAGAAAAAATGATGGTGTGATTGAAGAGGTCATGTGCGAATTTGGAATGTGACACAGAGACGACATTGTGTTCAAAACTCACTTTCTACCTAATGGGTTTTTGATGTTTTCAGGTTATTTATCAGCAGTAGTGTTCCTCTGTTTCCTTTGTTACTGTGTGTAGAAATTGAAATGTCTCCACTAAATTGACTTTAAAATTTGGCATTAAGAATGCAATTTTTTTTGCAGGTAGATGATGAGTAGATCACTTTTAAACATTGTCAATACAGCTACTGATGCAGATAAATAAACCATATACAGTGAAAGTCGGTACCCATTGGTAATTTGTACCAGAAGTCAAGTATTTTTTAATACTGTACTGTATAAGCAATACAATTTTGGCCATGTTTATTTATTTATTTATTTGGAACCCCATTAGCTTCCACGAGTGGTCCCTAATCTTCCTAGGGTCCATTTTACAAAATCAAAACATATTATATACAATCACACCACACTTTTTACAATATATTATTAAAAAAATAAATACAATTCAATTTGAGTCATTACACTTAGTTTTCATTACAAATCATAATTTTTTTACCATCTTTTTAAAATAATATCAGTTACTTATTTGTCTAATACACATTGACAGTTGATTCCAAGCTACCGAGGATCTAAATAGTACAGTTCTCCTCATACAATTTAACTGTGCAAAAGGAACAACTAAATCACCAGAGCTGACCTGCCGAGTAATATGTTGGTGGCAATACCCACTGTACACCAATTTATCCACAAAAAATCTGGGATTATTTTTGTAGATGGCATTATGCATATAGCACAGAAGACTTATCTTTACCTTATCCTGTACCTTCAGCCATACTAATATAGTGTGCATCTCATTCACACTGGTCCTGTATGAACAGCCAAGAGCTACCCTGGCAGCTCTATTCTGTGCTAGTTGAAGTTTTTTTAAGTTCTCTTGTGTAGTACTGGACCAAATAACTGAGCAGTATTTCAGGTGTGACAAGACCAGAGACTGGACAACTGTTCTCATGACTGAGGGTGGACAAAACGGCACACACTGTGTGATTCTTTTCCAAACTGTTTTTGCAAAGCACACAATTGTATAGGATGTCTTTGGATTCAGTAGTAGGAAATCTTCACTTATCTCCACGAAGAACTGTTTTTCATGGGTTGGAGTGGATCTGATGCCATAGAGCTCCAACAATATTAAACATATCATCCTTTGGGATGAATATGAACGCTGACTGCACCCCTGGCCTCCATACCTCACCTACAGGGAGCTTTTGGCCTGTTGACTGTTGAGAGCTTTGTTGAGCCGTGTGACATAACTTCCTGATTTTGATTTGTTCGTGTCTGCGTTTTATATTTAAAATGTATTTACTATCTCTTTTTTCTTAGATAATCCCCGAATATTGTTTTGTTTTTCTGACTCGTGCCTGTAGCTCATTAGCCGGACTATGTTTATGACTATGATTACATTGCCTCAAACTATTATCTATGGTGGTAGCGCTATTGTAAGCACTATGTTGGTTGTGTGTCTGCCTTTCAGCACAGGTGAGGACTTGTTCGAGTTGCAGATGGAGGAGTTGAAGCTGGAGGTCATGGAGAAGCAGATCCGTGATCTACATGTAAAGCAGGCTCAGCTGCGAGATTATTTAGGGCAGGCGCTCACTTGTAGGTAAATACGCATGTGGAATCTAATACTATAAACACCTCAACTCCGAGTGTTACTCTGCCCAGGCCCAGTGCACCTAGAACTCAGCCCACCCAGGTATGGGCCAGTACATCAAAACTTTGGATTTGGACTATAGTTATCGCATCTGATGATCACTATACCCTGCAACATTGTATATCTGCAATAAATGGACATTTGCTGCAACCCAGATGAGGATGGGTTTCCTCTTGAGTCTGGTTCCTCTCAAGGTTTCTTCCTTATGCCATCTCAGGAAGTTTTTTTCTTGCCACAGTCACCACTGGCTTGTTCATCAGAGACAAACACACTTATAAAGAACATATTATTTTTTTATCACCTCATTATATGTGTAAAGCTGCTTTGAGACAATGTTCATTGTTAAAAGCGCAATGCAAATGAAAATCAATTGAACTGAACTCCAAAAATTTAATTTGCATTTAGAAGGATCTACTGTAACTACTAAGATTTTAGACAGCAACCTGTCTTTTGAAAATCATATCACCCATACTACAAAAACAGGCTTCTTTCACCTTAGAAATATTGTTAAGTTAAGAAACATGTTGTCTATATCTGATGCAGAGAAGCTCATCCATGCATTTATGACCTCCAGACTGGACTATTGTAATGCATTACCAAGTGGTTGTCCTGCATCTTTATTATACAAGCTACAGTTAGTCCAGAATGCATCAGGCAAAGTTCTCACAAGTTCGAGAAAATATCACCATATAACCCCAATCTTATCATCCCTACACTGGCTACCTGTTAACTTCTTACAAAATATTGCTACTTACATACAAATCCCTAAATGGTTTGGCTCCCATGTATCTATCCAGTTTTCTAACACGCTACAATCTTTCACACGCTTTGAAATCTCAAAACTCTGGAAATCTAGTAGTTCCTAGAATAGCAAAGTCCACTAAAGGTGGTAGAACATTTCTCACATTTAGCTCCTAAACTTTGGAATAGTCTTCCTGATGGTGTTCAGGGCTCAGACATATCTTTATAGCGAAGGCCTACACATAACACACGTCACATATCATACCCTTGTGCTCCAGTACATTTAATTACATGCACATTATCAACTTGTGCTTGTTAATATCATGAACAGCAACTACGCTAATTCCTCACCACTGCTCCACTGATGGGCTCCTCTCAAGGTTTCTTCCTCATACCTAGTAAGGGAGTTTCCCTTGCCATACTTACCCCTGGGCTTGCTCATTTGGGATAAATACACATAATTCTCATAAATACTCTTGCCACTCTGCCTGTTCTGGTTCCTGTTTCTTGTTTTGCTTTGCCTCGATAGTTAGTAGTTTGGACTGTTTTTGGTTTGTGCTTTTGATCTGCCCTATATTGATCAGAATGCCTTGTCAGATTTTTTTTACATTTTTGTATTTTGTTCTTCCTGCATTGCTCTGTCTGCTGACTTTCAGATTTTGGACTGGTTATTGGACTGTGTTTTTGCCTTTGCCCGTTTGCTTCCGATGAGTAAACCTGGGTTGACTGTGGCAAGAAAAAAACTTCCTTAGATGGTATGAGGAAGAAACCTTGAGAGGAACATCTAAAAATTAATATAGATTCAACCCCAAATCATTAATGCCAGAGCCTTTAAAAGTTCAATAATGGAGAAATAGCATGTGTATAATGTTATTTTGAGTATTGATTAAAAGGTTGTTTATCCTGAAAGTTCAATGTCTGAAATCTTCATGAAGCGGGGTCCAACTGGAGCTGGAACATCTCTAGATGGTACAAGGTCCTTGCTGGGCTGGAATCTTCTTTTTGAAGGTCCAAAATCTTCCTTAGGTGGAACACAACTGGAGGTGGTGCAATCTCTGGATGCCTATAGCAAGTAATGTAATAAAGGAAAATCGTTGCTATTATTGATATTTTTGCTTACCTACCTTACCTTTTTCTCACATAGGTTCAGATTCACTGAACTGGCCAATTGAAAACTGAAAATAAAAACTGCAACATTGTGCTAAAAGGGATATAATATAAGTTTCAGGTGTTCTGTGTACAAAACAAAAAAAAACAAAAGCATAAAAATAACTGTAAACATCTCAAGGACTACTTTATTGATTTCCATTTTTCCATCTCAAACTATTCCTTAGAATTAATTTTACCCAAGACTCATTACTTTCTGACAGAATCGTTTTTCCCCACTATATTAATGCATGAATGTGTGTCTATTCAAAACAGCTATTTATTGGAGGTCAGGTAAGAAGCAGAATAATGCACTGATCACAGTGAAGAGAATTAGTCATGTAGAACTACTGATATGTAAGCAGATACTGAGAAGAACTATTTCTAGGTTTGGAATGGGAAAACTTTCCTATAAGTGACTGTAGGGGTATAACTTCTCAAAGCAGTCTAGTTGTCTTCTTTAGGTGGGCACAAGAGAAGGACTATGACACAGACACTATTGCTCCCACCAGTCTAGTTATCCTCTTAAGATAGAGACCATTGATGACTGCAAGAGACCATTGTTCCCAGCAGTCTGGTTATCTACTTCTGATGCACAAGGAGGGATGGATTTCATGCATTTGACTATTGTTGTCATCAACCTGGTTATCTTTTTCAGAAGGAGCACAAAGGCTTTTATGCAAAATGCCATCGTTGCCATCGATCTGTTGATCCCTTTTCTTAAGGAGGACCAAGGGTAACATGCATTGGACCATTGCTACCATCAGTCTTGTTATCCTCTTCAGATAAGGGACAAGGAATATTATGCATTGGCCCAATTCTCCCATCAGTCTGGTTATCCTAGTCAGTTGGAGAACAAGGCCTATCATGCATTAGACCATTGTGGCCATGAGTCTGGTTAACTTCTTCAGATGGAGAAGGAGGGCTATTATGCATTTGAACATTGCCGCCAATAGTCCGGTTATCCTTGTCAGATAGAGGACAATAGGTATCATGCCTTACACCATTGCTGCCATCAATCTAGTTATCCTCTTCTGATGTAGTACAAGGTCTATCATTCATTGAAACACTGGTTATCCTCTTAAGATAAAGAAGAAGGACTGCCATGCATTTAACCATTGCTGCCATTAGTCTGGTAATCCACTTCAGCTGGAGAACAAGGGCTATCATGCATTAGACCACTGGTTATCCTCTTCAGATGGAGAACAAAGGCTATCATGCATTGGACCTTTGCTGCCATCAGTCTGGTAATCCTCTTCAGATGGAGAACAATGGCTTTCAGGCATTGGACCACTGGTTATCTTCTTCAGATGGAGGACAAATGCTATCATGCATTGGAGGATTATGAGATAAGAGACATGGCTCCCAGTAGTATGGTTATTGTCTTTAGAGGAAGAGGGATTATGAAACAAGTGACCATTTTTTCCAACAGTATGGTTATTCTCTTCAGAAGGAGAAAGAGTGCATGACAAAAGACCAGTGTTTCCACAAGTCTAGTTATTAATTTTAGATGGGCAAGAAGTGCAGGACAGTTGGCCTATGTTCTAAGCAGCCTGGTACATATGGTACTTACTATGAATTGTTGCTGCCAGCAGCGTGAATGTTCTCTGAATAAAGGAAAAATAGTATTGTACAAGAGACCATTACTGTCAGTAGTCTTATTATCCTATTAACTTGGCACATATGGATGCATTGGACTCCTGGGCTCACTTATTGTTTTGGATGCCAGAAGTACTTGCATATGTTTTGGACATCCTCCAAATCAGCAGGTGCCAGTTCACTGAAACGATACCTAAGTGGCTAAACATTATTTCGTGAAAGGGTGTATTCTACCTATTTGACAAGAAAGCCAGCATCTTAAATGACCATGCAGCTCACCTATTGGACTTTCTAGGACTGTCCTGAAAAGCTCGGAACAGGTATAGTATATGAACAGCATAGTGTATGGAACTGATTTCAAAACCTTGGTCAAAAGAGACTGTCACATATCGGTGCCAGCCTGTTAAAAAGTGTAGCCTGTTTTTCTATTTTTCCAAGCAAATTGATCCTACCTAGGATCTTTGTAGAACAATAATGCTCATCAAAGGGGCTCTTAATCATCTTCAACAGGAAATAAAAACTACATTTGTACTACTATATACTGTAGACTGTGTGGGGGCAACTGTTGATGCTCATCTTTCAAATATCCAGATAATCTACACTGTGTAGGTAGAAATAACCTTTCCATTCACTGCCTTTCCATTCCCTGGCAGGTCACAGGAAATTGCCAGTCATATGAGCCCCTTTTTTTAATTCCTTTTTTCAAACTTGCAGAACTTTAGCTTTTTCTGCATTTTGTTCTATTCACATTCTGGTGCCCCTCTTGCCCACACCTGCATTATAGAGCAATTTCAAGACAAAACTATTGCTTTCCTTAACTTTCTCAATCTTTGTGTTTGTCATTTTCTAAACCATTTGATTGCTGTGATCTGTATAGTGAGTGGTAGCTCAGTGTTTAAGGCATTGGACTCTGCCAAGCTGCCACTGTTGGGCCCTTCACTCTGGAAAACGGCATCCACCTAATGCCATAAACGTAAATGGTTAACATGTGCAGTGTCAATAGGATATTTATGATGCAAGTACGTAATTTATATGGAATGCTACCCAATAAGGAACAGTTTTAGCTCAGGTTTTGTCCAGTGTGTACTGTAAATATACTTGTCTGTTGTCTGCATTGAGCTGAAGAAGACTGTATGCACCACTTTGTTTGCTGTGTGACTCTTCCCTAATCAGACAAAAAGCACAACAGGCATCGTAGAGTGCATCGGAGACCTTTCCTTTTGGCATGATAAAAACCAAAGTACCCGCTCTCCTAGGTTTACCAAGTCTTCAATCATCCTTTTCATTCAACTTTGACATACTATGCACTTCTCTACCTGGTTCATATTGAGACATATTGCTGTTTATAGATTTTATAGTTATTTCTCTGTAATATGTTATAATGTTGCAAAGAAAATGGAGGCTATGATTCTCAGAAATCCACATGAACACAGTCTCTCATGAAAAAATCCTGCAATATGGTTCTAATCTAACTGTCAACTCATGATGGATCTACTCCCCATTTTATTTTTTTTTTAGTACATGCAAATCTTTTAATTACTTGTTATCACAAAGTCATGTCTTATATTTTTGCACACTAAAATAAACCAAGCCCATGTCTATTACAGACAGCACCTACACTCACCATGTCCCCCAATTCACTGGCATGTTTTGCCTATTGTTCAGATCAAATAAAAGCAAACGGAAACATCCAATCATCTATACACTGCTTAGATGTTATGTGGTGTATACTTTGACCTCAGCATGAAAATCTGCATGCAGTAGAGCATGACATCCAGGGGAAAGTGTTTAAACACAAATCTGACAGAGATTTCCATATCTCATTCCCTGGTGACATATTCATCCAAGTCCACTTTCACATTTAAATAAAAGTGCTAAACTGTGGAATTAAATGTCACTGAAATGTTATTGCTCGGTGCTTAACAAAAGGATCCTCTGTTCCTCTGATGTCGTGGCTTCTCGCATATGAAAGAGAATAATAGAGCAGTCAGGGAGGAATGCATTCGTTTTCCATTAATGTAGCCACTTAAAAGCTTTAAAGCTTTTTGACTACAAACAGAGTTGCAATATTACTTTGATACCTATTTAGTAATATATTTTCTTCTTAATTATTGTTATAATAATGCATGTGTTTTTTTGTCCCTTTTTTTAATTTTTCATTCTTTCTTCATTATTATGTTTTTCTCTGACTCATGTAGCCTGCTTGTTCAGACCCCCTTGTGGTGTCAACCCCAGCATGTGGAGATAGACTTTTCTGCAGACATGATTTTCATATAAAGAAAATACCCAATGACACTGTCAAAAATTGTCTTTCCAGCAATTTAGGGATTGTTCACATAACCCACATACATTAACCATCAAAAACCTTGGTACAAAAAAACAATAAAAAACATAGTTATACCATAGTAACTTGATCAAAAGGTAATAAGTCCAAATCGCAGCACAACCAAGCTGTAACTGCTGAACCCTTCCGAACACTGCAAGTGATATTAATAGAGCAATCGTCGGAGTGATATCTTTCATAGAACAGCCTGCCCAGTCACCTCACCTAAATCATATTGAACTGGTTGGGGATTATGCAAGTGTGTAAAGCTGGTATTCAAGCTAAGGGTGGATTTTTCAATGAAACTAAAGCGGGGTTAAAAAGTCGCTCACAGGCTACAGATGAAGGTAGGGGAGTGTTAATGACATCTTGCAAAATGCAAAATGTTTTCGGTGATACTCCTCATCAATTCAAATAGAGTGAAGTAAAAAATACATCTATTTAATCATAAATGTTGTTTAGTAAAGAGTAAAGATCATCTGGACATTTTTATATATGTTTTTTTTTTAAACTTGCAGCTCTAACCTCTGCCATGTTAATCTGTATTCTACTGTATGTGACTTTCAGGACACGCCTACATAGTACTGTGATAGGTCATATTCATGTAGCAGCAGTGATGCTTAGTGAATGCGCCCGAGAAACAGTTTAGTAAGGAGAAATATTTATTTATATATTGGTTATTTATATAAAGTTTGGACACCTTCTCATTCAAAGAGTTTTCTTTATTTTCATGACTATGAAAATTGTAGAGTCACACAACAAGTGCCAAGCATCTCTCGGGGAACTCCTTCAAGACTGTTGGAAGACCATTTCAGATGACTACCTCTTGAAGCTCATCAAGAGAATGCCAAGAGTGTGCAAAGCAGTAATCAAAGCAAAAGGTGGCGACTTTGAAGAACCTAGAATATGACATTTTTCAGTTGTGCACACTTTTTTGTTATGTATATAATTCCATATATAATTCCACGTGTTAATTCATAGTTTTGATGCCTTCAGTGTGAATCTATAATTTTCATAGTCATGAAAATAAAGAAAACTCTTTGAATGAGAAGGTGTGTCCAAACTTTTGGTCTGTACTGTATATATATATAAATCAAATATTGGTCACAAATTAATGTTTTATAAAAAAAAAAAAAAACATTTACTTATATTCATATATAAATCAGTCATTCTTTCCTGATTCAAAAATGCTAAAACTTTTTAAATTGATGCATCGCCTCGTTAACTTTTATGCCGATGCACCGATGCGAATCAGCGAGTTTACTTATCGAATTTCAGTTCTAGTTCCAGTGTTGAAAGATTTGCCAATCCCCGACAGATGGTCACACTGATAATAAGGATGTGATGGGATGCAGTATGTATTGAAAAACAATCTATTTATTTAATTATTTTCAAATGCAATGTTCATTAAAAACTCGAATAAATGACTAACTGTGAAACTTCTTTCAAACTGTAAAAAGAAGATGAAACTTTTGTTTATTAATGTTCATCTGGTATAAAGTGTTTAGAAGACATTTTTTCATGCTGTATTGCTTCTCTTCTTGTTCTTCCTGTTCACACTTTCTACAGTGAAGCTGGTACAGAATTTATGCTACTCTACAGCCTTGTGGGTGCTTGTGACAATGATTATTCCTCATATATACAATGTTACTTTTGTGTTGCCTGATTTATTTATCCAGTCTTCTGAAATGCTCACAAGCCTGTTTAGGACCTCGGAGCTTGGAATCAAACACACAAAGACCTGATATTCCCTTTTGCCTGAACAGACAAATGGGCAGTATTGTGAAGATGTATAATGACAGGTACGAGCGTGTTATGAGTTTGACACTCTTATTTCAAACAAGAATGAAAGCCATTTTAGGTCCAAATGCGCTTTTATCTCGACATTGACATTTGTGAAATACAGACAGCTCCATTTCAGGGCTTTCCTATCAGCCTGCACTGCCCGAGGAAACGACCGAGTTAATATTCAGGTATGATTTATGCCGAATGTCCGTCACCAACGGAGCATGTGATCACACACAATGGTGTACTTCTGCATTAATACACACTCCAAAGAGAGATATATTAGGAGGAACGTGGCAAAAAGGCAATTCGGCATAGAGGAAGCCATCGACTGAAAGTCAGCGACTGGGTAAAGTGGGAAATGAATCAGAGGCATGACAATGCTTTTCTGTCTATAATGTTGCGATTACACCAGTGATAGTCAATTCACTTGCATAAAGTAACTTGGTAAGTGTGTGTGTGTGTGTGTGTGTGTGTGTGTGTGTGTCCTGCTGTCATGCAGGGGATTAGTGTCTACTAATCCTCTCACATCTACTGACATATACACACACACTCAAATGCTAGGGAAAACCCAGACCTTCCATTTCCACACTGTCATGTAACACTATTGAAGCACATTTATTTATGCCTTGTGTCCATTTCTTCTTGTTTTTTTCTTTTTTTGTGTCTCTGCCTGGAACTGAGCATAAAATAATTATTCTCATGAGATCCTTATATAAGGACATTGAAGCTTGACAAATAAACCCATTGAACCCACTGATTGCTTTTTGCCATAAACACTGCCTAGTTTCCATGGCTACCCAATGCTACGGGTTGCAAATAATAATGAATAATGAGAGAGAGAAAAAGAGAGAGAGAGAGCGAGAGAGCGATCAAACAGCTCAGCTTATGATCGCAGGAGTTAAAAGAAAAGTAAATGCTTCGAAAGGATGATTTTAATGTGTGTGAGTGTGCAATTTGGACCATTTAGGGTTACCCTTATTTAAAATATGAGCTGACCTAAATAATATATAAATAATTAGATTATTTTTAAAAACACTAGTATTATACCTATCTTTTTTTATAATAAAAGTTGGAAAGAGTGATAAAATATTCTACGCAAGTGAAAGTACTGTTTTTTCAATGAAATGTACTTAAGTACAAGTAAGTAAAAGTAAATTTTAAGTTCCAGGAAGATAAGCACAGATGAGCGCTCGGCTGATTGAGCAACATGCAGTTTCTTAGAAACAGCCAAAAGGGCCGTCTCTGTGGAATGTGCCGCTTTGAACCCAGACTGGTTTGAATCATTGAGGTTGTTCTTTGAGAGATAGCCAGACAGTTGTTTAAATACAGTGCATTCCAGAGATTTAGAAAGAAAGGAGAGAAGTAATACCGGTATGTAGTTGTTGATGTATGATGGATCCAGAGCAGGTTTCTTCAAGATGGGAATCACCTATGCTTGCTTGAAGGTAGTTGGGACATAGCCAGATGTTATGGACCCATTGATGGTTGTGATAAAGGGCAGGAGATCTTGTGTGATGGTGTGAAGCATAGTTGAAGGAATTGGATCCAGAGGACAGATGGTGGGATTGCTAGATTGGATGACTTGCAGTAGCTCATCTTCTGTTAAGGTTCCTGGCTGTGTTGTGTAGTCATTGTTGGGGAGGAAGAAAAGGTCTAGCAGATTTCCTTCATATTTTAATCATAGAAGGAGGCAAAGTCATTAGCAGTCAGGGAGCATGGAGCAGGTGTTGTAGAGGAGTTGAGTAAGAAAAGAGATGATGATGTGGAGCTTACGAGGGTCTTGTGCAGAAGCCATGAGCTTTTCCTTGACAGCCAGGGTGTGGGACATGAAGCCTTCTTGGGTATTGTAGTCAAGGGGCAGAGGAGGTCCATATTCGAGGAAAAAATTGAGAGGAAGAAGTTAGTAGCAAGGTCCAAGGGAAGAGAGTAAAATGATTCAGGGTTAGGAAGAGATGAAAGAGTACAGGAAGCTACAGAGAAGGGAGAGATGGAGTGAAAGTTAGGACAGATAAGAGAGACATGTAAAAAAAAAATTGGTGGAGTGGCAGTCCTGGGTAGGGCCAGGGTATTTCCTCTCTTGTGTTTTAAAGGGCAGCTGTTAAATGTCAAGAAGAAGGTATTCAGAAAAGTCAGAAGCCAAGATGACTGAAGTTTTCAGATGGGAGGTTGGAGTCACCAAGAACTGTCAGAGGGGTTCTGTCAGAAGGAAAAGTAATGAGGAGTGTGTCCATCTCTTCTAGGAAATCTCCAAAGGGACCAGAAGGGCGGTAAATGACAATGATGAAGAGGTTGATTGGAGAGGTCTCTGAAACTGCATGGAATTCGAAAGAAGACAAGGTTAGATGAGACAAAGGGAGAGGTGTGAAACACTATCTCCGTGACAACAGTAAACCCGTACCACCACCTCTACTGGTTTCTGTTGGTGAGTGAGAGAAAGCATAGGCAGAAGACAGAGCAGCTGGTGTAGCAGTGTTCAGTGGGGATATCCAGGTATCAGTTAGTGCCAGAAAGTCAAAGGTGTAGTGGGAAGCCCTTGGTTGTTATAACATAAAATATTTCATTGTGTTAATATGTCTAGTCTGTGCAGGTGTTATTCCAGATTCCAATTCGGACCTTCCTGCACTCCAGACTAATTAAGCCAATCCCTTGTCCTGAAAATGACCACCATGAAGCATCTTATAAAGTCGGATCAGAAGTCGGGATTTGAAACTTGCATTGCAGACGCTTAATTTCGTTTTCATGCTTTGTGTTTTGTTTAGATAGTCTGATTTTCGACTTGCCCTGCCCATTGGAACACGTTTTATTGCCTTATTTGTACAGAAACCACTGAACTGTAACCTACGTAACCTTGAACTAGAAAACCAAACCCATTCTAGCATGGCAAGGCCCCTGTGCACAAAGCCTGCTCCATTAAGATATGCTGTACATGGGTTGGAGTAGAAGATCTCCTGCTATAAATCTCCAACCATATTGAACACCTTCGGGATGAATGTGAATGCTGACTGTACCCCAGGCTTCCTACATAAGTGCTTGACTTTGTAGCCGGATGAGCACAAATTTCCACAAGCACACTCCAAAATACAGTAGTGCATTTTCTTAGAAGAAAATTCAGCATCTTCCCAGAACAGAGGAGGTTATTATAATAGTACATTTGGATAAAATGTGGAATAATTAGTTTAAAGAAACACATAATCGTATATTTTGGTGTCCAAAAACATTGAAAACATTGCAACTGTACTATACCCTGAATAACACACACACACAAACACACACACACACACACACACACACACACACACACACACACACACACACACACACACACACACACACACACACACTTCACACTGCATTAAAGAGAGAAGGAAAGAAGGTCACAATGCAGTATAATCATATCAGAGGTCATCTTTTATATTCTTAATATATTCAGTTTAATCAGCTACCAAAGCTCGGTTTCTCCTGACCGCATATTTTCCTCCCTGCTGTATCCTCGATTCTGTTCTTATCACAGCTGTATACTGTATGCACTCTCTCTGACCCTCGACAGTGTATGATAAAGGAATTTTTTTTAATGCAGAGTAAAATTTGCACCAGAATTATTGCCATCTTTGTTAAATAAATGTAGTGATCAGAAGATTAAATCCTGTGCAGTTGTATAAATGAGATCAATGAGATTATATGCAATTATGTATGCAAATTATTATATATATATTTTATTAATGCAGTTTATTATCATTACATTTGTGAACAACATTTTATTATTTTTCATTGTTTTAAATAAAATGCCTGCATGTTTATATAAAATAATCTTTTATAAAAGAAATCTAATATAAAAAAACTAATTATGCAATACACGCTTTTATTATAAAAATTGTATTAAATAGTTTAAATAGTTTAAATTAGTGTGTGTGTGTGTGTGTGTGTTTGTTTTACATTTAATATTTAACATTTTAATAATTTAAACTGTTAAAACGTAACTGTTCTAAATATTTTAGAAGATATAACAAATGTCTTCATTCCTTCCATCCTCCATTCATTTACACATTGTCAGGATTTTTTTCTTTAAGAGAAATTCTTAGATATTGACGTAAAATGCTAAAGAATCCATATCACTAGCGTTAGCCATGAGACACTTCTTGGTTAGTGGCTAACGCTAGGGCTACGGAATCTATAGCCATTTTATGCAGCTCAAGACAAATCGTGTTTCTGGTACAGAGTGTGTAGCCACAGTGACACTACGCTAACTCTCGTTTCTCTATTTACCCCGGGCATTGTTGTGTATGCTTTTCAGTTTAATAATAATAAAACATACACTCAAAGTCTGAGGCAGAGACTAAACAAACTTGGTGTTCTCAACTTAATTTGTTCCTGAGGGAACTCAGATTTGGGACATTATCACAGAAAATAGTCAACGGGCGCAAAAAAAAAGACGCAACTTAACTGACTAAGATCTGAGAAGAATGAAACCTTCTGCAACCTACTGTACTGGGAGTCCCCAGAAATACAAGGTCTTCAGTCCTCAGAGACTTGGCCAAGGAAAGGGGGCTGAAACCAGTAGTGGACAGAAACAAAGTAAATGTAATACGTTACTGTATTTAATAGTTTTTTCGCGTATTTGCAAAAGATAAAGGTGTGTATGCAGCTCATCTCATCTCGTTATTAAGACAGTAAAGTCTAATGCATTTAATAAAATATGCTGATAACTGTAAATCACTTTCTGTTCTGTTGCCTGCTATTCTTTTACATGTAGAGCAACAATATTTATTTTAGTTGCTTAACATTATAATTTATAGTATGTAGTTTCTCATAAGGTGTGTAGCAACAAAACAGACAAACTAGTGTAGTTGGGTTGTATTTAAACAGCACTTATAGATTTGGTTCCCTTTAATTAGGGTGATGTCATAAAGGTTTTCTGTGATCGTACTGAAAAGGTCCTGAACTGAGTTCATTAGGGAGAATCTCCAGTGCAGCTTAAAAGACTCATGACGTGTATTTAATTGTGTGATAAATGCATTTAGGGTGATATTTCTGCTAAAGCTCTCAGAAATGTATTCACGGTTGTGGACTGTGAATATGTTTTACTCATCCAGTGACGGTAGCTGAAGCAAAAAGGAGCTTTTCAAAGCCGAAACTAATCAACAGGGTGTCCTTATTTGCATCATTGAAAGGAAGGTTTTAGACTGATGACTAAATCAGTGTTTATGTCACTGATATCATTCTATTAAGAGATCAGTGTTCTGAGAGTTAGAGTCTTTTCACATAAACTGAGTTGATTAAGCAAAGAGGACAATAGACAAGAGGATAATAGGAAGGCAAATACTTTTGCACTTTTACTCAAGTGAAAGTTTAAAGTCATATTTTACTTACTGTATCTCTTCTTTTACTTAACTACTTTGTCTACTTTATCCACCACTGCCTGAAACCCGACCACCACAGAACAAGACACGATAGTTGAAATGTCAAGACTGGGACAAGATCTATATGAAGACAGATTTTCCAAAAGTTTAATGAACTGATGAGATGAGACTCTTGACAGAGCAGACTGATGGGCACGTGGCTGAATAAGTGACAGGCACAAAACTTTACTTTTACTCCGATGCCTGCAAGTTGGAGATGAGGTACAGGGCTACTATTACTATAAATGAGCTAGTTGAACCTTTTCGAATGAAAGATGGACTCAAATTCAACTCTCAAACTTACAGACAGACAGTTTTTAGAAGACACTTTCTTTAAGCAGTGGTACATTCCTTTAAGAAGACAATGATATTTATGTAGCCAGTAAAGGTCTTAAAGTGAAAGAATAAGAATTTCCCACCTGACTTAATCCTAATTAAGAGCTTGTGGGCCCTTTTTAAATGGAAGATTGATAAAGAAGTAAAAAAAAAGTACACAAGTCTGAACAGTGTGTGGGAAGTTGGTTTGCTCTGCAAAAATTTGATTGTAAAGAGATAAAAAAAAAAACTGACAGACTCCATGAATGGAATTCTTACAACTGTTATTAAAATTAATGGTAATTATATTGGTCACAGATTTATTTTATTTTATCTTATTAAAAGATACATTTTGTCCAATAATTCTACACACATAGATATTCTCCTAATAAAGCCCAAACACCACTTTTACTTTTTTAAATATGCAGGTTTGAGATTTATTAACATTTTGGATTGACCGGGAGCACTGTAGTTGCTCAATAATGAAATTAATCCTCAGTATTTGCTTAATAATTGTGCACACAGTGTGGATGGATGGAATGAATGGAGGAACGGCAGGACAGAAAGACAGATTGGTTGATTGATAATATGGTTCATAAAATGTAGAAAAATACACCGGATTTGCAGAATCTCTTCACATTTTCTCGCATCATACCTATAAAGCAGTAATTTCCTGTTTGAAGGCCTCTTGTGACCCACACTCAAACCCCAGCACGTGTCTCCTCTGACTTGTGTTCACTACTTTAGTTGCAAAAGACAATCCAGCAATTAAGAGCCAGTGCTGGTGATGAGATAATTAAAGAGAAGAACAACATCACGTGTGTTAGTACGAGGTTTCGGCTTCCATTAGAGATTCAGGATGAGTTGGCATTGATTTTCCCAGTTTCTGGAATTATTCTGGAGTGATAAACTGCAATTTTTTCCAACATATATTCCCTTAATAGCTGATACTAGACCAGTGTTGGAGAGAAAGCATCACAACGAAATCTCCCATAGCTGTATACATTGGGAAGCTTATTTCCCTAGATAATCCACATGAATTTGGAGTGTGCTTGTGGAAATTTGTTTCTATTCAGGCACAAGGCAATAGGTAAACTCATACACTAATGTAGAGTGAGGAGCAGGTGCAGTCTGGGTTCCAATTAATCCCTGAGGTGTTCATAATAAAATGCAACCACATCCAAAGGCATCCTATACAATTGTGTGTTACCAGTTTGCAGAGGAAACATATATGGCTGGAAAGGTCACATGTCCATATAAAGTGGATATAAAAACGTCTTGTGAAATTGAAGGTTTTGAAATGTAGACAGAAATAACTTAATATATCTTACTTGTTATATCTTTAATGTGCTCATCCAACAAGCAAAAATCCAAAAAAACACCCTGTCGAAAAGCTGAAAATGAAGAAGAATTTCACTTTCAATTATAAAGTACATTTACCTTCTATATCAAAATTAATCAATAAAGTGTACTTCATATAGCAGGCAAAATCCAGAGATTGTTTAAACACATTAAGTCGATTATTCTAGTTTTCAGTGATCCGATCGGAATGAGCGAATACCCAAATTGGATTTGATCAACAAGACATGTACAGTATTATCCCCCATTTCTGTATAGAAAGCTCTTTTCAGGTCATTGACCAGCTCCTCCCGTGTAGTTCTGGGCTGATTTCACACCTTCCTTAGGATTATTGAGACCCCACGAGGTGAGATCTTGCATGGAGCCCCAGTCCGAAGGAGATTGACAGTCATGTTTAGCTTTTTCCATTTTCTAATGATTGCTCCAACAGTGGACCTTTGTTCACCAAGCTGCTTGGCAATTTCCCCGTAGCCCTTTCCAGCCTTGTGGAGGTGTACAATTTTGTCTCTAGTGTCTTTGGACTGCTCTTTGGTCTTGGCCATGTTAGTAGTTGGATTGTTACTGATTGTATGGGGTGGACAGGTGTCTTTATGCAGCTAACGACCTCAAACAGGTGCATCTAATTTAGGATAATAAATGTAGTGGAGGTGGAGATTTTAAAGACAGACTAACAGGTCTTTGAGGGTCACAATTCTAGCTGATAGACAGGTGTTCAAATACTTATTTGCAGCTGTATCATACAAATAAATAGTTTTATTGTGATATATTGTGTGTTATATTGTGATTTCTGGATTTTTTTTTTTTTTAGATTATGTCTCTCACAAACACATTGAGTCGATTATTCTAGTTTTCAGGGATCCGATCAGAATGAGCGAATGTTAATTTATTCAGCCCAAATTGGATTTGATCAACAAGACATGTACAGTATAATCCCCCATTTCTGTATAATCCACACTTGATGAGGATGGGTTCCCTCTTGAGTCTGGTCCCCCCCAAGCTTTCTTCCTTATGCCACAGTCGCCACCTGCTCGCTCATCAGGAACAAACTTACACTTGCACAAAACATATTTATTTTTAATCACAGTATTCATGTAAAGCTGCTTTGAGACAACGTTCATTGTTAAAAGCGCTATACAAATAAAAACAGAAATTGAATAGAATTGAATCATCTGTCCTGACCGCTGACACCATCATTGCTTGGGTGATGATTTATGGAGTCGTACTCTGATTCGGTTTTTCCATGCAGAGTAGATTGTAAGTAAGTAACAACCTCATTATAATCTGTCAGAGATGGATCAGACAGCAGGGTTGCCGTGGAGACCGTTCACTTTCAGATGCTGAACGATTATATAATAGAATGTTGTGCCGCCCCTTCGTTTTCCTGTGATTGCACATTTTTACAACATAAAAGCATTGTGAAAAAAAAAAAAATTATGAAGAGAAACATTAGACCTCCTTTGAAAGTTTTTAGCTTGAACATGGACTATGGAAACCAGAGCATTGGTAACTCTGTCATTAAAACACTAGTGTTTGTTTACCTGCCTGCTCATTAGAAGCTCATAAAGTCCAATCCAATTACATAAATTTAACAAAGTGTGATTTATCTCATTATCCTCATTTTTCTGATTTAGGAAAATACGTATTATATTATTTTATGTGGTCAGATGAGTCAGAAATATGTCTCACCCCCTCAGTCAAACATGGAGGTGAAAGCCTATTGGTTTGGGGTTGTTTTAAAGCATGGAAGGTTGAAGACTTATTCCGGAAAAAAAAAGGAACTTCAACACCACACATTTGTGCTTCGACTGCCAAGTTCTGAGTACTTCCAAGTTCTGGAAGCATTAATTCAAGAGCAAAAAATCCTATTTATCATGGAGCAGCATGCACAGTGAACACACCCAAATCCTATTGAACTGCTCTGGGATGAACTGGATCACAAAAAAGAAATCTTCAACTAGTTAATAAAACTTTCGGCAGTATTTCAGCAAAGTATTTCAGCTAAACTTTTGGAGAAATAAACTTTTATAGTGTTCTTTATGCTGTAAAACTGTACCCCTTCTTTCTTCTTAACTTTCATACGAATTACATAATCAGAAGATATGTGTTTATTTAAAAGTGGACATTTAATGAGCTTTCTATTTTTATAGTTTATATGTCTGTAAGTATTCCCTGAGATTCAGGATGTTTTATTTATGTGTCTGTGAAGAGAGGCGACAGAAATGGCAGAGAGCGCCCCCTGTCGGTTTTCTTTTTTTTACAAAAGCACACCATTTTGTTGTAATTATAAGTATATACAAATAAAAGTAGACCCTTTACAGATGTGAATAATTTATTTATTTTCTTATCTGTACGATCAAAAAGACAAAGTAATCGTGTGTTTTGCGTTAAAGATTTTAATTTGTTTCTTTAATATTTCTTCATTTAAATTTTTTATAAATACAGTCAAACAGAAAATCACACGTTAATACAATGCCGTTAAAAATGAATTTCCTGTAACATGAGATTAACGCGGTAATATTGACAGCCCTGATTTATATATTAATAGAAAAATAATTTTAAATGTTGTTATCTAATGAATGTGTGCAGGCTGAAGATCCACCATATAGAACACAAGCAGAGTCATGTTTACATCACTGACTTCCTCTGTCTCAGCCACGTCAACCCCAGACTTCTTACTGCCTTCTGCCTGCTCATTGTGAGCTTCATGAACTAGTCTACGTCTGTGGTGTGTAAGAGACAGGAAATGATACACCAGTGGGAGAAAGCACCACAATTATACAAAACAGGTTGACCAGCTGAAAACGTCGCAGGCGCTTCGACCTGAGGCATTTCTGCCTGCCGTTTATTTACTTTCCGGTTCTTTAAACGTTGCGCCAATGCCTAAAAATGCGGCATCGTTTTCAAACACCTTCGTTTTTACAGTGCGACGGAGAGCGTGGAAAACGCCGTCTTAGTGGTGACGGAAGGCCAAAACAGGAAATACAAATATCTGATTTCCAATGAAAAAATGTTAGTGTGAACATGGCCTAAGAAACCAAAGGCTTGGTACAACAAAGCAGCAAGTCATAATGAGTTTGACCTCAGCTTGTGAATCAATGTCTCTTTTAAAGTGCGTATTATAGTATATATGTATGTATGTGCGCATCTGTGTGTGTGTGTGTGTGTGTGTGTGTGTTTGTGAATATGCAATTAATTGAGCACACCTTTGGTCAATTAGTATTTTGGAACGTTGGGAGTGTGTGTGTGTGTGTGTGTGTGTGTGTGTATGTGTGTGTGTGGTCTCGGAGTTCACAGTGTGCATATTTAATAGAAGCTGGACCTCCCAACTGGCCAAAATCTGACTACACAAGTGTTCTTGGAGTGTTTTTCTTTCCATTTATACCCCTCACGATTGCCTTAATTATAATATTTCTTTTTATATATTTGAATATACTTTTTAATATTTTCTTTCCATTTTTATGTGCATATAGTCGGATGTATAAAGTAACAAATTCCATTTGCTTGCATCAATGCAATTCAGCAATTCTTTGTGTACTTCTAAAGAACAAATTACTTACGCAGTTTTTAAAATCGCAATTTGACTTTCTCAAGTATTTTTTTGAAGTATTGTACTAAACTACGTTTTAAATGATCTGTTACTAAGTAAAACATAACTACTAAATAAAGAAACAAGAAAGAAAAACTAGTCATGTTTTTTAATTTATGTGTTTATTTATTTTTTACTGTTTAGTAGCTAGTAACTATACATTTTAAATGAGCTACTTTTTACTTTTATTAAGTAGATTCTTTGACCCATAACTTGTACTGAAGTAAAATGTTATTAAAATAACCGTACTTTTGCTTAAATATAATATTTATTACTCTTTCCACCTCTGCATATAGCGTTGTAGAAGTCATTTCTTGTTATCGTTTGTATTGTGGCAGATTGTTCTGTCACCACCCTCAGTCATGTTACTGAGAAAACCATGAAGCACAAAGCATGAACTTGTCTCTCCTGAAGACTTTCGGCTGGAAGAGGTGAATAAATGAATGAATAAATAAATAAATAAATAAATAAATATGAAGCAGTGTTGTCGCTTGTGACTAGTGCTAGAGAAAGAGAAGACCCACAAACAAGATGTCATCCATGAATGTCTAGTTTATATAAAACCCTTGTTGAAAGGAAATAAAACACAATATTCATTATCGTTTATTGTACTCGTCGTTTTTTTTTTTTTAACGGCAGAAAGAAAAATGAAAGCCCTCGGCACATTTGGGGTCTTAAGTAAAAATGACACTGCTGTAATACGACATGTCATGAGGATTGCAACTCAATGAGGCTTGTTCTAAATAATAAATAAATAAATAAATAAATGCAAATAAAAACCAGACCCAATGTGTCAGTCGAACAAATGCATATAAGGCTATTAACACAAATGTTTAATGAGGCTTCTCGTGCCAAGGCTTCTTTGCGGATTAGGAAAGAATGAAGAATCTCTTTCTCTGCTCATGGGGTTTATGTTTAAATCTCAGACAAAAGTTTGTAGACACCTAAGTTTTTTTAGATTTCATTCCATATTTAGTCTCCAATTGCTCTTATAATAATCACCGCTCCTCTGGGATGATGTTCCACTGGATTCTGTTGAGATTTGTGCTCATTCATGGACAAGGGTGTTGGTAAAGTCCGGTACTGATGTAGGTATGGAGTCCTGTGGTGCAGTCAGCGTTCACATTCATCCCAAGGTGTTCAATAAGAGGAGCTCTTTAATATTGAGATCTTCCATTCCAACCAATGTAAAGCATATCTTTATAGATCGTCATTGTGCACAGGGGCATTGTCATGCTGGAACACGTTTGGGTCTCCTAGTTCAAGTAAGGGGAAAAATGTATTGCCGGGAGTCCTATATACAATTGTGGGCTTTCAACTTTGTGGTAACAGTTTGAGGAAGAACCACATATGGCTGGAAACATCAGATGTCCCAATTGTCTTGTCCTCATAACATTAATTTTTTTTACATCTACCGACGTTTCACATCCTGCTGCACTCACTGCACAGTCCAATCCAGAAAAAGTCACTTTAAGTAATTGACATTTGATAGGAATCATAATGAGCTCTTTAATTAGACACATTTTTCTGGAGATTACAGAAAATCATACACGATGATGCTCTGGCACTTCTCAATCGCCGCTGCAGACTCGTAATACTTTTCTCATTAGTCTTAATCTGATGAAGCAAAATCAAAGAAGGAAAGAAAAAAAAACACCCCACATAGTTTATATATATATTTTGCTGTATGCAACACCATGCCTCTCTATCCATCTACTTTTATTGTTCATCTCAGCTCACTTTCCTCTACAGAGCTTTAAATCGTGCTCGGTGTTGCAGGTTTATGGTTCATACAGAGATTTGGAACACAGCCGGTGTGAAATAAATCTCGGTTATGATAGAGAGAGAAAGAGAGCAGGGTCTGATAGAGCCTCGCAGATTAGAGCCGCTCAGCAGACGCCCCACTCCTGACACATTCACTGCTTTATTGGAGAGAGAGATCATTGATCAGATTTGTCATGACTATCTGGATGGAGATGTGTCTCCGTGTCGGTCTCCAGAGTCGGAATATGCCATTATTCCATTTGTTTATGGCAGTTTATGCAGCGATATTACATTCTACATCAACTACTAGCAATATTGAAGGTTTTTCATGATTGCGTACTTTGGTTGCATTTACATTCATGGCATTTGGCAGATGCCCTTATCCAGAGCAACTTACAGTTATCTCTGGTAAACCATTGAGGGTTAAGGGCTTTGCTCAAGGGCCCAGCAGTGGCAGCTTTTTGGTGCTGGTATTTAAACCCATGACCTCCTTATGAAAAGTCCACCATCTTTCACACTGAGACTTATAAAGACCTTTTGATTCTGCCACAAGGGTGTTAGTGAAGTCCCTAAGGTTTTCAATAAGGTTGAGGTTAATGCTCTAATGATTTCCCACTCCAACCTTCGTGCACATGGGCATTGCCAGGCTTCGCCAGATTTGGGTCTCCCAGATTAGATGCTACAACATCTAAACACATCCTAGGCAATTGTATGCCTCCAATTAAAAAAGGCTGAACATGTCGGGTGCCACAGTGTTTTTGTCTATATAGTGTAAACTTATTTTAAAGCCATGACAGTCTTAAAAACGTGTAAGACAGAGAGGCGCACATACCCAATGCAATTAACCTAACAATATCAACACCTAGGCTACTCGCATTCACACTGGACTTCACTTTAGCAGAAAGTCATTAAATCATGAGCAAATGGTCATCTGTAGAAGCCTTCATGAAAAAAAAAATAAAGAAAGATAGAACATTGTTTACATCTAGTTTGACTTGTGATTTGTACACTCTTCATCTAAATACAATGCTATATACATATATATATATATAAATAACTGATTATAAAAAAATAATGGGTTGTGTTCTTTCTTTGCACTCAGGGTTTCTGCTCAAAGCTCACAGACAAATGTTTGCGGACCCCTGTGCGTAAGATTCTTTTTGAACATTTCATTCCACATTTAGTCCCCATTTGTATTAATAACCTTCACTCTTCTGGGAAGATGTTCCAACAGATTTTGTGGAAATGCGTGTGTCATTTACTAATGTAGGTGTAGTTGTGAAGGCCTGAAGTGCAGTCAGCAATCACATTCCTCCTAAAGGTGTTTACTTCAACCCATGTAAAGCATCTTCATGGATCTGGAATGCTGGAACAGGTTTAGGTCTGCTACAGTAGTTGAAATGAATGGAAATGTAATGCTAGCAAATCTAATATATATATATATATATATATAATTTTTTTTTTTTTTTGCTGAAAGATAAATATATTGATCTTGAAGTGACCCTTTGCAATTCCACACCATGTTTATGAATATTTTTGCTAGTTTGTATGTGTGTGTGTGTGTGTGTGTGTGTGTGTCTGTGTGTTCTATGGGATAATATTCCATTTATTGCCTCCACTTCCAATTCATGACAGTGCTGAAGCAGAGCTACTTTTACCCCCTGACTACTTTAATTAACACTCTATAACAAATCAGAGTCAAGACCTGAACAGCGCTCTGACGTGATTATCCCAAATGATTGTGCAGCGACGGAGATTTAAAAGCAGAATGAAGGTCCATTTGCAAAAGATTTAATAATGATCTCGGCAAACAAAACGAAACCACAATCCAAATATCTACAGTGATAAAGGACAAAGCACGAACAAACAGGCTCAACGCGGCTAGAAGGGAATCCGAAGACAAGTCTATTAAACAAAGCAAGGATTCAAGGCAGATCAAGACAATCAGAAACTTGGAACTCACACAAACACGAGGATTAGAAAGATTTAACAAACGATGTCATGTTGGTAAACTGCTTGAATATTAAAGAGAGTAACCAGGAAGTAGTCAGGGACAAGAGACAGACAGGATAACCTTGAATACAAATCAATCTACTATTGTTAAGATAAACAAACAAACAAACAAACAAATAAATAAATAAATAATCTTTCTTTAATTATTCGAAAAATACCATTGTCTACATGAGCAAAAATATTGCTCAAACCTGATTCTGTGTTTAAAATAGTTGTGAAGGACTTTTCTCCATCCTCTACCACTGCCCCACACTTTTTTCCATCCTCTATCACTACCCCACATTTCTCCGTCCTCTATTACTACCCCACACTTTTTTTCATCCTCCATCACTACCCCACACATTACTCCGTCCTCTACCACTACCCCACAATTTCTCCATCCTCTAGCACTATCACACACTTTTCTCCGTCCTCTACCACTACCCTACACTTTTCTTCCATCCTCTACTATTACCCCACACTTTTTTATCATCCTATACCACTACCCCACACTTTCCTCCGTCCTTTACCACTACCTCACACTTTCCTCCGTCCTCTACCACTACCCCACACTTTCCTCCGTCCTCTACCACTACCCCACACTTTTTTCCATCCTCTACCACTACCCCACACTTTCCTCTGTCCTTTACCACTACCCCACACTTTCCTCCGTCCTCTACCAGTATCCCACACTTTTTTTTCTATCCTCTACCACTACGCCACACTTCCCTCCATCCTCTACCACTACCCCACACTTTTTTTTCATCCTCTAACACTACCACACACTTTCCTCCGTCTTCTACCACTACCCTACACTTTTCTTCCATCCTCTACCACTACCCCACACTTTTTATCATGCTCTACCACTACCCCACACTTTCCTCCATCCTTTACCACTACCCCACACTCTCCTCCATCCTCTACCACTACCCTACACTTTTCTTTCATCCTCTACCACTACCCCACACTTTTTTATAATCCTCTACCACTACCCCACACTTTCCTCCATCCTCTACCACTACCCCACACTTTTCCCCCGATCCTCTACCATTACCAAACAATTTTCTTCCATCCTCTACCACTACCCCACACTTTCCTCAATAAACTGCACCACCACTGGACTTCACCCCTCCCCATCCTCTGCCACTTCACCAAACTCCTTTTAACATCTATCACTACACCACATTCCCTCCATCCTCTCCCAGTTCACCATGCTCCCTCTGAAACTCTACTATATCACCATGCTCCTTCCGTTCCTTAAATAAGTACCCTGAGAGATGAACACTTCATCTTTCTGACACCAAGATAGTGGATCGAACTAACACTTGATGTCTAAACACTGAGTCAGTAACAGTGTTCATATTACTGCTAAAGACCTACGGCATCCAGCAGTATCTAAATAAGCATTTCTTCTGAATAAATAAACAAAAAACAACAAAAAAAACTTGTCCTCTGAACTATTTTCTCCCAATGAAGATATTTTTTGTTTGATAGGGATAAAGACTTCTGGTAAATATAATACCAGGTTTTAAGGGTTATTTGGATACTTAAAAGGTTCTTATCTTTCTAAATGGGTTCTGGCTTAAACCGTCAAAAATTATCTTCAATTGATTGTTTCAATTGATTTGGGCACTTATTATATACATTTAAATGCATTAAATAAAATAAATTGTAAAATGTTTTTATGTTTTCTCCTTAATTTGTAAATGTGGGTGTAGAAAATATGAGCAGCCTGTAGAGCAGATGGTATGTAGCTGAACGTGACTGCTCTTCTCTGTACTCGGCCTACTCTGCCTGCATGTTTGCATTCGACTCTATAAAAATATTAAATGAAATTAATTAAACAGTGCATTAAATAGTACCCAGAGCAGTGTGGCGCCATTTGTAAAATTAAATTTGGTGCCTAAAGGGTTGTGCTCTTTGAGTAGGCCTCTAAATTGTCAAGAGTTTCATAAGAGTCTAAATGAAGGAGCAGAATTTTAGCTTCCAAAAACAAATCTTAATGTAGCTGCAAAAGTAAGACAACATTTCATATGCAAATATTTGTATTCCAGGCCAATTCGTGCACTTATGTGGGTGAGATGAGGAGGTCTGGGGTCCAGTCAGCATTAACGTTTATACCAAAGGTGTTCAATGGGGTTGATGTCAGAGCTTTATCGCAGGCGATCTAAGATATTTCATTTCAAACCTTGTAAAGTAGAATTTAATGGAGCACAGGGACATTGTCATGCCGGAACAAGTTTGGGTCTCCTAGTTCTAGTAAAAGGGAAATGTCACATTACAGCATTAAGACGTCCTATACAATTGTGTTCTTCTAACTTTGTGGTGAAATTTTGGGAAAAAAACTTTTGAAGATATTCAACAAGTGACCATTCCAATCATTTCAACTATGTCTACAGCAGTGGTGGGCGGTCAGGGCCAGCAAAGCCTTCTCTGCTGGCCTAAACACTATCAGAAGCACTTACCTACATTTACAACCTAAATTCTAATATTTGTTCTATGAAATTGTATTAATTTATTCCCAACAGTTTATTCTCTTCATTTCATAGCGATTCTCTTCACTGCACTGCTTCCAGTAAGTGTATGTAAATGTTAGACTTTTTGTCCAGTCAGATTTCAGCCTCTATGTGCGGCCATGTCAATCTAATCTGCCAAGGGCCTTCAGATTCTGTAGTGCTGGCTTTTTACGTTAGTCTCAATAAGAAATAAATCTGTTTCTTTAACCAATCAGATTTTAAATTCGCCCCACAAGGCAGCTAGCTGGCCCAGAATAGACTCAGCATATTTCCATCCTCTGATTGGTTGATCAGAGGGAAACTGTTAAAGCCAAGTTTGACAGTCTCTGGTGAGTATGTTGTATTTTATTAAAAATACTCCAGATGATGTAGATGCACAGTTGCGGTTGTAGTGCAGAGGTTTGGAGTCTTACCTGGGTGTCTTGCTTTAGTAAAATGGTTTTCACCCTCCATATGAAATGTTTCTCTCTCTGTAATGCCACGTGTTGTTATATTGTGTTTTGTATTGTATTGATTTTTTCTATAATTGCGACTTGATTGTGGTGGTATTAGGAGGTGGATTTAGTCGGGTAAGTCCCCACTAAAGGCCCAGGTACTAAATGCATGGCCCGCCACTGGTCTATAGCATGAACAGCAACATGTTTATTTAACATGATTTCTTACTTAAATGTTTGGATATGTACTCACATTTACAGCATATGGCAGACACCCTTATCCAAAGCGACTTACAGTTATCTCAGTTATACAGCTGAACAATTGAGGGGTAACAATTGGGCTTTGCTCAAGAACCCAGCAGTGGCAGCTCGGTGGTGCTGGAGTTTGAACCCATGACCTTCTAATCAAGTCCAACATCGTATCCACTCCACCAACATATAATATATACTTACCTATACTCTTCATGCAGAACTTCTCCAGGTTGCAGAAGACTGTGTAATTATTAATTTCCTGTGCTGTCAGGGCTTTGGGGGAAAAAAGCACCGTCAGCAAAATCATTGCATGGCTGTTTTCACAAAAATCCCTCCTAAGCTTCAGTTTTTCCACATGAAGGTGGTGTCACACAATAAAATCCTCCTAAAACACTGAATTATCATAGCTACTGATTCTATACAGATGTGATGTCATATGTTTAAGATGTTTGTCACTGTGTAGATCCAGCAAAAAGGTGGATGCAAATGTTGAACTGTAGATTTTCTAACAACAAGAGATAACCAGTAAAACAAATCAAGATAAAGAGGGAAAAAAATCACTTCTTACATTGCATTTAAAAAAATTGCCACAACAAAAAACAAGTTAAATCAGGTGTGCAAAATTGGAAGAATACATGCTTGAGGGTCCCCTTTGGTGGTCTGGAGGGAAAATATCCAATATATCTATAACAGTATCTTTTTTATACTTTGGTTGAGAAAAGAAAATAGATAATGTATCCTATCATGTCTTGCAAGTTGTCTTGTTATTGAATTACATTGTCTACACTGCTGTCATCCGTGGTGCTATTACTAATCATTATTTCTGTCATACTGTACACAGCTGTAGATGCTGGAGAAGATGTACAAGAATATTGTTTAGATGAGTTATGAGACGGGTAGCATGAGCCTAACCACAGGCCTAATACTTCCAGGAAAACAATAAATCCAGACTGAAACTTCTACTGCACAGGGTTAATGATGTTCCAACCGCCTGCATTAAATTATGCTGTAAATAACATTTATTCTCAGGAAAAGAAATCATCATATCATCAATGCCAAACATGCCTCTAAATGGCAAACATATTACAGGTACTAGCTTCTGGAGAATAAATATTTTATTTATTTATTTATTTATTTATTTATTTATTTATTTATTTATTTATTCATTTATTCATTTATTTCAATTCCTTACATGTATTACTTAATACATTTTAATTCTTTTTCTCTCTTTTTTTTTATTAGATATTTTTTACTATATTTACTGCAATTTTATTTTTATTTCATGTTTTAAAGTTTGAGGTTGAATTGAGGTTTTGAAGGAGGAATGTCCATGACATTTGTGTCTCATACCGGATTCTAGCTGTTCAACGTTTTTGCCATATATTTTGTTTGATAATGCATGAAATGTTTTCAAATAGTGAAAGGTCTAGACTGCAGGCAGGCAGTTCAGCACCCAGGCTCTACTACTATAAAACCATGCTGTAGTAAGAGGTTTAGCATATCTTGCTGAAAATATGCAAGACCTTCCCTGAAAAATAAGTTGCTCTATAACCTGTGTATACCTTTTAGCATTGATGGACCTTTACAGATGTGCGGGCTGACCACAGGCGCTAACGCACTTCCATACTATCAGAGATGCAGGCTTTTGAAATGAGTGCTGATAACAAGCCGGATGGTCCCTCTCCTCCTTAGTCCAGAGGATATGCCATGCATAGTAATCAAAAGAAGTTCTACTTTTGATTCATCTGATCACTGAATAGTTTTTTCTGTTGTTTATATGTTTATTTTAAATAAATCCACAAAAAAAATGGCAGCATTTCTGGATCATGTTCACATATAGATTCTTCTTTGCATGGTATATCTTTTATCTGCATTTGTGTTCACAGACAATGATTTTTAGAGGTATTTCTGAGCCTAGGCAGTGGTTTCCATTACAGAATCATAAATGTTTTTAACAATAAGATATTGTTAAAAACTGTTTGCAATTGTTTGCAATTTCATGTCAAAGTACATAATTTAGAAACTCACACTTTTCCTAGATTGAATATTCTTCTTAGATACTCTTTTAATACCCAATATTTTTACAAAAATGTTGCCAAATAACATAATTACATGCAAAATATTCATTTAAATGTTTCCTTTTTTTAGAAGCACAACATTTCCAGTCTTTTTTTGAGGCATGTTGCAACAAGTAAATTTAAAATTGCCTTCTTTTATTCTTAACAATCTACATTTCCTCAATGTAAACATTTGATATGTTTTCTATGTTATATTGCAAATAAAATATGGGTTTATCAGATTTGCAAATCATTGCATTTTATTTTTTTATTTACTTCATATCCTTGAAGCAATAACATTGCAGCAGTAAAATACTTTGTGCTCTTTAGCCATTGTACCACTGAACAGCCAGTTGTAGAAATCATGGTGTTAAGTATCATTATATATACTGTAGCTTTTTTAAGCAATATTTAAAGACATTTATCCTAAACAACTTAATCCTGCTATACTAATCACATCCGCACATGTGATTGAATATCCCAACTAGCCAGAACATAATACCCACGATGTGTCATTTGATTTCAAATGTGATTAGTGATGTACAAAGATCTGCAGAAGTCAGTTAAGATCTTCAAATCTTTAATATTCATCAGCTTCAACATTTGTCTGTGCTAAAATTTCAAATATCTTTGAAGAAAATTTGAAGGATGATGCTGAGCTGGGTCTCTCTAACCAAAATGGAGCTTTCATCTATTTTTAAACCATCTAAAGTTTTATAAAAGGTTACAGAAAATGCTATGGAGAAGAAGCAGGCATGTAGTGGGAAAAAAAAAAAAACAGTCCTGTGTTTGTTGTTAACATTTTACTGCTTCACGGTGAAAAGCATCCAACTGAGATGTTATGTTAATATCATAAAGTTGAAACCAACCACAGTCACCTTTACTGACCCATTGATTCTATGAAATGCACTGAGAACCCAAATGCTCCATGAGCTTAAAGGTCAGGTGACAGATACTTGGCTCTCTCAGGAACACTGATGAGGACAGTTTGACATTTAACCTGAATTTGACATTTAATTAAATTTGAGTTTTTGTCACAACAATTCAAGACACTTCCTGGTATTTCCAGCAGAGGGCATAATCATTAGCTTGTTCACACTGCTACTAACAACCAGGTCCTGGTTACTTCCTGGTATATTTTATATATATACATACATACACACACTGTAAGGAGTTTTTTAAACATCTCCTCCACATTTAGCCCCAGTCTTCTGGAACCATGTTCCACTAGATTTCAAAGTGTTCTTGATAGACTTCTGAGTGTTAGTAAAGTCGGGAACTGATGTAGGTGAGGTGAGGAGGCCTGGGATGCAGTCAGTGTTCACATTCATCCCAAAGGTGTTCAGTAGGGTTGAGGTCAGAGCAAGAAATGTTCCACTCCATCTGATGTAATGCATATCTTCATGTAGGTGGCTTTGGCCAAATGCTGGAACAGAATTGGGTTTTCTCGATGCTCGATGCTACACGTACAGTATCTGCTTACAGCTTTGCAGTGACTGTTTGGAAATTTGGCTGGAAAGTTCAGGTGTCCCAATACTTTTTTCTCATATAGAGCATGCGATATTAAGAAGGTGATTATTCATTTTTACATTAAAGCATGTGAGTGAGAGAAAAGGCATAGGACTTTTGGATCAAGCGGCCGTGAGATCAAACCCCATCTACACCAAGCTGCCCCTCCTGTGCCCCTGATCAAGGCCCTTAAGCCCATAGCTGCTCGATTGTATGAATGAGATTAGATTAGATTCAACTTTATTGTCATTACACATGTACAAGTACAAGGCAAGGAAATGCAGTTTGGGTCTAACCAGAGTGCAATAACAGCAAGTGCAGGATATACAGTGTTAAATTTACAAAAGTTAAATAGAATGGAATGCATAATGGAGATGTAAATGCTATTATTGTAAATTATATATTTAACCATTGATTTAGTCAGAGATGAAGTGAGTCAATGACTAAACCAAGATCCAGCTCCATGATGTGTTTTATATAGTAAATAATAGACATAAAAATTGTATATTCAACACATGCCATGTTTTTCAGTCCTGAAATAATTATTTTATGTGACCTCAGGATAAACTGACCATCCTGTTCCCATGTCCTCCATCTGCCCTCATGCCAACAGGGACATAAGTGAATGTTTCACTCATTAAAGCTTATGTTTCTAACAGGAGCACAGCAGAGCAAAACATTTTAGCTCAGCATGTGGAGGTGTGGCTGGAGACATAAGAAAACCCTCAGAGGAACCCTGCTGGGTCTGTAACCTTGGATTTTTTTTTATGTGTGTTTGTGTGTGTGTGTGTGTGTGGTGTATGCGTGTGTGCGTGCGTGTGTGTGTGCTCACAAAAATCTGTCCTGAATGCCAATAGGAAAACTTTTCTTGTCCAGTGTTTGGTCAAGGCCTGCCTATCAAATAGAAAAAGAAAAATGTTCATTGTGTTAAAATAGGAACACGGGACTGGCTTGGTGTTAATGGCGTCTTAAAGAAAAATCAACACATGCGGTGTGTGACCTTTCCATTGTGTGAGTGTCAGAAGTCATGTGTCTGGGCTTGTCCAGTGTGACATGTGAGGAATTGGAGTGGAGGATGTGACCTGAATATAAAACACTCTCACCTGTAAGGTGCCTACTTTAAACCCACCTCAGTAATGTCAATCATTTCTTCCTTTAAGCTGTCGGATCAACATCCACAAAATCCGGCTTTGTCACGTAACAGCCCGGGAGGCAACTCTGACCACAAGCTAATTTATGTCTCACACACACACACACACACACACACACTCACACACAGTGTAAGGGTCCGGTATGAATAATTCCCGAATTTGAGCTTATTAAGCTAAAGCTGTAACAACAGGATGTACAGCTCTTAACATAATCATGACCTGCTTGCTTCTGTATTCTGTTTTTGTATTTTATTTTATGAATTTGAAATGGAAAAGCCAAGAGAGGTGTTTGAGGAACATTTATGTGTAACACAAAACACAGAACTAAAAGGAATTTAAGATTTATTTTAAATAATGTGCAGTAGATTGGGATGCATCTTTAAATACTTACTCTTTTGGCCCTGCACCTTTTCCTTTGACCAACTGAAGCACCTAATAATCAAAGAACTGAGATTTACCTCATTTTTAAGAAGTAATAAATGTAAACCATTTAAATATTGCATCCAAAATCATTGTATAAAATTGGTTGCCTCCAACTTTGCCTCACCTACACCCCATTACAATTGGAATACCAACATGGACCCCTTCCACCTCAAACTACCTCAGCACATTTTGCACACTCACCTAAACCCCATTACAATTGGAATAACAACATGGACCCTTTCTACCTTAAACTACCTCAGTACATTTTGCATTCACATAGACCCTCTTGCACCCCATGTACCTCAGACTACCTCTGCATATTTTGCACACACAAATGGACCACTTTACAATGGGAAAACCATTTGGACCCCATAGACCCCATGTACCTCAGACTACCTCTGAATATTTTGCACACTTACATAGACTCCTTTACATTAGGAAACATCAATATAATCCAATCCAAATCTGCAGGACTGTGCACATGCCTTTTTACAATGGATGCTCTTCTGTTTTTTGCTCATTACTTTGTACTTTTGTAATTTAGGGCTTGGATCTTAATCTGTTTCCATGATGTTCTTAATTTACAGTATAGCATAAGATGCTTTAAGAATTTAACAAGGAAGAATTTAATTTCCTAGAGTCAAATACGTCTTTTAGTAATATCTTATTTAAATTGTTAAACAAGCTATAACGAATCGCAGCAATGAGCATCCAGACTCAGGCTAAAGGTTTATCAGTATCAAATGGGAATATGCACAAAACAACCACAGTTATATGTTAAGTAACATCGTTTGCACCAGAATATTTTCTTTGCATTTGATTTGACACCTGTATTCTATAAACCTTAGATGAATAGAAGTAATTTGAACTTCTGCTAAAGCAGAACAACAAAACAGCAACATAGGATCCTAAAGCTGGAATTGTGGCTCCTAAACCCGGCTTCACAATGCAAATAGAAAGTTCAGTTTCCAATAAATCAGATCCAATTATTGACGAGAGTGAACTCAATAGGGCAGCCGTTCTTTCTGCTTCACTGCCTGAAGAACAGCTCTGCTTGTACAAGATATTCTGTATACCCAATAATGAGGTAAGGAAAGTCTTAATAAGATACACACGAAAAAAGCTTCTGGCCTAAATTGCATCCAAGGACATGTATCGATTGCTAACTCCATTCATCTGCAGGCTATTTCCACTAACATTTGCAAATCTGAAATCTAGCATGACAATTGTAGCATTTCAACAGTGCTAGGGTTTTTATTACAATGGACTCACTACCATCCTTATGGCATATACAGTGGCTTGCATTCATATTCATACTCTTGACTTAAAAAAATGCATTAAATTAAACATATACTTTATTTCCAAAAGTATTGGGTCACCCTGACCATTCCTGCTAAATGTGATTCCCTTTCAGGAACTCGAGCTGTGGCGAAACACTATGGGAACGCACGGAGTGTTCACGATCTGAAATAATGTGTAATCAATCAAAAATTAGATGCTGGCCGTCACCGGTCGGGTGACGTCGATACCAGGAAGTATAAAACGCATATGGAGTGTGATAGCACCAGCTTCTGTTTTTTCAGAAAGTGCTCTGTTTTGTTGTAATTTTTTGTAAAAAAAAAAAAAAAAGAAAAAGAAAAGAAAATCCAGCTCCTGGGATTTGCAGCTGGACCTTGCAGAGGGTTCGAGACTGGTTTGTCCCTATCTCCAACCTCACCTGCTCGCTCGCAGGCTTCGGAAGCTTCGCCTTTCGGCGGATTCTTTCCCCTGCGACGAGCGCATGCAGCTCCGCCTTTCTTCCTCCGAGGAGGGTGGGGCAGGGCAGCTTTCTGTGATGCGGTAGCCGAGAAGCTTACAGAGGTTTTGAAGTGTGCTGTTGCCAAGCTCGATGTAACTTAACTGCAAAAAGTGTTTTTATCTAGTAAATTAGATGAGCGCTTTCTGACACTTGTGTCACAAACTTCTGCGTCAGGGTCTTACTTTCTTTCTTGCACAGTGAGGTGTCCAGGTCATGGGTTAAGCCTTTTTTGGCCCGCCCCTTCACCCCAGTTCCAGTAGAAGTAAGACAGAGTACATGTGTGTAAATGAAAGGGAGGGCAGTGGAATGGTGTGGTTGCAGGGAGAAAATGTGGTGGAGGAGTTCAAGTACCTTGGATCAACAGTGCAAAGTAATGTAGAGTGTGGTAGAGAAGTGAAGAAAAGAGTGCAGGAAGGGTGGAGTGGGTGAAGAAGAGTGACAGGAGTGTTTTGTGATAGAAGAGCATCTGTGAGAGTGAAAGGGAAAGTTTATAGGACTGTGGTGAAACCTGAGATGTTCTATGGTTTAGAGACAGTGGCACTGAGTAAAAGGCAGGAGGTAAAGCTGGAGGTAGCAGAGCTGAAGATGTTGAGGTTTCCGTTGGGAGTGATGACCATGTTCAGGAATGGAAGAAAGTTTATTAGAGGGACAGCTCATGTAGGATGTTTTGGAGACAAAGGGAGGGAGGTGTGATTAAGATGTTATGGACATGTGCAGAAGAGGGACACGGGGTATATCTGTAGAAGAATGCTGAGGATAGGGATCATTTTGCCAGTTTGGTACATCATCTGGAATAAATAGATCTTAGAGATTTAATTAATGTCGAAAACCCCTTAACACGGGTACGTGGTGAGGTACTAATGCGATGACTGAGGCAGATTTTAAAAGAGATAAGGTAATGATCTAAAATAGCTTCAGACTTTGGAATTATGACTATATTTTTATATCAAATCCAAATGTAAGTATAAAATAATGAGTGTGTCACCACTATAAGTGGGTCCTAAACGATTGTGATTAATTCCTACTGAATCTAGAATGGACTGTTCTAAAGAAATCTTCTTCTTCATCAAAATTAATATTAAATTCACCAATAATTAATGTTTTGTATAAATAATAATTCATGGAATTGACTGACTAGACCTGCTTTCGGACACTTAATATTTTATTTTTGTGTTAAAACATCAAATGTGTTACATTTATGTTTAGTTTTTGTGTGACGCTTGGATTATTATTATAAATAGCTGTAACTCCACCTCCCCTGTCTAAATGGCAGAGGAGGTGGAGTTACAGCTATTTATAATAGGGTCCAGGGGGACTCATTTATTGCTACATATTCATTCGGTTTAATCCATGTTTCTGTCAAACACATTATAGAAAACTCCTGGTCGGTAATACATTTGTTTGTAGTCAGCACTTTTAACACGAGAGAACTAATATTCAACAAATCTATCTTTAAATCAGAGGTGCTGACTGTGTATTGAGTCCTCTTAAATTGTATCTTAATAAGGTTACTTAAACAGACTTTATGATAATTTCTACATTTTGATTCTGACCTTCATTAGTTCAGCGACCATAAACTGTTGTAAGCTACATCGCCATTGGGATGGGGCCAGAGCATATTAGAGTATCGGACATTGCCTTTGCTAATTTACACACCTCTGTAATGTTACTCTTCGTAATCTCTGACTGTGAAGGTTGTATATCATTAGCCTCTATGTGAAAAACTATCTTAGAGAACCTGTGCTTTCCTAAAAACCTAAGCTGACCTGCTATGTCCGGCGCCCCGGCTCCCAGTATACACCTGACCTGTGCTGCTGGTGCCCCTAAAGGTCTAGCTCATTCCATGTGCCTTAGAATAAAGTCTCCTATAACCAGAGCCCTGTCAGGTTTCTCAGCGAGTGCTTCACTGAGGAGAGCAGACCTGTTGGACACGTGAAGCGGAGAGGAATGGTGCTCCCGTGGGTGAGCCTTAACGATAGCTTTGACTTTGCTAGTCTGTCATTGAGTCATCACCCACTCACCCTGCTGTAAGCGCACTAATGCCGGATTTGGGAAAATGCTAACTCCACCTAGGGCATTCAGACATTCCCCTGCAGAACCTGGACCACTTTCGCACTCATTACTTCTCTCTAAACTCTGGATGCTCTTGTCTAATGCTAGGATATTCTCTGTCAAAGAGCAAACTAACTTGCACTTTTCACAGTTAAATTATCGATAGCGACAAAGAAAGACTGACTAAGCATGTCACGTTTCACACACTGAATGAGCTGGATGCTCCCCATACCAGAGACATTACGTACCTTAATGTAAATGCTCTTCTAGGCCTCCTCACCTCACTTACAACAGGATCTGACTTTACTAACACCATTTTTGCTGAATGAGCACAAATCTCCACAATGACGCTCCAAAATCTGGTGGACAATTTCAGTAACGTTGTGGATCTTACGGTGTTAGGGTGAAACTATTCACAGCTGAAAGTGCCCACTAGTATTTTATTAGAAGGAGAGAGAGAGGGAGAGAGAGAGAGAGAGAGAGAGAGAGAGAGAGGTTAATTGGTTACTGGTTATTTATTTTATTTTTTTCTGTTCATTAATAAAGAAAAACATCCATGCAATCATGCCTTTGTACTTTAGTTTAAAGTTTGGATGATTTAATTTTTTTTTTCTATCCACACAGTCATGATTATCTAACCGACTAAAAGCATTTATTTTTTTTTCCCAATGCTTCTGGAGCATGACTGCAGTTTTTGTATGAAAGCAAACAAATAAAAACCAAAGCTGGAAAAAATCATTTCACTTGACATTCACAGTGGGAAAGAGTTTTAGCCCCCAAAAAAGGAGGTCATTTTCACGGACGCCTGCACATTTTATAAAATTTCATGCTCTGTCAATGCAAAGTGTCTGATTGAAGGGACAGGCCTGACCTAATGACTGCTCAATCACAGCAGGCCATGTCTTCAAACTTCAATCTTTATACACAATGACTATTCTCAGACCCTGACTATGAAAACGAGTGAAAGATGTGTGGCTGTAAAACATCACTATAGCTGAGTCAAAAATAAGTATTTAATTATATATTCTATATTATATGAATTAATATTTTTATTTATTTATTTATTTTTATTTTTTACTATGACGTGAATATATTAAATGCTTCATATTTGTTGAGTTCATGTCTTGATAAGTTTATCTATTTATTTCCTTCTATGCCTTATATAGGACTGTGGTAGCTTAGTGGTTAAGGCATTGGACTTTGGATACAGAGGTCATAAGTTCCAAGCCCCTTACCCACCCCTGATTAACACACTTAACCCACAATTCCTCAGTTTTATAAATGAGAAAATTGTACTATAAGTCACTCTGGATGAGGGCATCTTCCAAAGTGCCATAAATGTATCTCTTAATCTGGATGTGAAGTCTCTATAATGCACTATTTGAATATATATGTGTTTTTTTCCTTAATTTGTTGCCACAAAGTTTGAGTCACACAATTCTATTGACCATCTGTAGATACTGTAGATTGAAATTTTCCCTTTACTTGAACTAGGAAACCAAAACCTGGTCCACCAAGACACAAAGTCACTTCCGTGACGATATGCTTGACATTGGTTGGAGTAAAAGATCTTGAGTGGTCTGCTATAGAGTTCTTCCTAAAGCAGAAAGCATACAGAGTAAAATATAATTAATATTAGTCTAATATAATTTAAACAAACCCAAACTGAAACATCTAGCATAATGTTATGTGTAATTCTACATAAAAAAAACAAAATTTACTTTTCATACCCATTACATGAGCACTATCTAATATCCTTATTTGGATGCTTTGAATAATGTTTAAAATTTTTCTTTTTTTGTAACTAGGAGACCCAAACATGTTCCAGCAGTAACCATGTGGACAAAGCCGTGATACATAAGTATCTGACTTTACTCATGTTTAGATTCTTGATGAACCAAAGTCAAGTTTATTTTTATTGCGCTTTTCACAACAGACATTGTTTCAAATCAGCTTTACAGAAATCAACAATCAAGGTGAATTGTGGCAAGAAAAAACTCTCTGAGATGTCATGAGGAAGAAACCTTGAGAGGAACCAGACTCAAAAGGGGAACCCATCCTCATTTGTGTGACATCAAGTGTTTGATCATAAATCTTTCAAAAATACAGAACACTGGAGAGTGAGAACTAACATGATTAATGGAGTATAAGATTATAAGTAAATGTTCTTTCTACAATCTTTATGGCAATAAAACTAGGAGCTACTGAGCTCAACATTTGTGATCATCACAGATCCAGCACCAGCTTCTCCATGCCAGAGCCTTTAAACACTTCAGGAAGTCCAATGTCAAAACCACACATGTAGTGGGGTCCAGTTGGCACTGGTACGTCTCTAGATGGTTCGGGATGTTTGCGAGTTCGGCATCCACTTCTTCGAAGGTCCATAATCTTAATGAGGTGGGACGTGACTGTAACTGGCCAAACCTCAGGATGCCTCAGGATGGGGAGAGAAAGAGAAGCAGTGGAGAGAAATTAGTGTAGCTATTTAAAAGCACAAGTTGATAATGTGCATGTGATCATATATTCTGGAGCACAAGGTTATGACGTGAGACGTGTTATGTGTAAGCTTTGCTAAAAAGATATAATTTTAATCTGCACTTAAACTGAAATACCAAAATTCCCAAACTAAGCAGTGTTTCAGCTGTTCAGAATGTTCCTCCAGAATGTTCACCACATACCTGTAGTATGTGGTGAAGATAGGTGGTGGGACCTCAGCATTCCTCAACCTTCTCAGAAAGTAAAGATGCTGCTGGTCTTTCTTATTTAAGGAGCTGGTGTTGACGGATGTATACAATATATACAACTTATTCCGATTCCACCATTGGTGTTTTATTTTCTGATCTAAATAAAATATAATTTTTTTGTAACTTTGCTTCATGCCATATTGTGAAGCAGGAGAACAAACACAAATCGCTTCGCTGACTCGCTAAAGCTAAATTTACAAAAGTGGCATATTATAAATTTGTTGCGGTGAAAGCAACGATTTATTCATGAATGCAAGAGTGAGTTAAAAAAAGGAAACTGTGCAATGATTGAAGATGTTGTCCACCGGTGAGAAATGTGTCCTGCGTATCTGTAGACGCGCCTGTCACCGACTAGCCGAACCTCGTATGTGTCTAGGAATGCAGCTTCTCAGGAGAAATATGGTTGTACAGCTATATCCATTTATATTTTTTGAAGATAGCTCTCTGAATCAAATAACTTCCAACATCTATCATCTACTGTCTCTTTGCAGATCAGACTTCTGGGCTGATTCAATACGCTGGGACCAGATGCCGCTGTAACATGGGCCGAAGTGGAAACTGCAAAGGCTAGATTTCTCAACTTATATCACAGCAGGTATATTTGCTCAAGGCCATTGCAATTTCACTTTTATTGTCCAGGGTCTGGGTATCAGTCTCGTGTCCACTGGCGATGGCTGGAAGCTGAAATCTGATTTGTGGAAAACAAATTTTTTGGGGGGAATATAAAGAAATTTCAAGTTAGATTAGAGGATAGTCAGAGAAAACTCCAAACCTGGATAACTGACCTGAGATTGTGGTTCAAGCCCCAGTATTGCCAAGCTGCCACCTTTTGGCCCCTGAGCAAGGCTCAAAACCTTCTCTGCTTCAGTGGTCCTTTATATATCTGACCCCGGCATTCAATAAACTAGGATATGTGAAGAAAGAATTTCACTGTGCTGTAATGTACATTTGCCAAGTAAAAGGTGGAGGTGGTAGGTCCGTGGTTAAGGTGTTGGATCTTGGATTGGAAGGTCATAAGTTCAAATCCCAAGACCACCAAACTACCACTGCCGGATCCTTGACCATTAGTTGTAAATCACTCTGTATAAGGCTGTCTGCCAAATGCAATAAATGTAAATGCCTCTTTCTTTCTTTTTTTTTTTTAAGGCCTTCAACTGCTCTTTCTTTCTTTCTTTCTTTCTTTCTTTGCTGTCTCTTTCCTTCCTTGTGTCCCTTTTTTTTTCTTTCTATTTTTTTACTTTCTTCTGTCTTCATTTTTTCAAAGCCCTCAATCCTTAACTTCTTTCTTTCTTTCTTTCTTTCTTTCTTTCTTTCTTTCTTTCTTTCTTTCTTTCTTTCTTTCTTTCAGGTCCTTAAACCTTGAATGTTTGCCCTCTCTTTCTTTCTGTCAGAATCTAGTGGAACATCTTCGCAGAACAGTGGAGGTTATTATAAGAGCAAATGTGGACGTAATGTGAAATTGTGATGTTTCAAAAACAAAAATTGTATAGTCAAATGTCCTCACCGTTCGTCTTTTAGAGTGTAATTGAGCAATGAAAAGCAGTCTGTATAAGATGTTTTGATTCTTCTTTTTGCAGCTTTAGCCCACTGATAGCCTTGAGAAGAAAAAAGAAGAAAGTAGGAGAAAAAGAAGACAAAAGCATTAGTTCACAGTGTTCAGCTGATAAAACATGTATGGGTGATGATGAAGACCCTCAGACACCATGTTCTTGACCCTGAGTGCCACCTGTAAGGATAAAATAAATTAAATAGAAAGAACATGTATGTAAAAAAAAATAAATGGCTGAAAAGGATAAAAGCTATTCACTAATGGCATTAAAATATAACTTTTTTGTCTGGTTAATATATAAAGTCAGTTAGGTTTCTTCCTCATGCCAGTTTTTCCTTGCCACAGTTGCCATTGGCTCACTCATAAAATATGAACTTACAATTAAAAGGGAAAAAAGACCGTATGCATTCTTTTATTACTGGTTTATCTGTGTGAAGTTGCTTTATAAAAGCGGTATACACATAAAAATGTATTGAAATGAATTCATTAGTTTGCAAATGATAAAGTGTGTGAAACACGAGACTGGAACAGGAGGTGTTCAGATTATTGCACTTGATCATTATTGCACATAAATAAAGCATTCGTATAATGTTTATTTTAGGTTACTTAAACGCAACTTTGAGTCGAAAGCTCTGCAAGCTTAGTTCTCCCTCAGGGTTTCTTTACTGACAACTCAAAAGACATTCGATTTTTGAAGACAGCAAAGGCTAAAAATATTAAAAACACAAAACATGCATATATATTTTTTTTTTTTTACTTTTATAAGAATGGTTTTATTTGCTTTATTTATTTATATATTTTTTTGCTAGATTTTTAAAATGTTAATGTTATTTAATCAATCTGCATTCACTTCATAGAATTAAGAAGTGTTAGCTCAGTGGTTAGGGCATTGGGCTCTAGATTGAAAGGTAATACGCTTAAATCCCAGCACCACCAAGGTGCCCTTAACCTTCAACTACTCAGTTGTAAGTCGCTCTGTATAAAGGCATCTGCAAAATTCAGCAAATGTAAATTCATTCAACTTGAGTTTTCTGGTTTAAAAAATATATGAAGATTATTAGGAACACTGGGCATGTTGGTAAGAGGTAACCCATATGGATATGAGGAGAATGTGGTTTATGATGTTGGAATTAACTGGCAATGGGATGCCAGTTAAGATTATTAGGAACACTGGGAATGTTGGTAAGAAAAAAACTGAGGTAACCCATATGGATATGAGGAGAATGTGGTTTATGATGTTGGAATTAACTGGCAATGGGATGCCAACCTGAGCTCAGGAGTGGACCAGGAATCCTGAACACTAACAAAAAGTATATGGTGTACAAAAGGAACATGCCTGCAAAATCTTTCAGTTAAATCATATGTACAACACTGAAGAAATGTAAGGTTGTGTTGTGAACTGTTTATTCTGGTGAACTGTTCACTTCTTCTATCTACAGGATTGGGAATTTATTAAAATGTTTTATCCTCAGAAGTAGGTAAACATTTATCCTCAGAATCTCTCAAAAGCGGTCCAAGGAACGAACAGTGGTGACCGAGTGACAGGGTCATGGTGAGGCTGGTTTGTGTGGTCCAATAAAACAGATGAGCTCCTGTAGCTCAAATTGCTGAAGAAGTTAATGTTGTTAATGCTTTTCTTTCTTTCTTTCTTTCTTTCTTTCTTTCTTTCTTTCTTTCTTTCTTTCTTTCTTTCTTTGATTCCTTCTTTCAGGTCCTTAAACCTTGAATGTTGTGTGAAGTTGCTTTATAAAAGCGCTATACACATAAAAATGTATTGAAATGAATTCATTAGTTTGCAAATGATTAAGTGTGTGAAACACTAGACTGGAACAGCAGGTGTTCAGATTTGCTTTATTGCACATAAATAAAGCATTCGTATAATGTTTATTTTAGGTTACTTAAACGCAACTTTGAGTCGAAAGCTCTGCAAGCTTAGTTCTCCCTCAGGATTTCTTCAATGACAACTCAAAAGACATTCGATTTTGGAAGACAGCAAAGGCTAAAAATATTCAAAACACAAAACATGTGTAGTTTTTTTTTTTTTTTTTACTTTTATAAGAATGGTTTTATTTGCTTTATTTATTTATATATATTTTTTGCTAGATTTTTTAATTGTTAATGTTATTTAATCAATCTGCATTCACTTCATAGAATTAAGAAGTGTTAGCTCAGTGGTTAAGGCATTGGGCTCTAGATTGAAAGGTAATACGCTCAAATCCCAGCACCACCAAGGTGCCCTTAACCTTCAACTACTCAGTTGTAAGTCGCTCTGAATAAAGGCATCTGTAAAACTCAGCAAATGTAAATTCATTCAACTTGAGTTTTCTGGTTTAAAAAATATATGAAGATTATTAGGAACACTGGGCATGTTGGTAAGAAAAAAACTGAGGTAACCCATATAGATATGAGGAGAATGTGGTTTATGATGTTGGAATTAACTGGCAATGGGATGCCAACCTGAGCTCAGGAGTGGACCAGGAATCCTGAACACTAACAAAAAGTATATGGTGTACAAAAGGAACATGCCTGCAAAATCTTTCAGTTAAATCATATGTACAACACTGAAGAAATGTAAGGTTGTGTTGTGAACTGTTTATTCTGGTGAACTGTTCACTTCTTCTATCTACAGGATTGGGGATTTATTAAAATGTTTTATCCTCAGAAGAAGGTAAACATTTATCCTCAGTAAACATTTTATCCTCAGAATCTCTCAAAAGTGGTGACCGAGTGACAGGGTCTTGTTCAGTCTCTTGTCATTTCGAGACTGGACTACTGCAGTTTTTTGCTGGCAGGTCTTACACTGAACGCTATTCATTCACTGCAAATGATTCAAAGCACAAGTTCTCCCATACCACCCCACTGCTGCGCCTCCTCCACTGGCTTCCAATAGCTGCACATATCAGATTCAAAACACTGTTGTTTGCCTACATGGCCAAAAATGGACCAGCACCATCTTACCTCAAAGACCTCATCACTTCTCGCACTGCACCACGCTGTCTGAGATCCTTCAGCACTATTCGACTGGTACCACCTTCTCTCAGAATGAGCGGTAAGTACACTTCAAGGGTTTTCTCTTTTCTGGCACCGAGGTTGTGGAATGAACTTTCCCTAGATGTCTGAACAGTGGACTCCCTGGCTATCTTCAAGCAATAGGTGAAGAGCTTCATCTTCCTGAAACACATAAACTAACACTTTCCAAGTTTGCTTTGTTAAAAAAAATAAAGGAAATTCAACAGGGTTGTATGCTGAGTTTGTAATCTAGTGTACCAGTGTTGATTTATTCATTGCTAAAGACTCAAATGTGGTTGTCCTGCATCATTATTAAACAAGCTACAGTTCTCACAAGGTCGAGCCAGAGTTCTCACAAGGTCGAGAAAATATGACCATATAACCCCAATATTCTCATCCCTACACTGGATTCCTGTTAAGTTTGAATCGACTACAAACTACTGCTACTTACCTCCAAAACACTAAATGGTTTAGCTCCAATGTATCTTTCCAGTTTTCTAACACGCTTCAAACCGTCACGCTCCTTGAGATCTCAAAACTCCGGACTTCTAGTAGTTCCTAGAATAGCAAAGTCCACTAAACGTGGTAGAACATTCTCACATTTAGCTCCTAAACTTTGGAATAGTCTTTCTGACAGTGTTCAGGCTCAGACACACTCTTGCAGTTTAACTTATCTTTTTAGCAAAGCCTACACATAAAACACATCACATATCATAACCACATATGCTCCAGAACATCTGATCACATTCACATTATCAACCTGTGCTTGTTAATATCATAAACAGCAGCAATGCTAATTCCTCTCCACTGCTTCTCTTTCGCTACCCATGCCAAGGCATCCTGAGGTTGCTCCAGCTCCTGTCACATCATACCTTGTGAAGATTGTGGACCTTTAAAGAAGTAGATGCCCACAAACATCCCAAACCATCTAGAGATGTACCAGCACCAATTGGATCCCACTTCATGTGGAGTTTGGACACTGAACCTCCTGGAGTGTTTAAAGGCTCTGGCATGGAGAAGCTGGTGTTGGATCTGTGATGACCGCAAATGTTGAGCTATTTTATGAGTTGCTCAGAAGCTCCTAGTTTTATAACCATAATGACTGTATAAAACTGTAGAAAGAACATTACTTATAATCTTACATTCCAGTGCTCATGTTAATTCCTTCTCTCCAGTGTTCTGTATTGTTTAAAGATTTATGATCACACTCTTAATATCACCCAAATGAGGATGGGATCCTCTCAAGGTTTCTTCCTAATGGCATCTAAGGGAGGTTTTTACTGCCACAGTCACCATGACTGCTCATCAGTGATAAATGCACACCATTCACCTTAACTCTTAAAATGAGCTTCTGTAAAGCTGCTTTGAAACAATGTCTGTTGTAAAAAGCGCTATAGAAAGAAACTTGACTTGACTCAAAGCACTTTTGTATGTCCCTCTGGACATGGGCATCTGTTAAATGCAGTAAATGTACCGTATTTTCCGGACTATAAGCCACTACTTTTTTCCACATTTTGAACCCCAATTATTCGGCTAATTTATGGATTTTTCCTGGGTTTTTCCCGGTTTCACAAGCTTCAAGCCAAAAAAACTGAGCCCCATAACATTAGACTAATACAACTTCCAAACGGGTTCAGGTGAAACAATGAAACTCCCACTGAATCGGGCCGCACCACATCATAAAAATGTATGATGTTCCTCTGGCGTTTGACCTGCCGCTCACTCGGACTGTCTACAGGAAATGCGAATCATTCATTACGCTGAAAACACCGGGCATGAAAAAACACACTTCACCTGTGTTCTGAGCTGCACGGCATCAGGAGAAAAGCTTCACCGATGGTGATTTTTAAACGCATGACGATACCAAAAGAAAAACTCCTGAGAGAAATTGTTGTGAAAGGAAGGAGGAAGACAGTGAACAATGACTTTCTTGGTAGGCTACTGTTTAGATACAAGCCATGTTCAAAATAAAAATCTTTGTCTAATTCAGTGGGTGTGGCTTATATTTTGGTGCGCTTAATAGTTCGGAAAATTCCAGTAAATGATTGTTTTCTAGTTTAGTGCATATTCATTTTGTGTATTCCAGTTGCCAAGGACATTTTTGAACCAGTTTTCGATCTATATTAAACACCTTAATCTGGATGGCAAATTTGGTAAAAAAAAATTTTATCCCAGACTAAATATTGTCATGGCTCTGACTGGATTAAATTCTTCTGAGGAGCTGTAATGAGGTTGTGAGTTTTATTTTACTTTACTGATGTAGTGTTGATAAATTACTGGTTGTGTTGCTTGTGTATTCATACTTGGTTTGATTTTGATTACATGCTTTATTTTGCTCTACTTTCAGATAAATGGATTTCCCTCTATTATATATGTGATCGAACATACGTGTTACAACGTAATGACATGCTATTATCTCTTCTTCATTCTTTTTTTTTTCCTCGTGTTGACATTTTTGTAACTGTATGAAAACAATGCAACAAGAGCTACTAGACAGTGTTCTGGTTGCTGTGAAAATATATTGCTCCACAAAGTCATTGTTTTAATTAGCAGCAAAGACGTACGATCGCTTGAAAAAAAAAAAAAAAAACATTAGAAAGACGAAGAGGAATTTGAGAAATTTGAAAGATCCTGGAGCGACAACATGAAACAAAGTGTCATGCCAATTAGAAATTGGACATGGAATGGAAGGCTCTTTAGATGCTTTTGCACTAATCCTGAGTCCATAAGCTCTTTTTTTTTTGGCATGCATTGCTTTATTTTGTTGCTCTGCTACACGGCAAGACTCATTCTCTCTCTCTCTCTCTCTCTCTTTCTTCCCCTCCCTGAGTGCTTTCTCTCCATATGATTCAATTACTGCCAGCTCGCCTGATCACAGAAGAACACAAAGCGACAGAGTGAATTCTGGGCTAACTTTCGAAGCAATCAAATCAAATCAGACTAAAATCACTTGTACGCAATTTGATTTGGAACGCAACTCCTGTCAGAGTCACAGGTGACTGGCGGCACTGGATGAAGAGGAGATGCTAAAGTATGTTTATTCAGGTTGTTGTTCTTTTATTTTTGCTGATGTGAGCTTTTGAACAAAAAGTGCACAAAAATATCATTAGGGAAAGCAGTTTTTTTTCTTTTGGACCCCAGGACCTGAATACAAATGATGTGTGTGTGAATCAGAAGGGTTTGAATTAGGGGAAACATTGACACCTATTGCAGTTCGATATCGTACTCAATTACACTCACACTCTGATGCCAACAAAATTATTGGTAATGAAGCAAAGTAAAGCACGATGCACCCTGGATAATAGATACTACAGAATTTTCCTATAAAAAAAATACAGGGTGGCGCAGGAAAAGGGACATTTTTTAACTAGGAGATGGGAGAACAGGTGCATTAGTAAAACTAATTACTAAAACCTGAACTTACTGACAGTTAGGAACCAGTGCGAGATGTGATTATGGAGCAGTGGAGTGTTGTGCAACAAGTGTTTGCTATAAAAGCCTTTTTTTTTTTCAAAAATGAGAAGAATGGTGACTGCATCACCATTGCGATGAATTTCAACGTCATTATCAGTTAAGGACGTCATAATCGTGTCTCATCTACTCTGACTGAGCAGCAAGGGCTCCTCACGATGCTAGCACGACCAGCTTTGACATTCTCTGGCAATCAACACCACTTGGGGAGTTCTTTTTTAAGGGACAGTTTATTTAAAATGAGCAGGTGGTACACGATCATGATGTCCTAACGTGTAATGACACTAAAATTCCCTTTGTGCAGCCCTTATACTATCTACATTATTTTAAAGGCTTTACCATGACTACTTTACTGCTCCATTATAACTAATAGCAAGGGGTTCTAAACGAGCCCGCACTGGTTCCAAACAAAACTCCTAGTTTCAAAATGTTCCTGTACCACCCTGTATAATACAATTAATACAATATTTTAAACCATGTATTAAATAGATGCAGTGAGGGGCATCTGACTTGAGTGTGTAGAGAGTCATCACTGAGCATCACCACTGTCATTGAATTGCACTATTAATAAAAATGTTATAAATTGCAATTAATAGGATCTTTTGTTATTAGCATTCATAGAATTTTTTAAAGGTACAGTTTATAGCATAGCTAAATTAGCATTAGCAATATTAGCAATAAAGTAATTAACAAACAGACCTATAAAAAAAAAAAATAATCGATCACTCATGGGATGTGGGGATGTGGTAGCTCAGTGGTTAAGACTCTGGATTACTGTCTGTAAGGTCAGGGGTTCAAACCCTTGAATTGCCAAGCTGCTAATCTTGTGGCCCCTACGCAATACTCTTAATCCTCTGTGTTTATTGTTGGAATATGCCTGAAAAGTATTTCACTGTGCTGTTACGTACATGTGACTAGTGTAAAGCACATATATTTTTATTTTTTCAGTTAATACATTAATCAATCAATCAACCAATAAATGCAGCCAGTGAGAATTTGGAATTAAATCGGTCACAAACAGCTCCGAGAGATCTATCTGAGATTTACTACAGATGACACTGTGACTCTGAGAGCAATAAAGATGAGTGTTGATGTATAAAAGTTGTCTTCCTTCAAGGTATCTTTAATTGCCTCCGATTCTGCTATCTTTCTCTCACAGCTGCTGTACGATATAAACTTCAGAGGAGGAGGTAAGTTACAGTTTCAAAACCTAAATGATGTTCCTGAGGCCATTTTGTGCTTTGCCTCTGTTTAGACGGTGCACAGCTCCTCAGACCTCCTTCACACATTTCTCTGCTAAATTTGTTGTTTTGCTTGATGTTTTCTGTCAAGGAAAAGAAGAAGGATGAGGTGTGTCATGGTTTACTTCAAGTGCTAACAGTGTTTGCCGATCACTAACATTTAATAAATAATAAAAAAAAAAAAACATTTTCCATTTTTGTTTTAGTAATAGTGTAATTAAATATTCTTCTTCTGCTCCTCTTTAAAAAAAAAAAAAAACTACCTACATGTCTTCCCTCACCACATTCATAAACCTCCTCCTTGGTCTTCTTTCCTGGTGGCTCCATGCTCAGCATTCTCCTACCGATATACCCCATGTATATGGAGTACATGTCCAAACCATCTCAATCCCACCTCTCTCACCTTGTCTTCAAAATGTCCTACATGCTCTGTCCCTCTAATAAATTTGTTTCTAATCCTGTCCATCGTCGTCACTCCCAATGAAAATCTCAAAATCTTTTGCTCCGCTACCTCCAGCTCTACCTCCTGTTTTTTACCCAATGCCACTGTCTCTAATCCATACAACATCGCAGGTCTCACCACATTTCACAATCCACCACTATAATCTTTTCCTTTCACTCTCGCAGATACTCTTCTATAACAAATCACTCCTGCTATCACTCTTCTCCACCCACTCCACTCTGCCTTCACTCTTTTCTTCACTTCTCTAACACACTCTCCATTACTTTACACTGTTGACCCCATGTACCTGAACCCCTCCAACTTCTCCACCTCTTCTCCTGGCAACCAAACCACTCCACGGCCCTCCCATCTTATTCACATACATATACTCTGTCTTACTCCTACTGACTTTCATTCCTTTCTCTCCAGCATGTACCTCCACCTCTCCATGCTCTACTCAACCTGCTCCCTACTCTCACCACAAATCACAATATCTTCCGCAAACATCATAGTCCATGGAGAGTCCTGTTTGACCACTGCAAACAGGAAAGGGCTCAGAGCCGATCCTTGATGCAGTCCAGCCTCCACCTTAAACAAGTCTGTTGTTCTTACTGCACACTTCACTGCTGTCACACTGTCCTACTTAGTCTAACAAAATATGATAGGCATAAACACAGCCTGCCATATTGCAAGAAACAAAAAATACTTCTGGAGACTTATTTTATACCACTGCAGACTTGTTTAAAAGGTTCAAAGAACATTTGTATCTGCTTTAATCTATGTAATAAGAGAAAAACAGGCATGTTTAATAGATGTTTTACACTATTAAATGCAATATATAAATACCATGTTGTTCCATACATGTTGTTGAAATAAAATATGAAAATCTGGCAAATTGCTGTGGTATAAAAGTAGGCAGTGAAAGACACTACTAAAGCTGTTGATTGTCATCCTACAAACAATGAATCCGTACCATTTTCATTTCTTAATCATTTACTTTATTCTCTTTTTTGGCTGAGTTTTTATTAACTTATTTTTTAACTCATTTTTCACTTTTCATGATTCTTCACCATGTGATCCAGTTCATCCCAAAATGGTTCAATTGGATTTAGGTATGTGATTGGGCAGGCCATTTTATAATGGATAAAACTTAAGACTGCTTACTCTCTAAATAAAACTTAGGCGTACAGAGCCTGAACATAAGCTTTGACGCATTGTCTTGTAGGTAAAAGCAGTTGTAATGAGCCGCAGTTTGCATGTTGTTGAAGTATGGAACGGTAGACATGTTGGTAGCTGGCGGAATAAATAAATAAATAAATAAATAAATAAATAAATAAATGAGGGAATTAATAAAGTAAGCTATAAACATTAGGTCTTGCAAGAAGGCCATGCTTCACATTTTTTAATAAAATACCTACGTTATTTTACATTCTCATCCAAGATGGCATTGATCCCCTCCTCCGCATTGTTAAAATCCGCATCAGGTTTTTTCTTGAAGGACGTCAAAGGCAAAAAGTCGATATTTCTTCCAACCATCAGGCCTGTCAGAAAGATTGTGATGAGTTGCTATAAGTATGATTGATTAAGCCCGAGAAAATCTATATCACCTGTCATAACATGCCTACAGTGTAGCTCTGCGCTTTAACGTACATTTTGGCGCCTAGATAAAAAATTTCACTGACTAGATTAATGTTTACATTGAAACTTTATGAAGCTTTGGGATTCTTTAGGACTTGACTTTCAGAAGTGATACCAAGACTTATATTTAAATGTATTCAATAATTTAATATGGTCCAAACTGGTTTTAATATAGAATAAATAAAGAGCTTTTAATTTAGATCTTGATTACACACAAAACACTGACATTTCTGCTCGTCCGTTGAAAATGTTGTATGACTACGTACCATGTACAAATAATCCTCAGCAATGAACGATGATATATAATAAACTATGGTGATGTTCTTACATAACAATGCTAAGTTATGTAGAAACCGGTGTGTTTTTGTTAGGGGAATTAATAATTAACTAAAAATTTTAAAATGGTAGCAGTGAACTTTTGCGTGAGACCCAATCTATGTAGATGAGAATTATAAAATAGTTTTCTCTTACTTTTTCTGAATTCATCTTCTTATTAAAAGACTCATAAGATTCCTATTCCTATATTCTATTTTTGTTTATCGTGTTTGAATTTTATTTTTCTGTTTTTGTTTCTCTCTTTTATTAACATTCCTTAATATCCATTATTTAATTGTAAGTGTGTTACATCAGCAATTTACCAGAAATATTTTTTTTCTACCTGTCACCTTCCCTCACTTTCTGTCAGAATCCTCCGGGCTCGCAGCACGTGCATTCAGGTCGGTGGCCATCTTGCCATTTTTCTCACGCCACCCTGTATTTGAGGCATCAACACTCAGAGCCAGATTATCTCAACGGCTTTCTACGTCCCTAAACGTACTCTTGCCACCCTGCCTGTTCTGTTCTGTTCCCTACTGCTGTTCCTGTTCCTGACCCTAACCCCTGCTTTGCCTCTGTTAATGGTTTAAAGTTTGGATTGTTTTTGTTTTTTGTTTTTGCTCTGCCCTATTTGCTCAGTTTGTCGGCTGTTTTGCGTTCTGATTTTGGATCGCCTGCATTGCTCTTGGACTTTGACTGATCTCTGAAGTTTGTTTTTGCCTTTGCCCCCATTGATCTGGGTTTAGATTTTTGGACTGTTTATTGATCTGTGTTTTTTCCCCTAACTGTTTAATTCATTAAAGACCGTTTTCACCTTAGCCTTCTTACATCTTGCATTTGGGTCCTTTCACTCACAGAAACGTGCATCTAAGGTACCACTGACAAGTGTTCCAGTGGATTTGGACTGTAATTAATTAATTAATAACACAGTCTGCTTCAACAGAATTGCACTTTCTGTCTCAGGTCGCACTGGATCCCGGATCGCAAGACCCCACACTGGCTAGTAAGGACAGCCACTGTAGAAGATCATCTGGGTCTCTCTTCCTTCCACCATGGACATTTACACTACACGCTGCATGCAGCTGACAGCATTGTGGCTAATAACACACACTCTTCACTCTACTGCCATCTGAAAAGAACCATCAGTCTCTTCATCATGAAGAAACTACACTGATTCACACACAAATAAAAAAAAAAAAATGCTGTTTACACACTTCTGTTGAACCAAATGTTGACATCCAGCCAAATGTTCACATGTACAACATTTATTTTTGATTTGTATATGGACAACTTAATGCACAGCCTTCTGTACTGTACTGGTCAACGCTACTGTGGTATTGTTTTTCCTTGTCTCTTGTCTTTTTTATCCCCGATTTTTACACTAAATGTTGCACATGTGCACTTTGTGTTGTTAGTTTACAGTTCTGTGTACTTCTGTGTCATCTCCTTTTATTAATTTATGTTGTTTGCTGTAGCACATTGGTCCTGGGGTAATGTTGTTTCTTTTTACTGTGTGCTGCACTGTATATGGTTGAAATAACAATAAAACCGACTTGGCTTGACTCGATATTACAAGTATGCAGCTGTATTTTTTCCTGAATAGATGTATAAAGCATTGAGCTCTATAATACAATAAATGGGATCGGTTCTGTATTTTAGTTCAGCTACAAAACTTAGAAATAGAACTGCATTCCTATTAATTAATTTGTTTATTAATAAATATAATGAAATCACAAATAAGAGGAACCATAGCAGCTTCCATTTTAACAAAGTTTGGAATAATACAATATTTAATTTTGGTCCTCAATCGAGTTTAATTTTTGGCCATTTATGTGAAATTAATAAGCACATCTGATAGAATTAAATATCTGAATTACTTAATTACCAAAGTTTTGTCAAATCAAACTCTTTATCCGATATCTGATACTTACACTCTATAAATATTGCACTTTTTGTGCTTCCTAATCTATGCTCTATTACCCAATTCTATTTTATATAATTTATATGATTAAGAGTCTGTGGACACATGGTTTGAACATGCAATCCCAGTCCCCATTCGCTGTTATAATAACCTCTACTATTCTGGAAAGATGTTCTACTAGATTGTGTGGAGTTTTGTGCACACATGAACTTTGCGTTGTTTGCTTGGAAGTGGAGCATGCTTAATCAGCTCGAGAAAAGACAATTGTCTATGCTGTAGCCGCATGGCTATCTCCCACACTCCCAGTGATCTTCCTCGCGGCTCAGGCCCTGCTCTTGCCGAGGAGACGTGGCACCGAAGGTCGTAGGGCTCGCAGGCCGAACTAGCAGGGCATGGAGACGGATATGTCCTCTTCGGTGGTCTCATCTGTTCCCCGAGGAAAGCACTCGTTTCAGCTGCCCCTTCTTGTCTGAGGGAGTGCCCAGGTTTGATGAGATGCTAGCTGGATATCTCTAACCAGGTGTTGCATTGCTAAAGGCTCCGGTGTTGCCTACTAAGCCGTTAAAATCCACTTATGTTTTTGTGGGTAAGGCTTGCCTAGCAGCAGGTCAAGCCATGGGCTGCCTCCACACTATGTGTGTGTTGCAGGCATACCAGGCCGATCTGCTATGAGAGTTGAATGAGGGCTTTGACTCTTTGGCTGACGATATCAAGAAATTACGTTGTGCTGCTGACCTAACACACCAAGAAACCGCGCGGGCCGTCTGTCGTTTCATGTCAGCCTTAGTTGCCACTGAAAGGCATTTGTGGCTCACCCTGTCAGAAATTCTTAACAGGTACAGGGTTTTTCTGCTGAATGCCCTGATAGCTACTTCTGGCCTGTTCGCAATGCAGTAGGGTAGGTCTCAGGAGTATAAAATGCAATCGTTGGCATTTCAGTGGTACTCACCCACCACTCTCATGGGGCTGCTTACCGGGCATGGTTGGGTGGCATCTAAGCCCAAGTCGAAGGGGTCGGCCAACCTGAGGGTGGGCCTCTCCATTAACAAATTGGCAGTGGTGCAGCAGCCCTGACAATCAGAAAGCATTCCCAGCTGCAGGGGATCTCCTCAGCTTTTTTAAGATGGTCAGACTTCCAGGCAGAGGGGGAGGCCAGGCTGTTAACTCTGCCACAAGATGTGCTTCAGAGTGCAGCCTCCCTCCTGCGGGTGTCTCCCTCCTGCGGGTCCGTTACTTACTCTCAATGCTCTGTCCTTAGAGCTCCTTGTTGTCGCGTAACGCTAACAACGGATGCATCCATTACGGGTTAGGGAGTGGTAATGAGTGGCCACTTCACCCAAGGTTGGTGGGACATGTCACATCTTTCATTGCACATTAACTGCCTGGAGATAAGGGCCATTTTCTTGGCATTGGAACACTTCCACTGAAACCTGAGAGATTGCCATTTGTTGGTCTGTATGGACAACATGTCGGTGACCTCGTACATCAACCACCCACCTGGTCTCTGGTCTCGCCTTCTGTACAGGCTGGTGTGGCAGATCCTTTTATGGTCCCAAGGAAAACTCATCCTTTTTTGAGAGCAGTTCACATCAAAGGCAGGTTAAACTAGAGAGCACATGCCCTTTCAAGACATGGGCCGATGCCCAGGGAATAGAGGCTTTACCCAGAGTTGGTTTAGCAGATATGGCAGAGATGTTATAGAGTCCAATTGGATCTGTTTGCAACTCTGGAGACTTTGCACTGTACTCTTTAGTTCTCTCTAGTTCTCGCCATGGTGCAGACATACGCCTTTGCCCCTATCGTGCTGCTCCCAGAATTTCTGCAGGGAATTCACCAGAAAGGAGCTTGTCTCCTCCTGGTGGCACCCCATTGACTGGGCAGACTGTGTTTTTTGGCCCTGCTGTCCCTCCGTGAGAGACCTCTCTGGGAAATTCCTTCCAGAAGAGTTCTCCTCTCACAGGCAGGGGAACCTCTGGTTCACCACTGCCCAGAGGTATGGAAGCTGTGGCTGTGGCCCCTGAGGGGGTGAGGTTTATAGCAGCTAGTCTCTCTACTGAGGTAGTAGAGACCATTCTCCATTTCAGAGCTCCCTCTATAAAGGAGGTTGTATGCCGCTAAATGGCATCTGTTTACCATGTGGTGTGAGCACTACCAGTTAGACCCAGTTGGTTGGTTCAGGGTCTGCAGTTCCTGCAGGAACAGTTTGCCAAAGGATTGGCTCCATCAACCCCAAAGGCTATCGTGACTTATTGTACCCAGCTAGCAGGGCAGTCTCAGGGGAAACACCCCCTCATGACACAGTTCCAACGTGGCACCTGGAGGCTGAGGCCCAGGACATGACCTAGGGTGCTTGTGTGGGACTGGGCCGTTGTGCTGGCGGCTGTATCTGAGCCCACCTTAGAGCCCTTGGCTGAGGTGGCTCTTAGGTGTCTGTCGGTTGAGACCGCTTTTCTCCTGGAAATTTTTTCGTTTAAAAGGGTCAGGGACCTACACTTTCTGTGGCCCTGTCTTTCCTGTTGTTTGCCCCTGGCATGGCCAGTGCTATGCTTAACCCTAAACTGGGGTACGTGCCTAAGGTGTTTAAGGTGCCCTCATGACCTGTCATTTTTAAAGGCATTCTGCCCTCCTCCTTTTCTAGCCCCTAACCAGGAAAAGCGAGTCCATGGAGGAAGGAAGTCGTGTGCTATGGCCCTCATAGGAAAGGTTTCCTGGCTTATAAGCAGACACTCAGTAGATGGCTTGTGGATGCCATTTGTCTGTGTTATGAGTCCTCTGGTCTTTCCACTCCTTTGGAGTTAAAGCTCATTCCACCTGGCATATGGCGGCCTTTACAGCCTGGTCCACTGGAGTGTCACTCCAGGACATTTGTATCGCCTCGGCTAAACCTCTTGATATTTAGCTATTAATTGGTGCATGGGGCATTACTGATGGAATACATATACTATAAAGTGTTTTTTTTTTTCTTTTTTTAATCCCATTCCACTTTTAGCATCTATTTTCTCTTTAATATCCTTCAGTTTTCTGGAAAGATGATCCACTAGATTTTAAAGGGTGTTTGTGGAGATTTGTGCTCATTCAGTCACAAAGGGTGTTAGTATAACCAGGCAGTGATGTAGGAGAGAATGTAATGAGGTCTGGAGTGCATTTATTGTTCACGTTCATAACAAAAGGTGTTTAATAGGTTTTTGAGCTTTATAGCAGGAGATCGTCTACGCCAACTCAAGTAAAGCAGATCTTCATGGAGCTGGCTTTGTGCACAGTGGTATTGTCTTGCTGGAACAGATTTGTCTCTCCTAGTTCAAATGAAATGGAAATATGATGCTACAGCATCCAAAAATGTCCCATACATTTGTCTTTCTCCACTTTGTGGTACGATCTTGACCAAATATAGCTGGATGGACTATTTCAAAAAGTGTATCTCTTGTAATGGAAATGTTTAAATCCGATCAATTTCAGACTTCAAAGCAAAACATTTCTGATATTACAATATCTCTGGCTTTGCTGAAATAATGTCTGCATTAATAGATGTGAGTGCTGGATATTGCTATCTACATTCACAAATAATTTTCCTTCTCCCATTCATACAATCATTTGAGAGGAAGCAAAAACCCTGAGCTGTGCATTCCCTGCCACTGCTAACACCTCGATTTGCTTCCCACTGTCTCCGATTTATGAATTATAATGAATCTGAGATACAATCAAAACTCAGCCTTAGGTCACCTAAATCAAACTGACAGTCTCATTATTGGACACAGAGGGGTGGAAGGAGGCGGGAATGCAGGAAAGGACCATCTTAGAACTGAATGAGCCGAAGACAATAATGCTCTGTCTAATAACACCAGAGCAAGGGACACACATCTCATAATCATTCCAGCTTTTTTCTTGGGTAAATCAGCCATTTTTAAAAACAATGTTTTATCAAATTATTCTCACGTATTTAGATTTGCATGTATGCTTTTGACCTGCCAATAAAAAGACGAAGATTTTTAATCCACTTTGTCTTGATCTGCTAATTCCTCTGTTTTTGTTCTCAGCAGTGTCCTTGGAGCTTATTGTTGCTCAGTGGAAATGTGGACTAAATTAAATTTGGATTCTGGCCATTTCTTCTACTTCATTAAATGCTGGCAAAGGAAAGTGGACTAGCATTACTAATGCACGTTATTACTACTACTCTCTAGATTTTTATTTCTGTCTCACCAGTACACAGTGGAGTCCATCAATTGATATGCCAATCATTTACAACAAACAAGAGGCAAATTTTTTAGGTCTATATACGGTAACACCGCACATCATAAACTTTCCAAACACAGGGTACACACACATCCTCTCATGCATGTAGTGGTTTTAAACAAATGTAAGATGTTGCATAGGCTATTTTTTTGTTGTAGGCTATCTCTACATTAATCCAGACAAATTGAAAGTCTAAAAATGCTCCATATCCACACTTTTATTTTCAAGAGTTTCCCAAAAGTTTCTTATCCAAACTAAAACGTCTGAAAACATTTACATGTCTGTATTGCGCATAAGCAAAATGTAACATGCTTTGACCCGCGTCATGTCCGCCTGGCGTTTATTTACTTTCCGGTTCTTTGAAACGTCCCGGCAATGACTAAAAATCAACGTTTTCGAAAGCCTCCGTTTTCACCCTCCACAGTGTGACGTGAAAACTGCGCTTTTAAATTGATCCACTTTGAAGAGCGTTTTCAAAAAGCTATGCTTCTGTTGACTGATAACGGCGTCTAAATCTGGTCCAGAGCCAGTTAAACCAGACTGTTTGAAACGGTGTCTGAGACCTTGCTAGCTAAATGAATGTCAAATTATGACTGAGTTGCTGGAGCTCCGAGGTGGTATAAAAAAGTTTGAGACTTGCTCTATTTACAAAAAAGAACTTAATTTATTTACATTTACACACTATCACCTTAAAAATAGTCCCCTTGCATAAATTGCAGAATGGTTTTGAAACAATATCCATTGTTAAAACCTAATTGAAATCTGTACCCATGATGTACCTTCTTGAGGCCTGGGGTGCATTTATTGTACCAATTAATTCCAAAGGTGTTCAGTAGTCAGTAGTTCAGTAGAGTTATTGTCATAATGGAACAGTTTCGGGTCTTCTAGTTTAAGTGAAGGGATAATGTCCTGCTATCACATCCAAAGACGTCCTATCCAATTGTGGACCTCCAACTATGTGATGACCGTTTGGAGAAGAACCACATGTTCTGCCAACAAACCTTAAATTACCTTCCACAGAAATCATCATTTTTGACATAACAAAGTATAAAGGGGATGCAGGCATATACTCTCATTATATATATGCAACATACACACAAAAGCCTTTGAATGCAATATACTAAGCCTTAACTTGAGTGTTTCCTACATCATTTCATTCTAGGCTATGAACTAAGAGTTAGTTCAGTTGGGACTCTTGATGTAAATGTATACATAGTAATATATTAATGGTCAAAGAGTTTTTGTGTGTGAATGTTTTAATATAAACTTGACGTTTGTGTATATTTAATTAGACATATATTGGATTGCTCAGTATCTATTTAAATCTATTATTTTCTTAATTCTATCCCTTTGGACTATTTGGGTTACACTAACCCTAAGTTTCACCTATGATAGATAGATAGATAGATAGATAGATAGATAGATAGATAGATAGATAGATAGATAGATAGAATGTTTGTATGTATGTATGTATGTATGTATATACTGTACATTTGGAAATAGTTTAGCAATCAGGCCACTTACTAAGCAAGTGGTAGCTCAGTGGTTAAGGCATTGGGTTTCTGATTGGAAGGTCAAGCCCCAGTGTCACCAAGCTGCATTGGACCCTTGAGCAAGGCCCTAAATTCTCTGTGCTCCAGGGACACTATATTATGGTTGTGACCCCAGGTTCTGAAATCACTTGGATATGTGAATTTCATTGTGATGTAATGTACATGTGACATGTAATAAGGCACATAAATGATACTAAAAAAATTATTAATTGAGGGCTAAATTGCTGCATTTGGCCTTAGGTGAAACATTGTGGTGGTAGCATATTGTACTGGTTATACTTCTAATTGGCACAGAATGGCACCAAAAAGGTGAAATAGTAAATGCAATCTGTAACCATAAATTCTGTCAAATATTCAGTAAATAGAGTGTGCAAAATACTACATGTGGTTGAATAAATTCCCACTCTACTGTACATACATGGGTGTGTGTTTAGTTTGAAAGAGAATTAAGAAGAGATAGTAAAATAAACTTTGGCTGAAGGCCAAGAACTCCCAAACACATCAAAGGCATCCAGCACTTATATTGATTCAGTTTACACATAGCAACTTCTTGGCATGGATCACAAATGAACATCGTTCTTGTTCATGCTTTATTGTTTTACAGGACTTTTGCCATGTACAGTGACATGCTAACTCTAACCTTAGACATGAGTAATCTGTTGGAACAAATCCATTTTATTTGACTGTTTTTATTCCAGTAAAAATTGTTTATACTTACTTTAATGTATGTCCGAAAGATGAAGCAGATAAGCGTTCTATGTTGAAGCTATAAAGATGCAGCTTTAGACCTGGTGTCTTACAGGACATCAAATCTCAGACTGCTGCAGAGACAGAAGAAGAACTGAGCTATACAAAAATATATAGATATGTTCCACTGCTGTGATTACAAAAAAAAAAAAGACAGTAAATTACAAAGATGGCCCAATGCTGACTAGGAACGATAACGGCTCCAGATAAAAGATAATTTTCCTTCAGAATATCGCAGCACAGGATCACCCTGAGATGTGATGAACACCAGTGGGAGTTTCTCCAGCACCTTTAAAGGAGACTGAAGCATTTTATTACATGACCTACAATCACCTTGTGAAAGATTTAGAGGAAAAGCTTCAAGAGGAGGAGTACAGAAAGAGAGATGAATGTAGATCGTCTCAGTAAATACTGTTGAGGGAAGGACAAAAAGCAGGAGGATTCTTTTTTTGTTGTTGTTTAATTTCATAATGGCTTGGTCAAAGAAAATGTCAAGATGCTCAATCTTCTGTAAACATTGTAAGCTAAGTGTGTATTATTAATAATTTCAATTAAATGTTTATAAAAAATAATAAATGTAAATGTATGTATCAATACTCACAAATGGTAACTCAGTCATTAAGGTTCTGGGTTACTGATTGCAAGGTTAAAGGTTCAAGCCCTAGTATCATCAAGCTTCCACTCATGGACCCTTGAACAAGGCCCTAAACCCTCTGTGCACCACCAGTGTTGTATTATGCCTGGACCCCAGCCTCCTAACAATGCTCGGATATGTAAATAAATCATTTAATTCTTCTCTAATGTGATGGGTTAAAAAGCACCTTTACCTTTTCAAAAAACATAAGTTCCCTTTCAGGAATTTGAGCTGCATCAAAAGCCCTTTGGCGATGCCTAATGTTGTTTATGTTCTAAATCATATATAAAATATGGCAAATAGGCAGTCGCAACTTTAATAGCAGGCAATGTCGCGCAAACCAGGAAGCTATACAATGGGAGTGACATTAGCTTCTTCTGTTCAGGTAAACAGTTTGTGTGTGAATCTATGCAGCCTTCCTTCTCCCAGGTGCTCCGTATTTCTTTCTCCGAGAAGGGATATATTTCGGAGAGCGCTCTGGTCCCGCTCTCGCCAAGAAGTGGCAATGAAGGTCACGGGGCTCGCAGGCCGACCTAGCAGAAAGCATGAAGATGGATGAGTGCTGGGCCGAGCTCCCGTTTCCCTGGGAAAGCATTTCCCTTGGCAGTCCTTATTTCAGGGCCTGTAACGCGTAGCTCCGTATTTCTTCCTCCGAGGATGGAGAATTGTCAGATGCTAGTGAGCCCATGGACTCTTCACAGCATGTTCTGTTTGAAGAGCTTCTGGAGGTAGTGCCATGGTGGGACACAAGCAGGCTCTGGTCCTGGAACAGTAAGTGCAAGGAAAGGGGCCATCCAAGTAGTTCCTCCTTTGGTCAGAGAGTCAGTCTACTACAGCCAGTACTTCATTGTTCTGAAGAAGAATGGCAGAATGTGGCCGATCCTTGATCTCTGCTTCTTGAACCGCTCACTTGTGAGGGTCAGGTTAAGGATACTCACTCTCAAGGAGATTGTGTCTCAGATCAAGTCCAAGGACTGGTTTGTCACGATAGATCTTAGGGACGCATATTTCCACATAGCCATCCTTCCTATTTACAGGAGCTTCCTAAGGGTTGCTTTTGGGGGCGAAGCTTACCAATATCGGTCCTTTTGGCCTAGCACTCTAACCCTGCAACTTCACTAAGTTCTTGAATGTGGCTCTAACCCCGCTATGGCTTCAGGTTCTTGCCCACATGAAGGAATTGGGGTTAAGACTAAACCCACCTTCTTGGGAGTAGTTTGGGACTCAACCATGTTGCGGGCACAATTGTCGCCTGCCCGGAATTAAGTCATCCTCACTATAGGTAAGAGAGTAAAATCAGGCCAGTCACTGACTATGAGGCAGTTCCAGAGGCTACTCCCTGCTGGCAGGTCTTCTCTTGAATGCTATTCGTCCACTGCAAAGATCCAAAACACAGCTGCACAACTTGTGTTCAATCTGCCCAAGTTCTTCCACACACCTTTACTGGCTTCCAGTAGCTGCACGTATCAGATTCAAAACACTGATGCTTGCCTACAAGGCCAGCACCATCTTACCTCAGAAACCTCCTCACATCTCGCACTGCACCACGCTGTCTGGTACAACCTTCTCCCAGAATGACAGGTAAGTATACGTCAAGGCTCTTCTCTGTTCTGGCATCGAGGTGGTAGAATTAACTTCTTCTAGATGTCCGTACAGTGGAGTCCCTGGCTATCTTCAAGAGACGATTAAAGACTTACCTCATCCTAAAACACTTAAATTAGCACTTTCAATGTTTGCTTTGTAGAATTCAAAAGTAAAATTTATATTAAATTTGTAATCTTGCATATCAGTGTATATCTATTCATTGCCAGAGACTCAAAGCACATTTGTACGTCGCTATGGATAAGGGCGTCTGCTAAATGCTGCAAATGTAATGTAAATTTAAATGCTCTGTCTCATGGCAGCAGAGGCCAGCGTGATTCCACTTGGCCTGCTTCATTTGAGACCCCTCCAGTGGTGGCTCAATGGCAGAGTCTTCCCCCGAGAGGGCAAGGGCGAGCTCTTAGAACCTTAGATATATGAAGAGAGCTCTGTCTCAGTGCCCCATCTTGGGAGCTCCATGTCTTCGCGTAAAGACGATAAACGCATCCCTCACTCCACCGAAACCTGAGAGGTTGCCATGTGTTGGTTCATATGGACAACATGTCAGTGGTCTCATACATCAACCACCGGGGGGGTTGCGGTCTAGCCCCATGTACAGGCTGGCGTGTCAGATCCTCCTATGGTCACAGGCATAACTCCTCTCATTGAGAGCGGTTTATATCTCGTGCTGTTTGAACTGTTTGGTTGAACTGGTTGGTTTAGTTCTGGAGTTCCTGCAGAAGCAGTTTGTCACAAGATTGGCTCTGTCAACCCTGAAGTTTTCTGTGTCCGCTACCTTTTTGTACCCCACTAGCTAGATGCCCTTTGTCTGTTTTATAAAACCTTTGGTCTTCCAACTACTCTCGGACTAAGGCTCATTTCACCCATGGTATGGCGGCTTCTATGGCCTGGTCTGCTGGAGTGTCGCTCCAGGACATTTGTAACGCTGCTTGATGGTCCACCCCACTGACCTTTGGAAGGTTTTATGGCCTCGACATCAGAGCCACTCCCGGCTCCTCTGTCCTGCATGCAGGTTGTGCTCAGACACACTAGGCAGGGACTGGTCAGTATGGCATGATTGGACACTCGTTTCCAAATCATTTTCAATGCAGCTTGAGTTCCTGAAAGGGAATGTCTCTAGGTTACATAGGTTACCTTTTTTCCCTGAGGATACACGAGCTGCATCAATGAACCATACTCCCTGCATCCCGGCAGCATGTACATTTTCCATTTTTTAGAAGCTAATGTCGCTCCCATCGTGCTCCCATTTTTTTAGCTTTCTGGTTTGCACGACATCGACGCCAACAACGTCACGACTGCCTATTGGCCAGATTTTACACGTGATTTAGAGCGTGAACAACTTGAGGCATTCCCAAAGCGTTTTTTGACGCAGCTCTTTTTCCCTCAGGGAACCAGGGTTACCTACGGAACCTAGTGACGGTCCCAAAGTGGCTCTCAGAAAGACCTTAATTGCAAAGTATTTGTAGAACTGCAGTAGAGACATGATTAAAATCCAATTGTTGCAAAACAGAAAATAAAAGTTGCCACTTTTAACTAAATGCCCAAAGGGGGGTGGGGGGGTGGGGGGGGATTTGTGACACTGCCCTTGGTTTTAATTATGTAAAAGGTTTATTGAATGCTTGGAATGAGTGAATATTTTTAATACTGTCTAAAGAACAGCAAGTTTAGACTTTTGGCCTCAGGGCTGATGGATTGAGATTCATGAGATGAAGTAAATATAAATTGCAATGGCAGCACACTGATAAATCTCTGGGACGACTGCAGAGATGGGTGTAAATATAGACTCCCTATATTTAGAAACCTTACTTACTAGATATAATATTTAGTGTAAAAACCTTGCAACCATTAGCACAACATTGAAGATAATTTGCAGCTCATTAGCAACACTTAATTTTTACATCCTTACACTTGCAAAAACTTGAAAAAATTCTCACCGTACCTTTTTTCTACAGCACAGTAAAATTCTTTCTTCGCATATGCCAATTATCCCCTGGAACACAGAAGTTTAGGGGCCTTGATCGGGGGGTCCCAAGAGTGGCAGCTGGTGGCAGCCTAGCGATGCAAAGGGATTAAATTCTCAACCTTCAATAAACACTATAACAAAATCAAATAAACACTGAACTACCACCTTCCCAAAATCACAAAAATGCTTGGATTTGTGAGCCTGTTCTTTTTAGTGATACAACTTCAGCTAAAGTACACTACAGTTATCGGTGAATGTGAGGAAAACCACTCAGTATTGCATTATCAAACAAAAGAAGCCCATTACTGAGATGTCCCATGGTGCAGCATAGTGACAATGATCTTAACAGCTCTGAATAGCATCTATTTTTGGTTTGAGTTCTTGGTTTTACTTGTGATAACTGTTTAAGGCATGCATTTTTAGTGTAAGTCTTATATATAGTGTACCTTGTATATATAGGAAAAAAAAGAACTGTGGTGCAACACATTTTAGAAGCATTGGGTTTAGACAGGACAACAAATTGGTATGTCCTGAAAGTAAATAAATAAATTAAATAATACATACACACATACATACATACATACATACATACATACATACATACATAAATAAATACTGTACATAACGTTCCAGTTATAACAAGCAGATATGGAACAAGTCACCCAAGTGAAACAACATTAGTTGACAACAGAGATATTTCCTCTAAGACCTACCAGGTGGAACTGGAAATCTGTCAATATTGCCACATTTTCTTTTGCCAGGAAAAGTGGAAGAAATATGACAGATTAATTTGGGTTTTTATACCTTTTATCAGTGCTTGATTAAAACTCAATAAAGTGCTCACTGATGAGTAAATGATGCTTTTACTTTGCCATCAGGAATGTAACTAAACCAATAGAGTCACGGTGACCCAACTTTTTGCAATTATTGGTTTTTGGAGATCACATGTGGTTCTTAACAACATTCCAAACTTTATGATTCTCGGGAGGCACTAGAAGTCGAATCTCTTCCAAAGAATCCAAAGTCTAGACCTCATACCAAGCAAAATTTTAGGATCTTCCCGGCTTCTGGGTTGGCGGCCATCTTGATGCTCACTCTTCCTGTTGGGCGGCCATCATGGTCTAGCAAGTCCAGGTAGGTGGCCATTTTGTACTCCACTCAATATCTATGGATACCATTCAGACATGCTCCCTGCCACATAGTATTTTCTGTTAAATCCATGTTTCTATTGCCTATTTGCATGTGTTGCTTTATCTTCTCTAGTTTTGGATTATTGGACTCTGAATCTCAGACTTGTTTCTGCCTGCCTTGTGTGCTTCTGTTTGCCAGTTTGGATTAAGTACTGAATTTCTTAGCTTGTATTTTTGTCACTACTAAGGTGGTATAAAAGCCCAGGTTTCTTCGACAGTGGCCTTCAAATTTCACTGTGCTGTAATGTATATGTGACAAATAAAGGTTCTTCTATTCTCTTTTATTCTATTCAGCTCATCTCCATTTTTTGGTCTTTTGTTTCCCGTTTCCTCTTGACAATACCTCATAGATTCTCTATTGGGTTTAGGTCTGGTGAGTTTGCTGGGCACCAGCACCAGCACTAAGGCCATTTAACCAACTTTTGGTACTTTTGGCAAAAAGCTGGTCAGCAAAAGAAAGCGTGAAGTGCTATTAAATTTCTTGGTAAACGAGTGCAGTGACTTTGGTTTACAAAAAACACAGTGGACCAACACCAGCAGATGACATTACACACCAAATCATCACAGGCTTCAAACAACTTGAACTATGAGCTTCTCCACCCTTTCTTTAAACTCTAGAACATGGTTTCCAAATCATATACAAAACTTGCTCCCATCTGAAAAGAGGACTTTGGACCACTGGGCAAGTCCAGTTTTTCTTCTCTTTAGCCCATGTAAAACACCTATGATGTTGTATGTGGTTCAGGAGTGACTTACCAAGAGAAATACGACAACTGTAGCCAAATTCCTTGACACATCTGTGTGTGTGGCTCTTGATGCCTTGACCCCAGCCTCAGTCCATTCCATGTGAAGTTCACACAAATTCTTAAATTAATTTTGCTTGACAAGCCTTCCAAGGCTGCGCTTCTCTCGGTTGGTGGTGAATCTTTTCCTTTCCACTCAACTTTCTGTTAACATGCTTGGGGGCAGCACTCCGTAAACAGCAGCTTCTTTGGCAATTAATGTTTGTGGTTTACATTCCTTGTGAACGGTGTCATTGATTGTCTTCTGGACAACAGTCAGATCAGCAGTCTTCCCTATGATTGAATAGGCTAGTGAACCAAACTGAAACTGCCATGTCACCATATTCTACTTTGTATTGAATTGGTGGGTTTTGTAAACGTGAGCCAAAATCGATAAAAAAACAAACAAACAAATACTTAAAGTACCTCAGTTGTGTGCACTAAATTTATATAATACATGCGTTCCACAATTTGAGTTGAATTACTGAAATAAATGCCCTTTTCCATGATATTCCATATATTGAGATGCACCTGTACACTACATGAACAAAAGTACTAGGGCACCTGCCTGTTTAATCCAAGATAATTAGTTTTAACTGTGACCTCAAAAAATAGAGGCACAAAATTGTACAGGAAAAGGGTAGCTCGGATTGTATTTAAGATTTTGGACTTTAGATCAGAAGGTTGTGAGCACCACCAAGCTGCCACCTCTTGGCCCTTGAGCAAGGCTCTTAACCTTAAATTGCTCCATTGTAAGTCACTCTGGTAAAGGGTGTCTGCCAAATGATATAAATGTAATATAACTAGGAGACCCAAACCTGTTTCAGTATGTTTCCTGCTCTATGAAGACATATGGAGAGGAAGATCTCCTTCTATAGAGTTTTGAACCCTACTGAACACATATGGGATTAATTGGATCAGTAACTGCTATCCAGTCATCTCACCTCACCTACCTAATCTCACTTATCAGTACCTGACTTTCCTAACACCCTTGTGGCTGAAAGAATCTCCACAAATCTCCACATACATTTAGTGGAACATCTTGCCAGAAGACTGAAGCTTTTAAAAGTAAATGGGGTTAAATGTTGAATGGGGTGTTATGGTGAGAAAGGTGATAGCAATCATATGGCCAGGTGTCCACAGATCTTCATCCTTATAGTGTATAAATATACAGTATAAACTGTATATATGTATAACTAGACACAGAGCTCCATTTAAGTGACACTTTTAGTTTCTGATTGGTCTTTTATAAGAGTCACAGACTAAAAGTTAAGCTGAATTGATAAGTCTTTGCCACTTAAAGGCTGCCACCAGTGTCTGAAAAAGTGTGACGCCCAATTAGACCTGACAGGTCCAATACGACCTTAAACCTCTTCTTCATTCTCTTCTTCTCAACTTCACTGTACTCCAGACTATCATGCTGTTCCATGACTCATCTCGCTGATGGGGCTATTTTTTCAGAGACTCGTTTGCTTGGAGGGGTGGAAGGAAAGCTACTTTGATTTCCTGCTGCCTGCTGATGAAGCCGATTTTCAGCCTCGGGCTGCAGTCGGGTTCACATCAGCAAGACTGTGTCTCTGTTTCCTCAAGCCATACTGGGCTGAAATCACCTTCTTTCCTATTTGAACATAACAAAAATCACACAACCCCAAACTGTTGCTTTTGTTTTGTCACCTCACAGGATGTAATAAAACATTGTTCACCAAGAGTGTGTTTTGCCAACGGCTGCCATTATTTTCATCAACCATCATGTGGCCACCTGATAGCCCAGCTGAGATAAACCTCCCGCTGTCTGAAGCTTTCCCAGAGCTCTGTTAAAAGATAAGATGTGGCGAACCAAGCAAGAATTGTTTATCAGAGTTTTGAATAAGAGGATTATAATAAGAGGATGAATATGAGCGTTTCTAGCGGGATGCTTTTAGACAGTAATTTGTACAACTGTATGTTGGTTTATGACCCATTTTGAAACAGCTTTAAAAAAACAACATCGATAACAATTTACACATAATTAGCTTATAAAACAAATTATTAATATTATTGTTTTGTAATTAATATTTGTACACATTATTAAAATATGGTAAAACAAATCATCTGTGATGCTGCACTGTTCCTTTGTCTACTGTTCCTCTTTCTTATGTCCTTTTTTCATTAAACGATGCACATACAGTCAACCCCCGATAATTCGCCGTTCGGAACTCACGGCTCAGAAAATTTGCGGGTTCTCATTTGGAATCTAATTAACAGCAAGTTGCAGATTATCTTAAAATTTGCAGGAATCTGCAGTAGGACGGAATGTTCTGGAATGTTGGGAATAATATTTCAAACTGTTTTTACTAACAAATATCATCAAAAATTTTAAAACACATTATTGTATTAAAGTGACATAATGTCTAGATGAATTCCCAACCCCAGCCACTCTTAGTGCCGGTCCCAAGCCCGGATAAATAGGGAGGGCTGCATTAGGAAGGGCATCCAGCATAAAAACATGTGCCAAATCAATCACTGTGGCGACCCCTAATGGGAGAAGCTGAAAGAAAGATGATGAATGTCTAGATCAATTCACTAAGGTACCATAGGGTTTGCGAGGGTGCTTCCAAAATTTGTGGATTTCCGGAACTAGCCCTAGTCTTAGCCTTAGTATTTTGAACGTAGATAAATAAAGTACTTTTTGATTCCACCTCTTACTTGACTATCAGGTTATGATTTCTTTTTGCTTGTAAAATTATCTGAAAAAGTGCAAAAAGTACATTATCTGCATTTTCATCTTCTCTCTGCTCTTCACATGCTAGCTTTGTCGTGTATTCCGTGTTTTACAGTTTGACAGTCTTGGTTGTTTTATTTGCCTTAAAAAGCTGCACTCGCATCCGCCGTCTACTAAATTACATGCCACCATGGCACTGGAGACGCGACACGAATGAATGCACGTGTCAGTGTAAACAAAAGATTTTGACAGGAAACATAATGTTATTGTAGCTGTTTATAGCTGCTATAACGGCAGTGACAAAAGGGATTAATCTGCTTTTCACCATTTCGCCTCTCTATCGTAATCATTAAATGTAGTCAGCCAATTACACACATTGCCATTTTATCTGTAACATAATACATAAATGAGTAAATAACCTGGCTTTTAAAAAAAAAAATATTTTAAAATTCAATAAAATTTGGTTATAGATTAAAGGTAATTTGAAAAACTTTAACTGTTTTAATGTTGTGTTGTTTGTCTCTAGTTAAGACCCTACACACAGAAATGGGTAATAATTTGTTACATGTTTCATGTATTTTAGAAACGCATTTCAAATAGGATTTTGTAATTCCTATTTGAGAGGTTAAATTAATATGGCTTTATATTTTTTTTTTATCAAAAAACTTTAGTGCTTTGTATTTTTTGTTGTTTTGAAATACAGTCAAACCTGCTTATCTCGACCTTGGTTAACTCGCCAACCCTATTAAGTCGACGTTTTTAAAGTGGAACCGCCAAATTCTCGCTTTGTCTTAGCATTTTTAATCGGTTATGTCGATTCTTTGATGTCACTGAACCCTAATATCTCGAGCACAAGGGGGGCAAATTTTCGGTTATGTCAGGAATCCCCCTGCCACGCCCCCTTCGGCAGCGGCATTCTCCGAAGCACCCTGCTTCTTCTCCCGTGCGTGCCCCGCCCACACGGAGCTTGTCACAGTCATGCTCATCACACACACCTGACTCTCATTCACTCGCTCATCCCATCTCCTATTTAAGCCCCTCACCTCCACACACTCGCGGTCCGTTATTGTTTGTGCATGATTGTATGTGTTGGTTCATGTCGGCCTGTGTAATCACGTATACGTATCCCGCTATGTACACTTCTTCTCGGACTCCGCATTCTCTCAACGGCACCCCGGATTACCCCGATCCAACTGTTTTCCATGTTCATGCTTTCTTCACCACATTTATCCGTTGCTGCCCAGCGCTGCGCTTTCCATAGCGTGATCAATGGATTCTCTAAACGAAATGTCTCTGCTTTCACAGAACTTTGTGGACCACGCACCAGCAGCGCACCACTGGATATTATTGCTTCGCTACAAGTATTGGTGGATTATCTCCCGAGTATTCTCAATAAACTTTGTTTGCGTTTACTTCGGCTTTCACCTCCTTATCCGCATTACAGGTTATCTCGATCCGCATGACCAATTAATCAAATCGTGGCAATGCTGTTGTGTAAAAAACCCTCCAAAAACACGTATATGCACATTCTCATTTAATAACACACATCATGTACATAAAGAAATTTTAAGCACGTTAATATATTGCCACTATATTGGGTTTTGTTTGTCTCGATCATCGGTTACCTCGACGCTTTTTGGTGTCCCATATGCCGGCGACATAACCGGGTTCCACTGTACTGTAAATACTTTGTAAAAAGTTTTACTGTAGGGAACCACCAGCCACACCGCCCTCCTACACTCAGCACACTTGCACTGCCTCGCCTACCTACTGGTCACCCTCACCTGTGTCCGATCTACTCTCCCCTTCATAAGGCCCCCATTTCCATTTGCTCACCATCCGATCTATGGTACACACTGGCGATCATCCCGGGACTTTCCACGTTACGGATTATACCCGTTTTCCGGTTTGTGCTTATACTTAAGTTTCTGCCTCCTGTACTAAGACTAATGTAGCATTTGCCCGTACTCTGGTTTCCAAATCTTGATCCACGCGTGACATCTACATGATCAAATCATAAAAATGTGGTCTCTGATTGGTGCCTGCTCAGTATTTTGCCCAGAACAGAAAATGTATTTACAGGCTGCCAGCTTTCAAATAGTCGTCCAATAATTGAAAATAAATATTTGATTAGCAAATATTGCAACCTAATTGAAAGAACTGTATAATAGGATCGTGATTTTGACCACCACTGCATGAACGACTGCCTGACACATATATATATTTATGTTTTACAATCAAATGATTCATTAGTTAGAAACTAATTGCTTTGAATGCAGGTGCTATCAGTTGTCTTCTTATGAATGACTTGTTTGACATTGTATCGGTGTTGCTGATGTAAATCAGCCCTTTGTTACCAAACACCAAATAACTCAATTAGTATACAATTATGAGTCATTCACAAACTGTTCAACATTTAAACTGTTGGTTACTTTAAAACTGACCTTTGCAGGGATTATGTATGTAAATATTTAATCTGTTAACTGGATGCATGTGTCCGATTTATTGAGTGACTCGACCTGAGAGTCTGTTGCTATTAAGTCAGTGTCATGGTGAAGGAACAGATCAAACAGTACAATAATTGAAGGTTTGTGAAGAAATTTCATATGCCTTTGTAAATGTATTTTTTAGTATTTTTAAAATAAAAAAATGCAGTAGTTTATTTTGATACATGGTGAAGGTAAGTGGAGTGTCATCAGCACTGCAGTGTTCAAAAAATAAATACATTAAAAAAAACGTGACAATATGACCACCAACAGAGAGAGTATAGATGGAGAAAAAGAGAGGACCAAGTACTGAGCCTTATGGGATACCAGTGAAGACTCTGCATGGGGCAGATGTACTGTAGACCCTCTCCATGCTACCTGTTTTGTGCAACCTTCCAGGTAGGAGGCAAACATTCCCATGCTGATCTATGGATTTCAAAGCTACTATGGTTAAAATGCTGCTAAATGGTCGAGGAGGATGAGGACAGATGGCTGATCGATCAGCATGTAGTTTCCTAATGACTTTTAAAAGGGCTGTCTCTTTGGAATGTGCCACTTTGAAGCCAGACTGGCTGGGTCTTGGAAGTTGTTCTGTGAGAGATAGACAGTCAATTGGTTAAAAACAGGGAATTCCAGAGTTTTAGAAAGAAAGAAGAGAAGTGATACCGGTCTGTAGTTGATAATCCAGAGGAGGTCTCTTCAAGATTAAAATAATCTGTGCTATCTTGAGTGGCACATTGGACCTATTGATGATTGTGGTGATCAATGGCAGGAAGTATTGTGAGATGGTCTGGAGCATAGTTAAAGGCATTGGATCCAGTGGGCAGGTGGTGGGATTGCAAGATTAGATGACTTGTAGTATCTCTTCTTCTGCTCTGGTTGATAAATTCAACAAAGTTTGCTGTGTAATATGGGCATAGTTATAATAACTATTCTGAGGAGTTTGACTAGATTTTGTAGGTAAGGAGGTGCATTCAGCATTCACATTCATACGGTAGGTTTTCAACAGGGTTGGAGCTCCATAGCAGGGGATATGCTCTGATCCATATGATGCATATTTTAAAAACAAATAACTTTGTGCACAGGGACATTGTCATGCAGGAAAGATTTGGGTTGTGATAGGAAAATTTAATTATACCATATCCAAATGCATCCCTTGTTTTATACAGATTGACTGGGCCTTGAGCCTGTGCTTTATTGAAGGGGTAATGTAGTAATAATATCAAAGAACATATGTGGTACACACTATAAAACCATCATGTCATCATGAGAGCATTCATCATTAGAAGAGCAAAACTACATTTTGAATGTCCAAATACCTGAATACTGAAAACCCCAGAGCATGTTCCAAAGCACAGAAAAGAAGCTTGTGCATGTCAATGCATTTTCTTCAATCCATCATTAAAGCTTATTTAATTGTAAAATTAACGTTTTCAGGCAAAGTCAGTTTTGGACTTTTTACTGCATTAAAGCTTTCACTCATTTTTATATTTCAATACTGACAATGAAATTTCACACCTAGACCTTAATTGTTGTCCTACCCAGGTCAGTCCACCTCTTAATATCATCATATGACACTACGACTATAGAAACCATCAATATCATAGAGAAACGCAGTACAACAGAGCGCTGCATCATAGACAGGTATCCGTGAGAATCTCTTTACTAAAGAAAGAAAAACAATAAACCCGATTCAACACGTCTTCTTTCACTTTAGCCACAGCTGCACTGCCTGCATTCATCTCTAGCAGAGGCATCGATATTAATCTCATAACATGACCCCAGTTTTTTTCTGCATTTTTGTGCATTTCTAATGTGCATTACAGTTTTTATTGGGATTTAAAATAAAGGCAAGTTGTGTGCGAATTATAGAGGAAAGAAATATGCAAAAGTAGAATGGGTTCATGAAAAAGCTTAACAATTGTTTTGGTCAACGTTTCCTCACGATTGATACAGTGGTGTAAAAAAATGTTTGCTCCCTTCCTGTTTTCAAATTTTTTTGCACGTTTGTCACACTTTAATGTTTCAGATCATCAAACTAATATGAATATAAGTAAAAGATAACATAAGTGATCACAACATGCAGTTTTTATTATTGAGGGAAAACAAAATCCAAAACTACATGGCCCTGTGTGAAAAAGTGTTTGCCCCCCTAAACCTAATACCGCTGTGGAAGAATTTTGGTCCACTAATCTATGCAGAATTGTTGTAATTCAGCCACATTGGAGGGATTTCGAGCTTAATGACCATTTTAAGGTTTTACCACAGCATCGCAATAGGATTTAGGTCAGGACTTTGACTAGGCCACTCCAAAGTCTTCATTTTGTTTTTTCTTCAGCCATTTAGAGGTGGATTAGCTGGTGTGTTTTGGATTATTGTCCTGCTGCAGAACCCAAGTTTGCTTTAGCTTGAGGTCACGAACAGATGGCCGGACATTCCCCTTGAGGATTTTTTGGTAAACAGCAGAATTCATGGATCTATTTATCACAGCAAGTCTTCCAGGTCCAGAATCAGCAAAACAGCCCCAGACCATCACACTACCACCAACATATTTTACTGTTGGTATGATGTTCTTTTTCTGAAATGCAGTGTTACTTTTACGCCAGACGTAATGGGACACACACAATAACAATAACGTTTGTTGTCAACATTATTGTACACCTTCTGGATGGCCCCAGTGTTGCCAGCTCGCAATTTGATTGGTTATACAGGCAACATGTACTTTACAATGCAGACACCCACAGCTTTGATTCTTTTGACCCTGGCAAAAAAATTGCTGAAATCTGATTTGATGGAAAAACATAAACATACACTACAGAAAGCAGCATAATTAAGAGAAAAGCTATGAAGCGATGAGAATATACTATTGGGAATAATTTAATACATTTTCAGGGACAAAAATGTATTAATGGAATCCAATAATTCTGAGAAGGCTTTGCTGGCTCTAATGGCCGTGTATGTATTTGACTGAGGACTACATTAGTCCTAGGACTACATTATGTGTTCATTATTCAGTATTCAAATTCATTTACAAATTTGCTTTAGAAATGATTTAGTGTATTATTATATCAAGAATTAAGGGGACACGGGGACTTAAGTGGCCAGGCAACATCTTTTCACCCACCCCAGAGCCCACCTGTGGCTCTATTAGTGTACATTAGATTATTTCATTTGGTTTTTTAGCACAGGTCTACTTTCTCACACAATCATATAATTTTTCTCGCTGTCCCATTCTTTCCTTCAACCTTGAAACACTGCGGTAACACTGGAAACTCCCTGTTTATTTTATCACCCCTGCAGCAGGCCAGGGATCCTGCTCTGATTTACCAATTAGCATCAGCTCCGAATGGTTTATCACCTGAAACAGAGACACACAAGCAAAGTCACGGTGTAAAGATCTCACAGTGCTTTAGGATCAAGAACAGATTCCAATCTACTGATAAACAGTAGGAAATGATCATAAGATTATGGACAGATAAAGAAATAAATATCAATCAATCTTAGGCAGACTTTAGTGCTTTAGTTTTAGCTACTTATACACTGTATTATATATATATATATATGCCACCCAGCCCCTAATCTCCATATATATTGCAAACAACCTTTCTGTGTAATTCTGATTATGGGGTTATGTGTGCGAAAATCTATTGCACTTTTTTATCTTTAGAGAAGCTGTGGCATGAAAAATTCTTATTGTCATTTTTGTTTTTATTATTGGAAATGTAATGGATTTCAGATGAGTGATATGAATGCACATAACGCCTTTGGTTCATATTAGCATGGAAAATTCCAGAAACAAAAATGTTATGCTGAAGAAAATGCAATTTTTCTTTTTAGCTATATCATTTATTAATGTATTTATTTATTCATGGATGTAGTGAGGGAAGATATGCAGGTAGTTGGTTTTTATTATATTACATCTATTTGGCAACATGATCAATATTTTATCTTATTCTTGCGTGCCGGTTTCAGCCAATCAACCTCTTTCATTTTATTATAAGGCTTTATATTAATATATTAATGCCAAATAAATTTCAAATGATGTTACATAATGAATGTGTCCAGGCTGAACAACCACCATATACAACACAAGCTGAGAACAAACAAGGCAGCAGTCAACAATAAGTATGGGGTTAACGTGGATGAGACAGAGGGAGTCAGTGATGTAAATAAGACTGAGAACAGAGACATTCCTGATCACCTGATCATCATCATCTTTTCTCTGGTGGTGTTCTATATGGTGGTTGTTCAGCCTGAACACATCTATTAGGTAACAACATTTGAAATTTGTTTTGTATTAATATATTAATATGATGTGGTACAGTTACCAGCGTGACACTAAAACAGATAGTAGTAATGACTACTTTGTACTTAAATACATGTCAGAGCCCAAACTCTGCTCAGAGCATTTAATTTATGTATACAATACAGACCAAAAGATTGGACACAACTTCTCATTCAAAGAGTTTTCTTTATTTTCATGACTATGAAAATTGTAAATTCACACTGAAGGCATCAACACTATGAATTAACACATGTGGAATTATATATGGAATTATATACATAACAAAAAAGTGTGAAACAACTGAAAAATGTCATATTGTAGGTTCTTCAAAGTCGCCACCTTTTGCTTTGATTACTGCTTTGCACACTCTTGGCATTCTCTTGATGAGCTTCAAGAGGTACTCACCTGAAATGGTCTTCCAACAGTCTTGAAGAAGTTCCCCGAGAGATGCTTGGCACTTGTTGGCCCTTTTGCCTTCACTCTGCGGTCCAGCTCACCCCTAAACCATCTCGAATGGGTTCAGGTCCGGTGACTGTGGAGGCCAGGTCATCTGGCACAGCACCCCATCACTCTCCTTCTTGGTCAAATAGCCCTTGATGCCTTCAGTGTGACTCTCCAATTCTCATAGTCATGAAAATAAAGAAATCTCTTTAAATGAGAAGGTGTGTCCAAACTTTCGGTCTGTACTGTATATATACATTTTTTCTATTGAAATAATGTATTTCCAACACAGTTTTCAGGAAGCACCAAAAAGGCTTATTACTGACCCGGTCATATCGAGTAATTATAGTCAGAAAATTCAATATTAGTTTATAATAAACAGTGTAGCTTGGATGATTATATTCCTCAGTAATAAAATATAAGATATTGCTTATCCAATGAAGCTCAATCTCTGAACTAGGCACGCTGCCACCTCTGACTCCTGCTATTGACGATCTTGTTGAAATGAGTTCGGGCTATTGTTCCAAGCTCAATGATCAGGGCGTAATGTGATGCTTTTGTCTCCCCATGCTCTCTAACCTTGTGCAATACTGAAACAAATGACATTTTAAATGCTGAGATAGGGTGAAGGAGAGACAACACACGAATGTGTAAACCAACACTGACAGCTTTCGTTCGCTCTAATAGCGAGGAACGGAGACAGACGGAGCAATAAACGAACTCACCTGTAATAGGTCATTTACCAAGAAACAAAAAGCTGAGATATGATTTCATCGTATTGCTTTTCACCGATCCCAATTAAGTTTCAAACACAATTAAAACACGAGATGGCAAGCAGCGATGATTATGATAAGTGTAATTGATATTTGAATAGAATTCATTACAATTGTTTACCAAGGCATCCTGCATAGGTTTTCAACCCTCAACAGATAAACAACTCATATTTCTAATAAAATCAATTAGAAAAACATAACGGTTTAAAAACAGCCTACACAAGCACTGAAATACAATGTTAAGAGGTTAACATGATTGCCATTGCTATAGTAACAACTTACACAGAGACTTGAACAGTGGATTAACCTCATAAACAGACAGATTTTTTGTCAGATCCTTTAATATAATGCATTTCATCCTAATGTATTATTATTATTATTATTATTATTATTATTATTATTGTTGTTGTTGTTGTTGTTGTTGTTGTTTTCAAAATGATAATGAACATATGAGTACAGGCGCTAACAAACGAAATATAACCTGGGGAACAGGAAAGAAGATTGTCAGATTGTCTCACCCCCACAGTCAAACATGGAAGTGGAAGCTTAATATTTTTGGGTTGTGTTGTAGCAGGGAAGGTTGAAGACTTATTCCAGAAAATGAATGATTCCTGAACCAACCTGGCCACCATTCTACACTTTAAAACAATGAAAGTCCAAATGAGATTCAAGAGACACTATGGACTTGGGATAATTGGAACAGACTTCACTATACAACAATACAAAAAGCCGAAGCGTACGTCCGAGCTCTTTAAGTGTTATTTAGAGAGCAAGCAGTCGTCTGGAGTGATATCTATCTTGGAACATATTATCTAAGATTGTTTTTTTATCAACAATTAAACTTTCTTTCGGCTTCTCCCATTAGGGGTCGCCACAGCGGATCATCCGGATGTTTGATTTGGCACATGTTTTTACGCTGGATGCCCTTCCTAATGTCACCCTTCCCATTTATCCGGGCTTGGGGCCGGCACTAAGAGTAGCTGGGGTTGGTTCCCTGGCCGGGGATCAAACCCGGGCAGCAGTGGTGAGAGCCCCATCCTAAGCACTAAAAGAAACAATAAGAATACTTAAAAATATATATTTCCTCTCTCTCAACACTTTCAGTCAAGTTAAACATGCTCCTGAGGTACTAGTGACCACTGTTCCTGCCCCTCTTCACTCCTCGAATCTGCCCACTTTTTTCCAGCCTGCCTCTGGATGGTATTCTATTGAAGGCCACTCTGTGCAGCTGTGGATGTTTTCACATCAACGGTCTGGGGATCCATGAAATTCCACTAAAAGCAGGAGCTTTGACGATGGACTTGGACTGTACTGTAGTTAATGTCAACAGTCTGCTACACTGACTCAGCACTACAGTTTGCATCTGATCACCATCACTGCACCTCAACATCATTTATCTGTGTTAAATAGACATTCGGTGCAACCCAGATGAGGATGGGTTCCCTCTTGAGCCTGGTTCCTCTTCTTATGCTATTTTGGGGAGTTTTTCCTTGCCACAGTCGCCACCTACTTCTTCTTCAGTTACAAACTTACACTTATTAGAACATATTCATTTTTATCACCACATTATCTGTGTAAAGCTGCTTTAAGACAATGTTCATTGTTAAAAGTGCTATACAAAAAAACAAAAAAAATTGAATTGTTTTGAATTAAACAACCTGCCCAGTCACCACATCAAAATCCTATTAAACTGCTCTGGGATGAACTGGATCACAAAAAAGAAATATCCAACTAATGAAGAACCTTCGACAATTTTTACAAGAGGCACAGCAAAGTAATTCATCTGAAAGTTTAGAGAAATTAACTGTCCAGATACTTAAAGTGTGTAAAGATGTTAATCAATGAATATAAAGTAGAACATCTGGACATTTATATGTTCGTTTGGTCAAAGCAAATCTTCATACCGTTACATTAAATAGTCTGTTGCATAGAAACAAAAGGAACATAAAAAAAAAAAAACATAAAAGACATAAAAGTGTTTCTGACTAATTAATTAGTCAGTCAGTCCTTTAGTTAGTTAGAGTTTTTATGTTTTGGAACATCTGTTGAACAGGTTATTTCTTCTTAGCACAGCTATAAACTCCTAAGGTAAGGTAATATAAAAGCTAATGTCTTTTTTTCTGCTAGACCGCAACAAATCTTTAGCACAGAATATTACTTACACATCCTTCACCATGTCTACGATTTGTTAAAATACTGCAATTTTTAAATCCTATGTCATATTTCTATTGAGTGCTCACCATTAAAATCTGTGTGAAAAAGCTGTTTCTACAGAAACACCTTCAATGAGTGCATTAAAAGACCTAAGATGTAAATTGTAGAAAATTTAAATGTTTGACCAATCAGAATCAAGAATTCAGCAGCACTATGATATAAAAAGTTTAATGTATAGTTAAAAAATAATACAAATATACTGGTTGTAGGAAAACCTGCATGTGTTAAGGCTCAATGCTGAATAATAGTTATAGACTTTAAATAAACACCACAAAACTAAAAAAAAACAAAATCAGCTTTGTTATTAAACTGTAATGTATGGCTGCTGTTTAAAATGTGCTCAAACACAAGGCTAGGTCCAGGCATGCAAGAACAGAGAACCTGCACTACATTAAACATGGAAGTGAATTCTTATCGATTTGAGACGCCACCTCATGAGACTCGTTAGTATGGATAATTGCTTTTCTTGGTCGTGTAACTCTGGAAAATTAGGCTGTTTTATAGGACCAGGTGTGCAGCAGATGGCTTTGCTTATCCACCACTGTACAAGTGAACAAAATAACAATAACCACCAAAAATTCAGCTGAAAATATGGAAAAGAAATGGTCAGAAATTATCCCCACTCCCATCTTGCTTGCAGAGCCAGCATACTTCCACAGTCCATTCTCTGTTTTTATAGCCATGTGTATATGTTTGGTTGTGTTCTTGTAATGTCTCCATCCCTGTCTTATTATTAGGCACTGTGTTTATGCATCTGTTCATTTACAGGTGTCTCCACTTCACTGTATTATTCATGTAATTCATATAATTTAATTGAATGTAAATTGTTTAAATTTAATGTATATTTAATGTAATTATTATTTTTATTTTATAAATACAAATGTGCAATTCCACTTTTTAATTAAATGTTATATATATTTTATTAAATATGTGCAACTGGAAGTTTCTTTCACTAAAACAGATGCAAACATATTTGGCAAAAATGCTCCTCTGATTCTGATGTACATATACAGTATATATACCCCTTTCTTTCTGTTTTTAACTGTGAAGTACTGCTTCACTTTTTTCTGTACTAAGCCAACAAGCAAACAAGTAAGTATCTCCACTTACAAGGTGACAGACAAGTTTGAGGTCTAAAAGAAAATGAGTGCACTTTTAAACAATGTTTTTATTCCAAACAGCTTGTGTTTGTCCGAGTAGCTTCACCTGAATAGGGAATAAGTGACTTGTGGTGGTGGTGGTGGTTTGAGGATATGTTATTTGACGTGATGTACTATTTTACTTTCGGATGGCGGGAATGAATACCAGGCAACCTGTAACTACGCCTTTGGAACTCGTGAAATTAAGTTGTCACTCAGAAAGCAGCCTGACAGCCGGTATGCTAAATGAGGAACACTAATTTCCGATTCTCTCTCAGTCGCACTCACTCTGAGTTAAACCGATGTCAGCAGAAGAACAGTGATTTCCAGTCCTGTAAATTCTGTCACGTAAGAGCCCAATTTGAGCTCATTTGTCAGAATGGAGGATGAGGAGCGTGACTTTCATCATGTGTATCATGTGCATATTTGTGCAAATCTGCAATTTACAGAGGCAGGCTATTATTTCCTAGCAGCAGCACACCGTACATTTCAAACTGTGAGACTTCATTGTAGCATACAGACAGTGCTGATGGGCTACAGTCATTTCTTTACGTGTCTTTTCTATTTTTAAATATAATATAATTATTTATCTATTTAGCTAGCATATGTTATTAAGGTTATTGCATAGCTCATCAGAGTAGCATAGACGGAAATCCTAAGAGGCCATGCATTCTGGATTTTTTTTTTTCATTTTTGTTTTCTCGTGATCTGGACATGTTTTCTTGTTATCACAACTTAATTTTCCCATTATTTTGACATAACAAACATGGTTTCCTCTTAATCAGTAATACATTTCTCTGTGTATTCAGCATTGGAGCATGTTTTAGAGGCAGCATCATGGCATTATCATGAATGATCAAACTTTTGCTTTGATCAGGGATTTACTCAAACTGAAACAGCTCTGTGTCATGATAATGATAATGCATGACCTTCTTAGGACTATGTGAGGATCTTAATGGTCAGGCCAGTGAAGATTTACTGAGCTGACCAATGGTTTCTCGTCTGCACGTTCCCTCAAGCATTAGCTCTGTTCTCATGGCCACTTTGGCCAGGACATTTTACTCAGTTCCTATGACCTGGTCAAAATAAAAATCCAAAACATTCAATTCCTAGTTGCTGTGTACAGTGTCAGTATTTACTCTTAAATTTAGAGTGTGCAGTCTGTTTATTAAATAATAATGTAATTTGAGTTAAGTTTTAATTTCATATTTTAATGAATTGTAAATGATCCTACACCTGCACATCAGATGTTAATAAAATGAGAGGTCTCTATATATGCAGGTGCTTTTACCCACAGCTTCTCATTTAACAATATTTATCTTTTCACAAAAATGTAATGAGGAACGTCATGTTTGTCTGTAAAATATATAGTAACAGACAATTGCATGGAGTGAAGGAAAAGTTTCCCCGAAGTAAAAATACTTTAGTAAAGTACACACGCATTAAAATCTATGTGCCTACAGTAATGAGGTAAAAGTGCTTCCTTACCATCCATCACTGTAAAAGTTTTGTTTGGATAATAAATAAAAATTTTCCTCTTAGTTAAATCAATAGTAAAAATAAAAGCGTGTATCTAATTGTACAGAGCTGACAAATTGCAAGGAAAAATCAACAGATAATGTGTCAGGTAGAACAAGCTCCACAAACAATCAATAGACTTTGACATCTGTCTCTGGAAATGGTTTGAAGTATTGACCACTTTTCAACCAAAAATATATTCAAGTTTTCGTTGCGGTGAGTTTTAAATGTGTTTTTTTAACTAGAAAATCTCATCAATTTTATCCTTAAAATATTCAGCCTTTAAGATTTTGAGCTTCTGATCGGAAAAAACATAACTTCAAATCCCAGCACCTTCACTTTAGCAAGTCCCTTAACCGTCAACTGCTCAGTTTAAAAAAATTAGATCATTGTAAATCAATCTGGATAGGAGCATTTTCCAAATTACATGAATATATATTCAGGGAGGCTGTGAGCTTTGTATATATTTGTGTATGTGTGTGTGTGTGTGTATGTGTGGGTGTGTGTGTGTGTGTGTGTGTGTGTGTGTGTGTGTGTGTGTGTGTGTGTGTGTGTATATATATATATACACACACACACACACACACACACACACACACACACACACAATGTTATGTGGACATTTTAATCAACATAGTCTTCTTATTTATTTGTTGTACATAGATTTAAATATTCAACTGCATTGAAGATAAACTGCATTCTATCTATCTATCTATCTATCTATCTATCTATCTATCTATCTATCTATCTATCTATCTATCTATCTATCTATCAATACAAATTTCATGGTTTGGTACGTACCTCAGTTTTTAGTTCATGGTTTGGTTCAATTAATCAAAAAAGAAGTAGAATAAATCAGAATAATGCAATAAACTTTTTATTGTATTGATTAAATTGTGTATTTGATTAAATTGGCACTAAATAGTGGATAAAAATTGAACAAATGGAAAAACATATTTAAATTGTTTACATTTGTTAGACCACATTATTGTTATATGTGTATATATATATAAGTAAGTCTGTGTGCGTGTTCGATCTATATCGCTAGTGTAAGTGTTAGTGTTAACAATAACCAGGAAGTGACCACGATTTCACCCATGCAGAAAACAAAACATGAGTTTTACTACGCACTACAAATCGTAATTTTGGTACAGAGTCAGTAGCCACAGTGACACTGCGCTAACTCTAGTTTATTCTTATACCCCTGGCATTGTTGTGTATGTTTTAAAATTTAATATTAATACCATGAAAAACTAACAGTAACACTGCTTTTAAGGTGTGAGACAAAGACTAAACAAACGTGTGTTTCACCACCTAAAACGTTCCAGAGCAAACAAATTTTATCCATGTTCTGCATGTAAATGTATTGCATTCGGTACATGTGTGCAACTGAAACTGTCTGTCTGTCTGTCTGTCTGTCTGTCTGTCTGTCTGTCTATCTATCTATCTATCTATCTATCTATCTATCTATCTTGTTTATGATCCAATTTCTCCATTCAGTATCTAAATCTGATTGTTACTGTAGCTTTACTACACTTTTGCATTTTTGTGTAACACTCTTTAAATCCATTATAGACTCATCACCTATTCCATGTGCGAATGCTTTAATAACAAGATGGCCCTATTTTACGGATGCTAATGAAATCATTAGCACACTGTTAATGTATTCAGAGGCCCAAACATCTCATCTGTGTAATGCACGATTGCGGATTATCGTTGGCCTGCTCGCCTGCAGCAGCTGAGTACTCCGTATGGGAAACGATCACTGATGATAATCTAAATGCTAATGTTTGTGTGGCAAGAGTTTAATAGGGTTAGGAAACCTAATTGCTGCTACAGTAATCTGTACAGTGATCTCACAGCTGGGAGTTAGATTATGGTACAACAAGCACAATCATAATGTCTCTTCAACAAACTTGTTCATTTTGAAACACTTTAGGGCCTGCTGTAACAGGAAAAGAAGCTTAAACAGGGAGTGATGAAGCAGAGCAGCTGATTTTCCAGTGAGAGCATGTCCTTCAGTGTTTCAGGCATACATTTATTCATTCATAGCTATGTTTAAAATTCCATGAGACCATGAGAGTGATTGATTTTATTTATACATCATAGCAGCTAGAAACTTTAGCCAGTTATATATTTAAAATCATTAATATTTAAGACGTCTATAAAAGTAAAGATACCTTACTGCAAAACTTACTCGATTACAGGTCAAAGGTCACCAATTCCACTATGACTTGAGTAAAAGACTTTGCGTATATGATTTGAACAGTATTTGAGTATTTGACTTACCGTATTTTTCGGACTATAAGCCGCTACTTTTTCCCACGCTTTGAACCCCGCGGCTTAAACAACGAAGTGGCTAATTTATGGATTTTTCCTGGGTTTTTCTCGGTTTCACAAACTTCAAGCCAAAAAAACTGAACCAAATAACATTAGACCAATGAAATTTCCGAACGGAAATGAAAAAACGCACCTCACCTGTGTTCTGAGGTGCACGGCATCAGGAGAAAAAACTTCCCTGATGGAGATTTTTAAACACACAAAGATGCCAAAAGAAAAACTCCTGAAAAAAATAGTTGTAAAAGGAAGGAGGAAGACAGTGAACAATGACTTTTTTGGTAGGCTACTGTTTAGATACAAGCCGTTGTAACGCGTTGAGTCTGGGTGAAGGGAGAGCTCGCTAACCCCAGTTGCAATAGAAATCATATAAGCACACAGGTTTCCAAAACTCTTGCTTTTTTATTTTTCTTGGCAACAGCGTTACGGGTTAGTCAAAGAAACTTAGAAATGACCATCAGAAATTAATAATGACTTATTCCTTGGTCTTGCACACATGCAGTAATAGCAAAAAAATGCTGCTCTGCTCTTAAAGGAGCCACAACTTATTTCACCCGTTACACCGTGTAACAGACACTGTCTTTCGTTATAGCCTGTGTAAAGTTTGTTAGTTTCAGTGTAGATAGGTTTATAGACAGGTGCGGCATATTTATGTTCAAAATAAAAATCTTTGTCAAATTCAGTTGGTGTGGCTTATATATGGGTGCGCTTTATAGTCCGGAAATTACGATGTGTTAAATGTAGGCTTAAAGATGCATGAGTCCTCAACACCAAGATGCATGTGAGTGAAAAAATTTAAACTGCTGTTTTTTGAGGTTTTATTCAATAAAATACAACTCAAATTGTACACCTGCATTAACACTGTGTTAACCGAACTCACCAACAACTTCTTCAACATGCCAGAATGAAAAAAGATTCAACAAGTCGGTAAAATAATGGACAAAAGTAGTAAAGCGTAAAAGGGAAATACAGTAAATAAAAAGGGATAAACAAATAACACAGTTAACAATTACAGTATCATGTCACAAAGTAGAAGAACCGTTAGAATTCAATGGACAAATAAAATTAAATAATTTAAGATAAAAGAAAACCCTATCCAGAGCTGACTGTAATTTTATGCAGAGAGGGACAATATTTGTATGCAACTTTAACAAGACCTTTAAAAAGTTTTTTTAATTTATCCAAGCTCTTTTTGGATTAAAAAAAGTCACTCACAGGCAGCAGATGCTGGTAGAAAAGTTTTAATGACCTTTTCAACAGAGGTACAAAATCTAATTGGTAACGCTCATCATCAATTAAAACATAATGGAGTCAAAAGTACATCTATTAATAGATAAATGAAGTAAAAATTACTTAGAACTCTGAATCCCAGAGCCTAATGCATCTACTTTTCTCTGCACTTGAACATTTGCTCCAAAATAAAACCACAAAACACTAGAAATACCAGGCACCATGGATGGTCCATATGTTTCTTTACTGAAAATATCATATTTTCTGAAACCTTTTAGCCTAAAAAAAAAAGAAAAGAAAAACATATTTAAAACTTTTAAAACTTATAAAACTTATCATAATATTTTTTATTAATCTTACAGGGAAACTGTAACAGTTATTCACAGTACACTCACAGTAAAGAAACATTACAATAAACTATACTAAAATATACTTAAGTTATATATTAAGAATAGATGCTGTACAATCTCATGAATTTCCAATCTTATTGAAATATACTGTACGAACTGTGTAGCAGCAGTGAAACAGATGGTAGAAAATTTTACACTTCAAAGATTCACTTATGTTATTTAAAATGTCACTGTTATTGCACAAAAATTGTCCTAGATATTACCATATAAATAAATATATAAGTGAAAATCTATACATGTAACTATAAACAGTTTAATAAAACAGAGTGGCTTAGAGCATGTCCTTGAGTGTTTTATTCACAATTTTATTTGTTCATAGTTATGTTTTAATATTCTGGGATGTAAATAAAAAATTTTATTAGTAATATTACATCATAGCTGCTATGAAGAGTAGCCTGCTTGTCTATTTCTATTCAGTATTATTAAGAAATACTTACAAGCTTTAGTAAAACTCTGAATCCCAAACACCCAATAAATCCACTTTTTTGGTTATTTTTACAGTCAGGGACTTGTCCATTTTAAGAGCCGCCTCAACTTAGTCACAAAATCCTTCCTTCAAACTTAAACGTTTACTCTATAAAAAAGCCACAATATTACAAAAATACCAGGGACCATCAATGCTTTATATGTTTCTTTACTGGAAATGGTGTCATATTTTAAAGGGGGAGTATTTCACCACTGGGCAGTGTTAGCTCCAGTGGTAAAGGCGCTGGATTACTGATCGGAAGGTCGGGGGTTCAATCCCCGGTGTTGTCAAGCTGGCACTCTTGGGCCCTTAAACAAGGCCTTTAACCCTTTGTGCTCCAGGGGCGCCGTATCATCTCTGACCCCAGCTTCCAAGCAAAACTGGGATATGCAAAGAACAAATTTCACTGTGCTGTAATGTTTATGTGACAAATAAAAGCTATTCTATTTTAAAGCCTTTCAGCCTAAAAAAAAAAGAACAATCTGATCTTATTCCAAAAATCACCTGACTTGATACTTGTGCCTTTGGTGCCCCTCTTTTTTCTATTCTTCTCTATCACAAGTCTTATTGTGTATTTTTTTTTTCCATGTGACTATGTACACATGTAACTATACAGTTTAAATTATCATCTTTCTTTTGGCTTCTCCCATTAGGGGTCGCCACTGTGGATCATCCCCATGTTTGATTTGGCACATGTTTTTATGCTGGATGCCCTTCCTAACTATACAGTTTAAATATAAACCAAAAATGCTAAATAATATATATATTTTTTAAAGTTGATTTTATAAGAAACCCCTTATTCCAAAAAGTTGGGGCACTGTGTAGCAGGATTGTAGCAGCTTAAAAGTTATAGGTGTCCTTTGTTGTGTTTTTCATTTTAATGATAACAATTCTAAAAGGTCCAGACTGCAGTCTAGAATGCACTCGTCTACTACAAAGGCATACTATTGTAATTAATGCAGTATTTAGTTAGTATTGTCTTGCTCATAAATGCAAGGGCTTTTCTTCATAAAAGCATTTGTTGCACATTATTAAAAGATTATCTGTGCTTTGCATTCACTTCCTTAACCTCTTTACATAGCAAATCATCGCACCTCAATGTCAATTTGTGTTCTCTATGTAAAGAAAATCAAATCTATAAATTGTGGAATAGTAGCGAAATCTGTATTGAGTAGTAGCGAAATCTGTATTGAGTAGTAGCTAAATCTGGGGAATATGAATAATGTATAAGATGAGTTTAAATCCCTGGAGTCAGCTGTGCATTGTAATGGAGAGTGTGTTAGAGAAGTGAAGAAAAGAGTGCAGGCAGGGTGGAGTGGGTGAGGAGTGACAGCAGGAGCGATTTGGGATAAAAGGGTATCTGCAACAGTGAAGTGGAAAGTTTATAAGGAGGAGGTGGAGCTGGAGGTGGCAGAGTTTCATCAGGAGTGATGAGGATGGAGAAGATTAGAAGGACTGTGCAGGTGGGACGTTTTGGAGACAAGGTGAGAGAGAATCGATTAACATGGTTTGGTCATGTGCAAAAAAGGGACATGGGGTATATCGGTAAAAGATTGTGGAGGATAGGCAGAAGGAAAAGAGGAACCACAAAGGATGTGGTTAGGGAAGACATGCAGGTGGTTGGTTTGAAAGGGGCAGGTGCAGTTGACAGGGTGGTATCAAGAAGGATAAAAGAGCGTCTGAAAGAATAAGAAGTAAAAGTGTATAGGAATAGTAGTTAAATCTGGGGAAGGGGTAACTTAGTGTTTAAGATGTTGGACCTCTGGTCACTGTACGTTTAAATACCACCACCATTAGGCTGGGCTGTTGAGCAATGCCCTTAAACCTAAAATGTTAAGTTGTATGAAAGAGATAAGTGTAAGTCGCTCTGGATAGGGGCATTTGCAAAATGCCTTGATTGTACATGTTTTAAAAAAGTCTGTGCCCTGGACTCCTTTGGATAGCCTTCAGACTTCTCTGTGACTCTTGGTGAGGGACGTGGTTTGAGAAAAGAATGGGTGGATGCTTACCAGGTGCCACACCTGAAGCCAGGACTGGAAGTGATGTCTACAAAGGAGCATTGGTTGACAAAGGCAACCATTGACCTTAGAAATGGAAAGTTGCATATGCAAGATTTTTCTATAAATTCATTGTAAATTCTATTCAATTCAAATTATTTTTATTCAAATAGCACTTATAACAATGGACATTGTCTTAAAGCAGCTTTAAAGAAATAAAGGGGTTATAAAGTTGTGGAATGCATGTAATAAATTTTTACTAAGCTAAAAGTTTAGTGCTTAAACATTGTCTATCTCTTATAATTGTAACTTTATATCTCATTAGTGAACCAGTGGGGATTATGGCAAGAAAACACTTTCTGAAATACCATGAGGAAGGACCTTTGAGAGCAACTCATCCTCATTCCCAACACCAAATATCCATTCATTACAGTTCCATCTTTGTTGAGGTGCTGTTCAGTAATAGGTGCTGAAATAAAGAACAGTTCATACAACCTGTGGTCCTGAACCACTGTAGCAGGCTGGTACAATTGGTCAAATTTAATAAAACATGGAAATGCACAAGAACAATACAATAATTATACCTCAACTGTAGAACACAAATAAAGAAAAACATCTAGAGTTGACAACCAATGGAAACAAATGTAAGACCAAAAGTGCTAATTAGCTGCAGATGTAAATTAAGTGAAAGAACAATCACATGATATGGTTCAGTCGGGTGCAACACAAAAATGCCAATTCAGATTCCTCATAATAATTAATGAGTCGGTCAATGCGGGCAGATGTTTTCTGTTAAAGGTGTTTGTAATCGATCTTATTTATTGCATTCATTACTTTTTCGTACCGGCCATGACCTCTGGTGACCTTTGACAGCAGCATGGGTCATTAGCCGTGTTTAGAGATCGCTAATGGCTCGCAGTTTCTCATGTCGGCGCTGAAGGCCGTAACGAGCAGAAAATGTTCATTCATAAACACTGTCTCGTGCTACACGACTGGTCATTAATAGTGTCTAATGAGTGTGATGATGGATTAATGGGAACACAATGACTCTGTGCTCCAAACAACTGGACAGCAGGTGGAAATGCTACTCTGCTATATGACAATGACTTCATTTTTATGTTCCCTCATCAGTTTAGACTCGTTTTTTACTATCACTACTGTACACTATGTATTCCTAAACTTAAAATTTTTACTTTTTCTTCTTTCCTTATCTTAATTTTTATTGCTTTGCTATCTAGCAGCGGCGTCTCGAGCTCATACCTAAATTTTTTGCTTACGTAACAAAGCAAAAAATTCGACAGAGTGACCGCTCGTACCTTGGAAAACCCGTACATTAATGCACACGTAGGTCAAGGTGCCACTGTACTGCATTTAAAGCAGGGTTGCAACTCAGAATTCTCGACCTACAACCAGGAAAAGACACCTTGTCAGGCTACATCTACAATGATACAGATACATTTGAAAATGGCGCCCACACTGTCATTTTCAATTCCAAAAAAGTTGCTTATCCACACTGAAACGTCTACAAAACGCTGTACTGCGCTTTAGAAAAATGTAAGAGACCTTATGTAAATCTTCTACCTCAGGTTGTTCAACTGAAATTTTGGTCAGGTGTTGCTAGTTTATCTAAATAGAAAAGAACTGCTTTACTGCTCTGACAGTGCAAACAAAATACATGGTTTTTACAGAACAATTCGTTTTATTTCCACTCTGTATTTGGTATGTTCTAAAATGAGGCAGCTGAATGCTACATTTTATGACACAGAAAAGGCTGGTGAGGTACATTATAACAACTGTTCCACAATATTAGACGCTTGTTTTGCTGGTTAGATTTAATTATGCATTGAAAAAGAACACTGTCAGATTTGAATAAACTTAATTTATAATTGTTGTGATGATAAAAACTATGTTAATGTTAAAGATGGTGATAATGGTAATGGTGGTTGAGATGACAATGATACTGATGTTAAAGATGTTAATAATGGTAATGGTGGTGGTGGTGGTGGTGGTGGTGGAAATGACAATGATAGTGATGTTAAAATTGGTGATAATGGTAGTGGTGGTGGTGGTGGTGGTGGTGGTGGTGAAGATGACAATGATAGTGTTGTTAAAGATGGTGATAATGGTAGTGGTGGTAGTGGTGGTGGTGGTGGTGGTGGTGGTGGTGAAGATGACACTGATAGTGATGTTAAAGATGATAATAATGGCAATGATGGTGGTGGTGGTGGTGAAGATGACACTGGTAGTGATGTTAAAGATGATAATAATGGCAATGATGGTGGTGGTGGTGGTGGTGAAGATGACACTGATAGGGTTGTTAAAGATGGTGATAATGGCAGTGATGGTGGTTGTGGTGGTGAAGATGACACTAATAGTGATGTTTAAGATGTTGATAATGGTAATGATGGTGGTTGTGGTGGTGAAGATGACAATGACAATGATGGTGATGTTAAAGATAATGGTGATTCAGATGATGATAATGATTAAGAAGGAAAAAAAGTGGTGGTGGTGGTAAAGATGACACTGATAGGGTTGTTAAAGATGGTGATAATGGTAGTGATGGTGGTTGTGGTGGTAAAGATGACACTAATAGTGATGTTTAAGATGTTGATAATGGTAATGATGGTGGTTGTGGTGGTGAAGATGACAATGACAATGATGGTGATGTTAAAGATAATGGTGATTCAGATTATGATAATGATTAAGAAGGAAAAAAAAACTGTTGAAGTTAAAGATGCTGATGAGGATGACGACAAATATGATGATAAATATTTTAAAGATGTTACAAAATTTGATGATAATGAACATGATGCTGATGACAAAAGCAACAATGATGATGATGTATATGGATATGATTATAAAGACAAAACCAATGGATGAAGATGAAGATAATGATAAAGATGATTAAAATGATAATGACAAAGAAGACAATGATGTTGATAATGAAGATGGTGATGTTAAAGATGATAATGCAAATGATAGTAATGATAAATATGATAATGGAGACAAAAATGATGATATGATGATGAAGGAAATAAGATGCACTCCTGGAGGATTTGCTGTGGTGGATTAATAAACTTGTTCCCTCAAACTTGCCTATTTTTCTCTCTCCCTCTATCCTCACCTCATTCCCCCTCACATCAACATTAATCATATTTTGAAGCTCCTCAGCACAATACGGTGATTCTCTGCTGATCTCACAGCTTTATATTCTCTGCAGATGAGCTTAGGACTAAAATATTTGTCTAGTCTCGCACACTGGATCTAATATGCATCCAAATAAGCATTAATGCAGCAGTTGCTCTCGTCACTCCACTCCAAACAGGCTGTAGGTGCGAACAGATGCTCCACAGATTGGTTCTTCTACCCGATTAAGAGTGTGAGGTTAATCACCATGTCACACAGGTGCTAGTGTGAGTTCATTCAGCTGGCACGGACATTGGAAAACATGCAAATGTTCTGCCTCATTTAGCACACTGATGATGATGCAGATAAACTAATTTAGTTTGAGGATTAGAATCTGTTTAACAAAGAAGTGAATTTTGCAGTTAATTATAATCACAAAGAAAAACACTGAAAAGTAATGAAATAAATAAGGGATGTGTCCCATATCCAATTCGTACTTTATTTTTTTATAGTTATTATAAAACAAATACATTTTAATTCAATTAGAACATTTTAATTGCAAATCGTTGTACTTATTTTTTGTTTGCTAAAGGAATCCCAAACAAATATCTCTGCGTGGTTCATGTTCTCGATTCGTGGTTTTACATAAAAAAGGAGTGAAGTAAACCAACCATAAATGATGACACCATCTGGTGTCATATCAGAAAAAACATTTCGAGTACTCCTTAATGGTGTTACAGCAGATAATTAAACATTCACCTCGTGTCTGGTTGACCTCATACTTTAAGTTCATCAACTAGGATGCGTATTTTCCTTGCCACAGATCCGCCAGGCTGCTCATCAGGGATAAACACACATCATTCACTTTAATTCTTAAGGTCCCCTGGTGGTCTAGTGGTTAAGACGCAGCGCTCCCACCGCTGCGACCCGGGTTCGATTCCCGGGTAAGGGGACCATCCCCAGCCACTCTCAGTGCCGGTCCCAAGCCTGGATAAATTGGGGAGGGTTGCGTTAGGAAGGGCATCCAGCGTAAAAACATGTGCCAAATCCAACGTGCGGAGGATCCGCTGTGGCTTCTCCCTAACGGGAGAAGCCGAAAGAAACTTATTCACTTTAATTCTTAAGTTCTCTAAAGCTAATTTGATACAATGTCCATTGTTAAAAAAACGATCGATATAAACTTGAACTGCCGCTTGACAGGAGCAGGTCACTTGTCCTTGGCAATGGCTGAATGCACATACAAAGACATTTTATTCCAAGGAAACTCAAAGGTTTCATATTACTTACTGGATATGTTGGTTGATTGGCTTACTTTGCTCTAACTACCAGGTTGTAATGCTTGTGAAGAGCTTGAATATGTAGATAAACAAGGTTGTGGACTGGAGAGTGAAGACAGACTAAAATGGCAATATTTGCAGATCAATTGTGACTTGTGTTGTTTCTGAAACACAAGAAAATTAAATAACTAAAGTACTATTTTCGCATTTGTTTTCGATATACACACACAAACATTCATCAACACTACAGACTATTATTTCAAAAGGCAATTTAATTAATTTGTTTTTAAATAACATAGCAGTAATAATAGAAATTGCCTTTGGGGAGGACTGTGTTTGTGGTTGGACCAAATCCAGCTGAATGTAAACAATCTAATTTCTGACTAATTTATGTTGCTTTAAAGGGAAAGTCCACACAAAACAGTTTGCTGTTCATTTCCTCACCCTCAGACAGTATATATGTATTCATAACAGTCTGGAGCGTGAGCTTTTGGTCGCATAATAATGTCCATCAAACTCTGGGAAATCAATCATTTCATATTCCAAACCTTTGATATACATCACTTTGCAACATGACACTCATGTTCCAGACTCTCATGAACATTCCAAGGACCATTTGTTAAAGCTGTGGATCTGTCAGGCTGACGGACAGGACGCGGAAGCGGAAGCAAGTCAATCATTCTTTATTAATTCAGTTCAACAAAGAAACACTCATTGCTGCCGAGGTGATAAAACAAACAAAAGAATATCCGCTCGAGACGAGCATCCAAACTGAAACCTGGAGTCCGAATTTTTACTTCTTTGTTATTATTATTATTATTATTATTTATTTTTATTTCTGTTCTTATTTTTATTTTATTTTTTTGTATATTCTTTTTTTTTTTATATATTTGCATCTACTTTATTTCTCTGTCTTGCTGCTGTAACATGGAAATTTCCCCACTGTGGGACGAATAAAGGTTTATCTTATCTTATCTTAAAAGTAATAATGTTGTGAATAATGTGCATTTGTTCACAGAATGAGCGTTTTGCATTACAAGACCTCAGTGTACTGTAAGTGTCACTGTACTTTTGATATGTTTCACTCTCAAAGCAATGATTTTCACTGACTGGACAGTAACCAATTTTGAAAGCCTCCAGAAGCTTAATTTGCTTTTTATGTCTTCTATTGATTTCACACCTGAGCGTTCAAGTGATGACCTGTTCGTGAATATCCTCAGACAGGCAAAGCAAAGCCTTGAGGATGATAACCTTTATTTTGTTATTGTCAGGGATGGCTGGCAATAAGGACCCAAAAGCAGGACGCTTCTGAAAGAAATAACACGTCCAAAAGGAATAGCACAGGCAGTGAAGAGATTCTGCGAAAAACTTAGAAACACTAAGTTTCGAAACAGAAAGTGACAAACTCATGAATGTCCTTGTGGATAAATGTCCACCACAAAAATTGTAGAAGCATGGCCAAGGTGTGAGGGTCACCTGGGTGACAAAAAAAGTGAGAACTGTGACACCACTGGAGGACTTCAGATCGGAGTTGTTCAGGCACATAAAGTTTCAACTCAAGAAAAGTCCTGCGTCTTGTTTCAATCAGTAAGCAGGCGATGACCTCAACCGAAACTGCAATAAACAGACATTCGGTGGCAACCAGATGAGGATGGTTCCCTTTTGAATCTTGTTTATCTCTAGGTTTTCTTCCTCATGCCATCTCAGGGAGTTTTTCTTTGCTCCTGCCACCACTGGTTCGCTCATTAGGGATAAATTTACAAGTGATATTTAATAAATCTTAAATGTATATTTGTAATGTATTTATTTCTGTACAACTGTTATGGGAAGATGTCCATTGTTAAATTGAATTAAATTGAATTTATTTCAGACATACAGTTAAGAAGCGACTGTTGTTAAGATTCTCAACACATTTGGTGGAGCTTTTTCCCCCTTTACCAACTTCGCCCAACAGTTTCTACGATTTTTTTACAGCATGCAAACTGATTTGCCTTTCTTTCGGCAGGCCCACAAAACATCAGACCAATAATCCTCAAAAAGATCTGTAAACAAAGGTTTGATAGTGGATGCCAGGTTGAATTTGTATTTTTTTGTTTATATTTCTAAACTTTTGTTTTTTTGCCTGAAATAAAAAGTTCAGTAAGCTAATAACTCCATAAGCATACGGTGCAGGAACGCTGGTCCTCCTAATTATAAAATATCCGCCCACATCGAAGCCACTGACTGTGTAATTAACTTAACAATTTCATGCGAAAAACAGCCGCCTCTGATAAACCCAGAATATATATTCCAGTGGAGAGGTAAAGCCTGATGCAATAAATCTATCTGCAAGATACGAGCGAGAGGTTTGTTTTTCGAAAACATGCATTATGCATCGCAGAGCTCCGAAAAATTCACACCGAAATGGAGATCAAGCTCCAGCCGATAACACTAGCTGTTATTCCCTTTTGCTTTTCCTTGAGAGTGACCCTTTTTCTGACTGACAGCTAAACACAACAAATGAAATAACTCAGAGAAACCTGACCTCATTGACACGGTTGTATTCATCAGATGTTTATTTAAAATAGTGACATGGATAAGAAATGAAAGAAATAATTTCATATGGTGGATCCCAAAACTGGCAAACTAACTTCCCAGAAGTACCTGCTTTGACCAGAATGACCTTGGTCTAAATTAACGTGCAAGTTTTAAGATAAAACCTGCAGCTCCTGACTGATACTATCTCGTATTCACAATTCATTTTCAGAGAGATGGTGCACATATGTAAAAGTAGCATTAGTAAATTAGAGGTGTGTCTGTAGGGGCATTGTCAGGTCCCCATTGTCAGGGTCAAGGACTGAACTGGAGTTGACTGTGTAAGAGGCAGTTACTCTTGCAGATTGCCTCAGGGCAGGGTATGAACCCATGTGCATAGACAGACTCAGAAATAATGGCAAATACATGTCCAAAAAAGCACAAAATTAAGTTGATCTTCGTTGATGCAGCTTCAATTTGTACAATCTGATTTGTATTTCACTGTTTTTGGCTTTTCACTAATATGTGAATTGGTGAACTAAAGCATTTTTAGGTATATGTTCAATATTAATAAAATACTTGAGTACTGTACAAATCAGATACTCAAAGAGTTTACTTAAGCTATATTGCAATTGGTGACTTCCAAGCTGTCATCAGTGGTGGACGAAGTACAGAAACCATGTAGTGAGTTAAAGCAGAGATATAACAAGTAAAACTTTCACTTGAGTGAAAGTACAAAAGTTTTTGCCTTCAAATGTACTTAAGTATCCAAAGTATTTTTACAGCTATAATGTTCCTGTTATCATTTTTATCACAAGACTCTTTACTTAATCAACTTAGTTAATGTAAAGACTCGAATGTGACTCTCAGCACACTGATCTATTAATAGAATGATATTAAATAATAAAAAACTGATTGATTTCTATTACAATGATTATGATCCCAAAACCTTCTTTTCAACAACTTCAAAAAAATTGTGTAAATGAGGTCACATGTGTTGTAGCGAGTTCGAGTCTGGAGTTTCTTCATCATTTATTCCTCTTTAGATGTTCTGCTTGCTGTTGAACTAATGGTGAACTGTATGTTCCTGCTGAGTAGATACACTAACTAGCAATGGTGGTTTTAGCTTGAACCACTGCTGAGTGAACCACACCATGACCCAACATCTCCCCCATTGATTATTTTTAGCTTTAAAAAGCTCCTCTCTGCTTCAGCTACCGTCACTGGATGAGTAAAACATATTCTCAGAGCAGTCCACAATTGTGAATAAATTTTTGAGAGATTTATACATGTAGAAATATCCCCCTAAATGCATTAGCACATAGCACAATTAAATACACGTCATTGTGCACAATTTATAAAACTCTCAGAACCAAGAACCATAAAATTTCTTGGCTAATTGTAGCCGTAAGATACATAAAACATCTATATCCTTATAATATATGTCTTTTAAATGAGCTGCACTGGAGATTCTTCTTACTGAACTCAGTTCAGGAACTTTTCAGTACGATCACAGAAAAAAAAATTGATTATACACATTTTAGCAATTTCATTAATAATAACAAAATGAGTGATTTTATATATATATATATATATAAATTAAATATCCACAACACAGCATACTGTATAATATATTTCTTCTTCTAATGGTTTAAAAAACCTTTGGAAATAAAATATTTACACCAGGTGGAAGTTTTTTTTTAAACCTGTCAATAAGGAGATCTTCTCCTCCAAACAATAGAAAGCAGATCTTCATGGAGCTTGATTTGTGCATTTGACATTGTCGTGCTGGAACAGGTTTGGGTCTCCTAGTTCAAGTGAAAAGAAAATGTCATGCTCTTGAATTCGAAAATCTCAGATACAATCGTGTTTCCAAATATGTGGAAAAACCATATACATCTGGAAAAGTCAGGTGTTCCAATACTTGTCCGTACATTAACCTTATGACCGGTAAATGAATAACATGATGAGCTCTTTATCATGGCTTACTTGTTAGTGAGTGGATTTGTGACGTCTAGACGTCTGGGTCAGAACGTCTCCAAAACTGCAGCTCTTGTGGAATGTTCCTGGACTGCAGTGGTCAGAATCTATAAAAAGTGCTCCAAGGAAGGAACAGTGGTAAACCGGCGACAGGGTCGTGGGAGGATCATTGATGCACATGTGGAGCGAAGGCTGGTCCGTGAGGTCCGATCCAACAGACGAGCTCCTGTAGCTCACACCACTGAAGAAGTTCATGCTGTTGATGCTCGACAGGTCGAAACAGTTTTAGCAGCAAAAGAGGACCAACACAATAATAAAGTTATAACTGGTTGGTGGATGTAAACAAGTATTGGATTTATAGTTGTTTGTATTGGGTTTGTATCCTTATTTATATTTGTTCAGGATTATTTGATCTTCTCGATCTGTATATGTATTCATATTCGGTTACGTTCCTAAATCCCTCAGCCACAAGACCCCCCTGTTTTAGCTGAGGATTGTGTAACCCGACAATACAATGTGCACCGTATGTGTCTATAACGTCTATATGATACCTTTATAGGACCTTAAGGGTTCCTATGAAGAAAAAAGTAACGATTCCAGGTAACTAAAACTGGATAAAAATAAAAGAGGTTTAATGTAAATTGTCAAATTGGTGTGGCATAAAAGGATTCAAATACTTGTTGCCATGGAAACGGTAACTCCGCTTCCTCGCACTGACATGTCGTCGGTTTTTTGTCAGAGTGTGTTTATTCCTTCATTTTGTAACTGCTTATTCTATCGCTATCATTCATTTCTCCATAAAAGCTGCAGTACATGTAACCGAATGATGAAGAGTCTTGCTTTAGGAAACTGCTGAGATTTATATATATATATATAATATATACTTTTTGACAAGTACTCTTGTTAATTAAAGTTAATTCAATCAAAGCAAATTCTTTGAACAACCAGGAGAATGGATTAGATCTAGAAGAAGATTGTGTTTAGCATGGCAGATAAAAAAAAAGAACTTCATCACGCATCACTTTATTGTAATAAAATTGTAATAATTGACATTTTCATTAATACACTTCGCTTTAATTATTCTCAATTATAAGAAAAGAAGTGTCAAGCAGAGCCACAGAAAAAGAGACGAGAAGCAAAAAACACCTACACACTCATAAAGCCGGCATTCAGCAGGACACTTCCCGCAGCTTTAACCTGAAATGAATTGCAGTTTTGGATGAGACAGACCAACGAGCTGTGTCACCTTCATAAGTGTAAAAACAAAAAAGCGTTTTTTGTGTCAGAAAGAGAGGAAACTGACCTCTGCCATGATGCTGACAGCTGCTTAAGAGAGATTAGAGACTCATGGGATTAAAATCAGAGAGAAGACAGAGGGTGAAAATGTTAAAGAGAGCCTGATGATGGACATGACAGCAGGGGACGTGCGAGCATACTTATGAATAGGTAAATGAGTTTATTTCAGATCAGCTGTATTCGAGAGAGCACGATTACAGATCGATTAAGTCTTTGGACTTCTAATCATAAGGTTGAGATCAAATTCCATTCAGCTGCCACCTCTTAACCTTGTAAGATTTAAATATAGAAAAAAAAGATTTTCACTTGTCAGATGTTGTTGTAGGAGGAATATGTTGCAGATAATGGAGCTCCATTATTGCTATTTTACTTTAGTAATAAAGGAGTAATATAGTAATAATGGTGCTCATGCCAGGACCTTTCGGGTTAACGGCTGAAGCAGTTTCTTGCCTTCTTGCCACCCGGTATTTAAGGACTACAAGAAATTAGGCTCAGTGCCAGATTATCTCACCAGTTTGCTTGCCCCTGAGAGTACCCCTGTTCCTGACCTTGACCCCTGCTCTGTTCTGCTTCTGCTCTGGTTGGACTGTTTTTGGTTTGTGTTTTTGATCTGCTCTTTATTGCACAGTTGTTGTGCCTGAATTTTTAACCTGTTTTTAATTGCTGATTCTGGATCTCTCTTCTGTGCTCTGTTTTTCTGGCTTTTGTATTTTTGGACAGGATTCAAATCAAATTTAGATTCGATTTTTGGTTTTCCATGCATTGTACTATTTGCTGGTTTTGGGATTTTTGGACTTTTTTTTTGGATCTGTTTTTGAACCGTGTTATTTTTTTCCCCTGCCTCTTTATTCATAAAAAAAGGTTTTCATCTTACCCCTGTTGTATCCTGCTTTTGGGTCCCTCCTTCCAATCACCACCTTCTGACAGCTCAACACACTCAAAACAGTGGAGATGACGGTGGACTTTAGGAGAAATCCCCCAGCACTCCCCCCACTCACCATCATGAACAGCACTGTAACAACAGTGGAGTCATTCAAGTTGTTGGGTACCACCACCTGAAGTGGGACAATAACAATAACCCCATTGATAAAAAAAGCCCAGCAGTGTTTATAATGTTTTAATGATTAATAATCAGACTCTTGGTGTCACCCAGATGAGAATGAGATCCCTTCTGAGTGTGGTTCCTCTCAAGGTTTCTCATTATGAATAAACTTACAATTAAAGAAAAATAAACGTATTCATTCCATTATAGTCTTTATCTCTGTAAATCTGCTTTGAGACAAAGTCCATTGTTAAAAGCGCTCTACAAATAAAAATCAATTGAATTGATTTATTATGCATGAATAATTACGATGACATAAACTAGTAAACAGAATCTAAATTTACAACCAGTTACAAGTATATGTTTGCCTTATTTTCCAAATACGACAAAATCTATTTAGATGCATTCGAAATAAACAGAATAAAGGACTCTAAAGTCCTCCCTAAGCTCTATTTTGATTGATTAATTCAGTTTGTAGAACGTCAATAATACTGAGAACTGTTTTTTCCCCCGTGAATCGATTCCATGTCTCGCTCTATCACACTTATCTCTAAAATAATATTTATTCTCTAGGCTTCGCTCAGTCTACTGCTTCAGGCATGTTTTAATTTTTTTTCCACTTACACACACACACACACACACAAAGAGATAGGGTCGCGACGAGAAGCCCGTCTGCATCTCAAGGCTGACTGAGTGAAAGCGTCTCTCAGCACTTTCCTCTTCCTCCGGAATGTAGATAGAAATGCTTTTAATGTATTTTCTATGACAATGTTATTATGTTGTTTTTTTTTTTTTTTGGATTGTTGATTCCCTCAAAATTTTGAGCGTTCTTGCTGTAAGGTGTGATTTCTTAAACAAAAAGATGCAACCTGAAGGAGATTTTAGACTGTAAGGTGCTGGCTGGAAACAGTGCAGCTAGACAGCATCGGATGGTGGTCTGTAGGATGGTTTTGAAGGTGAAGAAGAAGAGGAGGAGAGTGAGGACTGAAAGAAGAATAAGATGGTGGAAACTGAAGGAGGAAGAGTGTAGTGTGAGATTCAGGAAATAGGTCAGACAGGGGGTCTGTGGTGGTGAAGAGGTGCTGGATGACTGTTGAGCTAATGCAGGAGTGATGAGAGAGACAAAGAGAAAGGTACTTGGTGTAACATCTGGAAATAGAAAGGAAGACAAAGAGACGTGGTGATGAAATGAGGAAGTGCAGTACATCATAATGGAGAAACAGAATTGGGATCAACAGAGTGATGAGAAAAGTAGGCAGGAGTACAAGGAGATGCGGCAGCAGGTAAAGAGGGATGAAGGAAAAGGCATATAAGGAGCTGTATGAGAATTTGAACATTAAGGAAGGAGAAAAGGATTTGTATCGATTGGCCAGGCAGAGGAACCGAGCTGGGAAGGATGTGCTACAAGTTAGAGCAGTAAAGGATGGAGATGGAAATGTGTTGACTAGTAAGAAGAGTGTGTTGAGAAGATGGAGGGAGTATTTTAAACAGCTGATAAATGAGGGAAATGATAGAGAGAGAGAGAGAGAGAGAGAGAGAGAGAAGAGAGAGAGAGAGAGAGAGAGAGAGAAGGATGTATGGTGTGGAGATTGTAAAGCAGGAAGTGGATCGGATTAGTAAGGAGGAAGTGAAAACAGCAATTGAGAGAATAAAGAGTAAGTAAAGGAAAGTTGTTGGACCAGGTGGCATGTAGAAGCATGGAGATGTTTAGGAGAGATGGCAGTGTTGTTTTTAACCAGATTGTTTAGCAAGAGTCTGGAAAGTGAGAAGATGCCTTTAAAATGGAGAAGTGTGCTGGTACAGATTTTTTGGTAGATAATGCTGAGATTTTTGTTGGGAATGATGACGATGGACAGGATTAGTAATAAGTTTATTAGAGGGACAGCGCATGTAGGGGACAAAGTTAGAGAGACCCGATTGAGATGGTTTGGACATGTGCAGAGGAGGAACATGGGGTATATCAGTAGGAGAATGCTGAGGATGGAGCCACCAGGAAGGAGGAAAAGAGGAAGACCAAAGAGAAGGTTTATGGATGTGATGAGGGAAGACATGCAGGTAGTTGGTGTGAAAGAGGCAGATGTAGAAGACAGGGGGGGATGGAGATGGATGATAAGCTGTGGCGACCCCTAATGGGAGCAGCCGAAAGAAGTAGAAAATCAAACATAATATTATGACCACCTGCCTAATATCGTTTTGATCACAGTTTTGTGCCAAAACATTTTTTGACCCATTCAGCATTAAAAGCATTAACTTCTTTAGCAATTTGAGCTACAGGAGATCGGCTGTTGGATCAGATCACATAGGATGGCCTTTGTTTCTTACATAAATCAATGGGTTTTGGCTGCACATGACCCTGACCACTGCAGACTGGGAAACCCCACAAGAGCTGCAGTTTTGGAGATGCTCCAACCCAGTTTTCAAATTGACCCTAATGCTTGCTCTTTTTTCTGCTTATAACACAAGTCTGAGGAGAAAATGTTCACCTGCTGCCTAATAAATAAATCCAACCAATAACAGGTGCCATGATAAAGAGATCAGCAGTGTTCTTCATCTCACCTGTTATTGTTATGTGATAATGAGATGTAAATATTACAGAGTCTATGACAAATGAAACAAATGAAATAAAATTGACTTCTGATCAACCATAAAATATAATAATAATATACAACCCTTATATAATAATACACTTCTCTGTTCTTCAAAATTTGTCATAAAAACGTACTGATATTTATAGTTTTTTATGTGGGTGATAAGTGGGTTTATGTGGTGTCTCCCTCTTATTTCCTTATAAATAAGTTGAGAGTATGTGATTCGCAAATACATTCCTGTCAGAGCTGCAGTCCGGAGCTGAGACGCTTTACTCCCTCTCTCTAACATTCAATTTATTAAGCCGGCATGAAGAGTCGTGACTGAACGGAGTGCGAGGAGAGAACTGAAATGTTGAATTGCAGCAGAACTCAGAGAAAGAGGAGCACTATACACCTGAGGAAGAAAGAGAAAAGGTAATTATCAGGGGAGGGGGTGGAAGAGTACAATAGATAATTAAGAAAGAGAGTGAGTGGGAGAGAAAGAGAGAGAGAGAGAGAGAGAGAGAGAGAGAGAGAGAGCAATGTATATTTAAATGAGAGAGAGAGAGAGAGAGAGAGAAAGAGAGACAGAGACAGAGCAATGTATTTTAAATGAGAGAAAGAGAGAGATAAAGAGAAAGAGAGAGAGCAATATATTTTTAAATGAAAGAGAGAGAGAGAGAGAGAGAGAGAGGGAGCGAGAGACATGGGGAGAAACAAATGAGATATAGGTTCAGAGAGAGAGAGAGAGAGAGGGAGCGAGAGACATGGGGAGAAACAAATGAGATATAGGTTCAATATTAAAGATTAATTAGATAAATAAGATAGAAATAGAGAATGTGAGACTTTTTTACTTTTACAATCTTTAATTTGACACAAACCATGTTAAAGGCCAGATTGTATAAGGTTTGTTTGTTTATCAATTAAATAAAAAAAAAAAAAAGATAAATAGATATTAATAAAATTTAACATGAGAGTCAAAGGTTGTGGGGGGTGGGCTGACGATTTAGCCTAGTCCTGAGGCAAAGTGCAATTCTTTTTCTACTACAGAACACAGAGCTTCTCTTAAACACTACACAGCCTCAGACTTCTTTAGGTCCAAAATACTCTTATACAAAATTGAAATGAACCAGAATCCTTGATTTAATTAGTCTGGAGAATATTCTGTTTGCAGCACAGTCAGCATTTTGGGTCACTTTGTTCTTTCTGCTTAAGTATATTGTCGTTTTGGCTTGACCAAAGATAAAATTAATCATTTGACACATATACCCTTTTCTCTGGACATATTTAAAACCAATAATAAAACACTGAAGTCACATTAAAAGAACTTAAGATACATTTTAAAAGCACAAACAGTGACTGTAACCTGAAGGGGTGTATAAAAGCGTGAAAAACGATTTCTCGCTGTGAACAGATTTAATAAAACAGGTTTAATATAATTAATAAAAACAAGAACATTCCTCCACTGGGGGTCCACCCTCACACTCAGTTTCTTCCTATTTAAAACCTTAACACATGCCCTGTAGAGCAGCTTCCCTGTCACTGTCCCGAAGTTCATCTTCTCTTCACTCCTATAGGGGTCGGGAGCAATGTCCAGCTGGGGAAAAGGTTCCTCTTCTGCAGGACCTGTCATAGCGATTTTATAGTCCTTCATCTAAACATGCTCCTCTGCTGTTAATGTAGACCTTCAGTGATGTAGCAGCTGGTTAGCAATGCAAAGACCAATGCTGCCATGGTGAGAGAACCCTTCCCTTGCCCCCACACCGCTCTCATGAGGCTGTATGGTTGTGAGATTCCCCGCAGACGGGACCTTCTCTCTCTAGCAGGAGGCACTTTGCTTTACCGCCACCCCAAGCTGTGGAGGCTGTGGCTGTGGCCCCTGAGGGGGCACAGGTCTTTCAACTGAAGTCGTAGAGACCATTCTCCAATCCAGAGCTGCCTTCATGAAGAGGTTATATGTTGCAAAGTGGCACCTGTTCACTACATGTAAATATTTTTGGGGTCAGAGTTTACTCAATCCGAAGTGTGGCAGCCTCTAATGCCGCTCCAAGACATTTGCAATGCTGTGGGCTGGTCTACCCCTTTGACCATTGTCAGGTCTTATAGCTTTGACATTAGTGCCACTCCTGGCCCCTATGTCCTTCGACCTATCTGTGCCCATCCACACTAGACAGGGAATGGTCAGTCTGGCAGTATTGTACACTCATTTCCAAAGTGTACTGACGGTCTCTGGGTGACATATGTAACCCTGAATTCCCAAAGAAACAAGATGCTGTGTTTTGGTGCCACACTCCTTGCATCCATGCAAGCGCTTTCTTCACTTTCGAAGCTAGCGCCGTCTCCACGGCATGTGCTTTTCTGTTAGACTGATTACACACATGGTTCACGCAAAGCCGTTCCCAAAGCATATTGAAGCGTATTAATGTATTTCTAGGTTAACGTTCAATTGCTAAAGTGTACAGCATTCCTAACAGTGAACAGCCGTGTCTTATCTCTCTGTACACTCTAAAAAATGGTCACATAAACCACCATTAAACTTCAGTATACTATTAATTTCATTGTACAACACGTTGATAATGGCTATGAAACCAAGGTTGAAACCAAAGTTTTCCAGCACCTTCCACAAGATGAATGATCTGCCTTGTTGTACTTTGATTTGTCCTTCTGTTACATCCCACCACTGCTGTAAGGAGTTAAAATCTGCCTTCTTTAGTTTAAAACAATTCCATAAAAAAAACTTCAAGACTCTCAAAAATTAGCATCTTTTAAAGTTGTGGTGTTAAAATGCCAGTAGGTACTCTTAGGCTGTATGTGCTTTTTTACTGGTGCACTGTACCTGTAGCTACAATTACAATGACCTTCCAAAATTTTTACCTCTACAGTGCTGCAGTTTAAAATAACGTTTTCTAAAAAAAAAAGATTCTCTGCACTGCACTGGTGGAATCGTACACACAGATGGAAACATAAACCTCATTCTCATAAAAGCACTTACTATTGAAAGTCTCCCGTTTACATTTTCTTCTACAGTGTAAGAAACTGGAATAAAATTGCGATTAAAAAGGCAATACCACCACTAAGCGATGTGTTGTGGCATAAAATCACCAACCCAGCCCACTCCTTCAGCCAATCAGCAGTGTTACTGATGTCGCTGTAGGTTTCCTGCAGCATAACAACATCTATATGCTTCTGCATAATGAGCTCATATAGCTTTACTCTTTTTCAGTGTTCCCTTGCTATTATTATTTATATTAAAACTCGAAACTTGGATCACATTCATTAAAAAGCAGTGAAAATAAAACAAAAAAATCATTAAAAAAACCTCAAAGTAAAACACACCACATACTTTATCAGTCTTCATCCGAGTTCTCCATTTTGACCTTCATTATAAGTTTCTTTAGTCTGAAAATTTCTTTGTTTGGTAAAAATGCCTTCTTTTCTAAAATGCTTGACATCATGAACAAACTGATTGTGGTCTGCGAAAAACTCTTCAATTTTTTATTTGATTTTTTTTTCTGCCACTTGTTGGTTCTTAAAAACTCTTTTATGTCTTCAGCACTATAAACAACATTTAGCAGTTCCTCCTGAGACTGTTGGTTGAACACTGAATCAGCAGGCTCAGCTGCATCTTGCCCTGGTCACTTGGAAACACTGGGGTCACTGTCTTTCAGGACAGACTTAACTGGCCACATTTCATTTTAGCGTAAGTGGAAACGAAAATCCTAAACTTAAAAAAACACATTTAGTCCATCAAGAACTGAGGGGAGAAACCAGTATACACTCACTATTAACAACAATTCCTTTCTGGTTTAATCACTTTATCAGGACTGTTAAAAAAAAAAAGACATAGACAATGTTTCCAAGCGCTAACACACGTTCCCTACACTCACACACACACACACACACACACACACATCACCTGCACACCGTGTCACAATCGCTAACACACACTCCTCTGGACCCACACACACCACCCACACACCATGTCCCAACCACTAACACACACTCCTCTACACACACACACACACACACACACACACACACCGTGTCCCACCCAATAACACACACTCCTCAACACTCACACACACCACCCACACACCGTGTCCCAACCACTAACACACACTCCTCTACACTCACACACACCACCCACACACACTCCTCTACACTCACACACACCACCCACACACAGTGCCCCAACCGCTAACACACACTCCTCTACACTTACACTCACACACACAAGCACATGCACACACACACAGACTCCCAATCGCTAACACACACTGCTCTACACACACACACACACACATGCACACACACACACACACACACACACACACACACCACCCGCACACCGTGTCCCAACCTCTAAAACACACTTCTCTACACTCACACACCACCCACAAGTCAAACTTTCACACAGCCTCGCACTTTGAGACATCATGCTGCTCAAACAGAGAGAGAGAGAGAGCGAGAGAGAGAAACAATAAATAATTATTAGAGAGAGCAATAGATAAATAAAATATAAAAAGAGAGTGAGAGAGAGAGAGAGAGAAAGAGAGAGAGAGGGAATAAAAAGAAATAATATATAAGAGAGACAAAGAGAGCAAAAGATAATTAAATGAGAGAGAGAGAGAGAGAGAAAGAGAGAGAGAGAGAGAGATAGAGAGAGATCACTAAACTATAAGTGAGAGTAACCTTACAATTATCTCAGACTTATTTTTTTATTTAGAAATGCAGTATGTATTGGATCAGCAAGTCGATATCTTTCTCCGAGGAAAAATCATCTTTGTAGAAACTAATGACTCCGGTGCGTGGCAGGCGCAGGCTCTCAGGGTAAAAACACATCTATGGAATGTTGAAGCTTCTTTGTTTTATTTCAATTTAGTTTAATTTGTATATTGATTTTAACAGCCAACTTTGTCCGAAAGCAGCTTTAATTGATTGTGAATAAATAATAAATTAAAGATCATTAATTAGCCCCTAAAGGATTATCAATAATTAGTGAACCAGTAGCAAGGAAAACTTTCTGAGATGATATGAGGAACACTGGAGAAGACCCACCCTCATCTGGGTGACACTAAAATTCCATTATTTCCAAGTGAAAACAGAACAGGGCTTCTTGCAATTACCTCATCTGAACAATTAAAGGGTAAAACATGCTAAAGAGCCCCCTAGTGTACCATTAAATGTATGAAAATGTGATTAAGTGCCTTCAAAACTGCTTCTACATTATAAAGTGGCCTTTGATGTACCATTACATATAAGAAAACATGATGAAGTTCCCCTTAAGGGTGCCTTCATGTGCGATAAATCATAATGAATCGCTCTTTTAAATGTCCTTACTAATGAGAAAACAGGATAAGTTTTCTGAATGGAGGGATGAAAGAAAACACAAAATGCCCATTAGGATGCCTTACCGGGGAGAAAATAAGATGTAGTTCCTACTTGGGTAAAGCAACATGTGGGAGAACATGATAAACTGCCTTTAGGGCTGCCTCTACATGTTAGAAAACATGATAAAGTGCCCTCTAGGGTGCCTTAATGGGTGCCTTCATGTGCAATACATTACAACACATTGCCCTTAAGTGTATCTTCACACTGGAAAACACGATTAAAAAAAGGAGGGATGAAAGAAAACATGAAATTTCATTTAGGATGCCTCAAAATGGAGAAAATTTAGTTTAGTTTAGATTTAGTTCCTCCTTGGGTAGAACTACCTACAGGAAAACATTATGAAGTGCCTTCAAGGGTACTCCCAAGCACAAGAAAAGATAATAAAATGCTATAGTATCCTTCCTGGCAATAGTCTTTTATTCCTTTCGACATGCAAGAAACCTAAATGAAACTGCCCTATAGGTGCTCCCAATTTCTCTTTTTGCCCACCTCTCACTAGTTTACCATTACATGTGAGAAAACATGATGATGTGCTCTGAAGGGCACATTTATGTGTAATAAATCACAATGAATTGCTCTTCGGAGTATCTCTACCTATGAATAAACAGGATACATTTCCTGAATGGAAAAGGAAAGAAACCATGAAGTGCCCTTTAGGATGCAGTGGAGGAAACAAGATATAGTTCTTATTTGGTGAGAGCAACCATCAGGCTGGTTTAACATATGAGAAAGCAGGATAAAGTTGCCTTAGTGTGCCAATACATGTAAATAAAAAGAAACTTGTGAGAAGACATGACAAAGTGCCCTCAAGGTCACCTTTGTGTGTGATAAAGCACAATGAATTGCCTTCAAGTGCATAACTACCCATGAGAACACAGGATAAATGAGGAGAATGAAAGAATACATGAAATGCCCTTTAGGATGCCTTACAGGGGAGAAAACAAGATGTAGTTGTGTAAAGCTACCTGTGGTAAAATATGGTGAAGTGGATTTCAGGGTACTTTTACGTACAATACATGATAAAATACTCTGTATGAGAACGTCTTTTATTCATTTCTACATGCAAGAAACTCAAATGAAACTGCCCTCTAGGTGTTCCTGATTTTTGAATCAGCAAGTGTGTTCTCTATTGTCACAGATGTGGCTGTTCATGTGACTGGCATTGATGTCTCGTCCTGTTCTTTTTGTTACTGTTGAATGCCATTGCACAGCCAGACCTGCCCTCCCATCACTCACACCCAGCCCACTATCTGATGTCTGGAATCCGCATCGCTTTCTGTTCCCGGTTCGAGCAGACAGCGAAGTAAGCCATGTCGAAGTAGGAGCCAGAGAAACGAATACATTGAAGAGCTGAGTGATGTCATTGAAGTGACACATCACAAAGAGACACTGAGACTGTTCCACCGAGGCTGAGCTTTGAATAGTCAAATAAAGAGATAAATAGAGTCAGGCACAAAGAGAAGAATAAAAAAACAGGAAATAGAGTTCCAGGATGAGGCAATGAGAAAGTGTCTTAAATATAAATCACTGTGTCATTTTTAAAGTAGGTACATCATTTTGACTTGGTCATTTTATAAATACATGCTGATAAAGTGTGTGCATCCCTGGTCTGGATAAATATATGAAGCATTCAGCTAACATAGTATTTTTATATGTTACTATAATAAAGGCATAATTGCATGTAGCTATAAATCGATAAAAAACATTCTATGAATTGCTACAGTCCACTTCTTTTTGGATGCTAACTGTAATCCGTTGCTTTGTACCGTAATTTGTGCAATGACAAATTTAACAAAATCTAATCCATTCTTTTATAATCTATCTTTTTGGCTGCTTTTTGCTATTATTTACTGTATTATAAATATTAGGTGCATTTTTACATAATTACATAAGTTGCTGGTCATGACCACTTTGGAAGCTACCCCTCCGGGCCAGCAGAGGTCACCCTCACACCCTCACACAAACAAATTCAATTTCCTCTTTTAGTATCCAAATTTTTTTGTTTAGATTGTTTTTTTTTTTTTTTACTCATTAGTCACAATCTTATGCATTTGCTCTTTTTTTTTTGTGGAATCATCAAGTTAAGCTTGTGCTAGTTATTCGTTTTGCATACTGTTTGTTTTGAGTTTCAAATGTCTGCTTCTGCAACCGGAGAGATTCTTCACCCTGCTATATGCTGTCCTCGGGTATACCAGGGTGAGTTGCAGAAAGAGACACAAAGGCCAATTTTTCAGATCGCAAGAGTCAGAAATATAAAGCATATTTGCATAAGGTAACTGTAACCTTACTTTTACTCTATTTCAGACTGGTTTCAGACACAGAGAGACATGCAGGATGACCTTGCCTCGCATTTTCCTTGGCACTTTGTTCTGGTTCTTTGCTCCTTCTGAGCATTTTTTCACTCAATTAAAGCTTTTCTGTATTTGCATCCAGCTGCCTTGCTCTTTAGGTCTTCCTCAGCATGATAATGCAAAAATATATCAGCATGAAAAATGTTTTTTACGACAAACCAAGGATTGTTAATACATAACCAGACATTTTTGTTGAACTTTCCTGTAGCTCACTATTCATCCCATTGCACTCATTTGCACAAAAAATCCACATATAATCAGCTCTAGGACATTCCTCACAGCAAATTAAACCGATATGCCAAAAAAACTTATCTAGGGAAGGCCAGCTAGACTGTTTCTACCAGCCTCCCCTCCAGTATCCATATTTCATGGGAGCTTATGTTATCTACTGTGCCTCCTTTTTTCATTTTTATTTTTTTTATTTCTAACGAATCAACTTTCGGTTGGAATTTTTGCTCATATATATTAGCCATCACCGTTTTACTGTTTTTATAGCCAACTGAAGGAATTCACCATGAACCATTTCATCAAGTGGTTCATGGTAAATAAAATACAGCTTTGGTTGCACGGCATCAGTATATGACTGACAGACGTAACCAAATTTAATATGTACTATATTAGGGCTCGAAGTAAATGAATTGTAGGAACAGCTGTGTTAGGTCTAATTCTGTGGTTTTGAGTAACACTAAATGTTCACAATCAGACTTATATGGACAACATTCAGTACTTCAACCTGCTTCTTTTGCAAAACAATGAAGCCAAATTTATCAAATTTGCTTGGCATTTCCCTTTAAATGTGGTTTACCACTAAATTGTTGTATAGAATGTATTTGGAATAATAATATAACATTCTCCCTGTTCCAACATAAGCACAATGACCCTGTGCACAAAGCCAGCTCAGTTATTATATGCTTTACATGTGTTGGAGTAGAAGATCTCCTGCTCTAAAGCTCCAACCCTATTGAACACCTTTGGGATGAATGTGAATGCTGCCTGCACCCCAGACCTCCTCACCTGACCTACATCAGTACCTGACTTTACTTACACCCTTGTGGTTGAATGAGGCACAAATCTCCACAAAAACCATTCCAAAATCTAGTGCAATCTAGCTACAGCATTAGTCATGATACAGCGCCCTTGGAGTACAGTTGGTTAAACGCCTTGCTCAAGGGAACCCAAGAGTGGCAGCTTGTCAATACTGGGGGTTTGAACCTCTGACCTTCCAATCAGTAACTCAGACCCTTAACCGCTGAGCTACCGCTTTTCACCAGGGCCGGTACCCATGCGCTTTAGCTCATTTGGTGCACATTACAATTGCACACATTGCTCAGCTGCACTTCATCTGCCTCCCTGGAAAATGCTGGTACATGTATATATACTTCTTATTCCATTTCTAGTTTTATGATTCCCTCAAAAATTCTAGTTCCATTTTTGCAACCATATTCTCTTCTCTATTATTTTACTATGTACATATAATACATATACATTTACATACATATAAATTGCCATTTACATCACAATGCATTATTAAAAGTTGTATTATTGGATACAACACTATGGTTTTATTATTATATGTGTCAAAAGAAATTGTAGATTGATTTCTCCTCGCTTAACTGCTTCTCAAGCACGTTCTCTCAGCACCACTGCTGCTACGCAAATATGACGTATCACAACACTAGTATGTCCTCAGAGTCAGATAGAATATGTGCATATAGAATAAAAATGAAGATGGTAGAGGTAGAGCTGCATGTTCCTGGAGACAGAACAGGAAATGAACATCTGGTTTTATAAAAAAGTTATTTTCGCACTATAAAGGCGTTAAAATTGATGATTTGCTGCCTGTCTGAATCAAAGAATTAAAATGAAACTATCTGCACCATATTGAATTGTACATCATAATCTTTTTCCTCGCATCGTATTGCATTAAATCGCATTGTGTTGAATCAAATCGAAGCATTGTAATAGGGATAAATCGTATCACATCGCATGGTTTAATATGTAACGAGAACATACACAAGGTTGTAGACCACTGATCTACAGTACCCATGTGAAATGATGGACTGCAGCATGAATAACCCCCTCAGCATTCAGTGTTTTGGGATGTTTAAAACATCCACATCTGCACCATCCACAACAGCACAAGTGCAAAATCATGTCTTAAGAGAGATAAGAAAAGTGCAATACATGTGTGTGTTTTATGCTAGCTTGCTAGCCAGCCTGCAACTATTGAAAATGGCATGCAGATACCTAACCACTGCAGAGATCTAACCACTTGTATGCGAATTGATTCCTATTCTGCTTTCTATTGTCAGAACAATTCATTTGCATATGTGAAGTATGGCCAATGTGAATGACCACAGGAATCTAACAGATGTGTTCCTCAAACATGGCGAGGAAGAAAAGGACCAGACATAGTCTCAGAAATGTTTTGCAGAAATCTTATTTTTTTTATATATTTATTACATTTGAAATATAACCACATGAGACATGTGGCTTTCGAACCATTCATTCTCTGACTGATTTCATGTAGTTCAAGTGGGGGTGTGCCTGATAGGTTAGAGTTGCTCTGATTTCACCCCCCCAGTTATCTGGTTGGTTGGGGACCACTGCTTTACAAGATACTAATTGATTTTAATTCAAGATACACAAATTTGTATGGTTCTGTCATGCAAACGAAAACATGAACATGATGTGGCTTTGCCTAGTCACATGACATACAGCTGTTATCACTTAGAGTGTACTCACTTTTGTTTTCAGTTATTTAGACAATAATGGCTGTATGTTGATTTATTTTCAGTAAATCCGTACTGATATAAAAGCTGCTCATTGACTACTCTAAAATATATCCAAGATTTATTTTATTATCCCTAGAGAACATAATAAAATTATTTCTGCAATGTGAGGGGTGCACTTACTTTTGCGAGATACCATATATCTCTCAGGAACATTTGCTTTACCCACATGCATTTCTAATTTTGCATTATTAATAAACCATATTAAAGCTGGATGCTTGGATTACAGAATGTATTACTTGTTTTAACCTCCTGGAGTTTGTCCTTCTGTCCTTCCTTCCAAATAGCACAAATAAATTAAAACTGATGTGCAGAATATTCATTAAATTCGGAAAAGTTTCGGTGAATGCGGCATAGTCCTGATGCTCATTAGTGCAGGTTCAGAGGTTCTGCTTTGTTTCAAGTCTGCAGAACAAAAGCGCAGACTCCTAACTGAAACCCTTTTTTTGCTGTTGTTCATTCATCTTTTCTTATGCCTGCTGAGAAAAATAATTTGACCTTACATGCTCACCAACTTTTGATTCATTGTGTGCGTGTGAGTGTGTGTTGGTCTGTATAATATCATAAGGAAATGTATATCTGAGACTACATTAGTTTTTTGATGTTACTTCCAGGCTTCCAGCTTGCCGTGTGCTGTGAATAGAAGAGACTATATGTGTGTGTGTGTGTGTGTATGTGTGTGTGTGGTGACTAGCTGGTGAAGAATATGGGAACATTTTATTTAAAACAACATAATCATCCAAATAAGGACTCATAGACTCCCAAACCCCTATTTACTGGCACCCACAAAGATTTGAACCCTCCCCCCTTCATTAACCCCGATCTATACTGTACTTTTTTAGCCTAAACACCCTGTTGCTTGAAGCTGTTGCTTTAACCAATCAGACTGTGATTTGGTCACTCCGAGGCCCCCTAGCAGGCATCCGATCACGTCTGTATTTTCACATTCTTTGTTCATGTGGTCAAAGAGTGATCGAGTCAGAGTTTGCAACCTGCATCTGTAGCAAACTGCACAAGCTCAAATATATTCATCTGAATATATAATATATTCAGCTGTTTTTTTTTTTTTCCATTCATTCAGAAATTGATTCGGTCACAGATACACTTACAAGAACATTTACAAGATGGACTTAAAAAAAAAAAAAAAAGAAAGCTGGACATCGACCAAAACAGTTCAAAACAATGTTAAGCTTTTTAAGGAACCATTTATACTTTTTCAATTTTCCTTCCTGTAGAATTTGCACAAAAACAAACACTTAATTTAAAATCCTGAGCAAAACTGTAATGCACTGGATAAATGCAGGAAAAACCTGGGGTCATTTTATGAGGTTGATATCGATGCTTTTACTACAGTAGAGATTTTGTATCCTGGCAATTCAGCTGTGGCTACAGTGAAAGGAAATTAGTTAAATTAGGTTTATTGGGTATCGTGCTTTAGTAAAAGCACATTTTTGCTGTATGAGGTTCCTGTCTGTGATGCAGAGATCTGTTTTACTGCTTTCTTTAATATTGATTGATTCTATAGACATGGCATCATAATGATGGTATTAAGAAGTGGATTGGATCAGGTAGGACACCATTGATAGTATAGGTATAAAATGCATGGCCTGCCACTGACAACGCTTTTTCTATCTCCACGACTTTATGCAACATTAAACCCATGCTTTTCCTTAACTAACTGGAAAACCACTGCACTACAGAATAATACAACTTTTTGTAACAGGAAACAAATTCATTGTATGTTCAGGTATACTTGGCTCATAAAGCTAATTCTGAAATACTCATGTTTTTGCTTCTGCTTTTTACCCAGAGCTATTAAATGCCTTTGTTTTATCTTTGTCCGTTCTTTCATCTGCAATTCAAAACGTGCAAAAGATATTTTAAAAAAGCAATTTAAGGTTTGTAGGACATGAATGAAATCATCTCAGTCACTATTGAAAGGACGAAAGGTCAAACTTGCTTCCTTCCCGTCTGAATTATACTTTACAGGTTTTTGAAGCATATAAATTAGTAGCAAGTAGTACTAGAGTTCTTGTTGGGTCTACATCAAATCATCACCATGTCAAGAACTGAATAGATTTTTTTTATTTCAATCTGTTCATGCAAATTTTCCCTCGCACAAACCCATTACTTTGGATCCAAAGGTCTTGAGTTTAAATCAGGGCCACACCAATCTGCCATTCCTGGGCCACCTAAGCAAAATCATTAAGCCTATAGCTGCTCAGTTGTATGAATGAGATAAATGTAAGTCACTTTGGATAAGGGCACCTTCCAAATGCCATTAAAGGAAAAAATGCATTACTTGCTATAGAATCCCAAAAGTGGACAAAATACTAATCCCCTGCTTAAACATAACTTCAGTAATATAAAACACATGGAGTTTTCCTACATCATTACTACTACTTTTTAGCAATAGTCATGATGTAGGAGAACTCCATGTGAATTTAGTGTTCCATTCTCCTGCACATCGGAGCTGTATAAGAAAAAAGAATTCATAGCTACACACACACTTAGAGAACCTCCATCTACACACTCTCAGCAGAAACTTTGTGCTTTATGTTTTCATTTCCAGATAGCGAGGCATGAATGCCACAAATTTCTGTATGTAGCAGTGAAAAAAGGACAATATTACAAATTTAAATGCCGAGAAGGAAATGTTTCACCAAAATTGAAAATAATTAAGCACCAGAGGTGGCAAAAGTACACACATCCTTTACTTGAGTAGAAGTACAGATATTCATGTTTTAAAATACTCCTGTAAAAGTTGAAGTACTGATTATACTTTTTTTACTCAAGTGAAAGTAAAGAATTTTTTTTGCTCTGACATGTACTTAAGTAAAAAATTAGTTATTACTTCTACCCGTTTTAGCTGTTAACTGGACCTCACATCATATTGTGCAGAGACGTGTGGACATCATTAAGAGCCTTTGCTATGTTTCCACACGGACATTTAATGAGGTGATACCGGAGAAACTGCACCTCTTCGTGTCAAGTCAAGAAGCTTTTATATATACAATCATAGATATTTTACAGATTTGAATGATGAATTGTTTTTATCTGTACTATTAATAAAGACAGTAATTTAAGTTTGTGTCGCTATTATGAGGCAAAAACCCACAAAACGCCCCCCAAAGGGTAGATTGTGTAAAACATGTTGGATTTGGTGTTTGATTTGAGACTTGGCGCAGAAACAAAAGTTTACTGATTAAAAATATTTTTTATCTGGAGTTTTTTTATTTATTTATTTTATATTTAAGTAAAGAAAGGGCGTCGTTGATAAATGAATTTTTTGCCGAAGCTTTTAATTTCGCCTCTTTTTTATTTAGATATTTATTTATGTATTTATATTTTTTATAAAAATGGTAAAACAGAAATGCGTGCTGAATTGATAGTGCGTTAATAACATTTAATGTTGTTTACAATAATTTTCATTTTGACAGCTAAATATATATATATATATATACATACATAGTACGGCCCTTAAATCTCAACTGCTTCTTACTGCCTTCTGCCTGCTGATTCTTAGCTTCGTAAACTAGTCTACATCTGTGGTGAGTGAGAGTCAGGACTTTACACACCAGTGGATTGAAAAAGACACGCAGTAACAGGAAATCGGTTGTTCGGCTGAAATCGGCGCAAAGTGAAAATAAAAAAAATATATTTCACCAAATCAATGGATTAAAACTAAAGTAACGAGCCGGTTTTGAAAATGTAAGAAGTAAAAAGTACAGATATTTGTGTAAAAATTTAATGAGTAAAAGTAAAAATTTGTCTGAAAAATTAATAGTGGAGTAAAATACTGATACCAGAAAAATCTACTTAAGTACAGTAACGAAGTATTTAATAACGATACACTTCCCACCTCTGTTAAGCAGTGATATAAGACGTGCTGAATGGAGAAAAAATACAAGGTAATATATCTCTTTTTGCCAACTTTTCTAGGAAACTGTTTTCTTGACATCCCTGATAGGCATCAGTCAACCATTCAGCTCTTATGTCTACCTTGCTTTATTTTCACACCATCAATAATTTAGTTTAGAAACGCCCAAAATAAAAGATCAGCCTTTTATCCTTTCTGTTTGACTCTAAACAATGGACAGTTGAGTAGAATCCTGGCCTTGGAGATACTTAAAGTTTTTTTTCTTTCAAAGCAGTTTGAAAACTTTTACAAAATCATCTCCTTTGTTTAGAAAATATGTCCTTGTCCCTAACCTAAAAGGTCGCCTATATGAAAGGTGGGTTTGTAGTCAGTCTCAAAGCCACTGTTTTTCCACTTCACATCTCATATAAATGATTATGTAGATTATGTGAATGTGCGTGATGGACTAGAGTCTATTCATGAACGCCTCAGTGTGTTCTTGCTTGACTCAACGTGTTTTATTTTTTTAAAACCAATTAGGACCACATGAGCAAAATGGAAATATGTTACGTCTTTCAACCTCCTTGAACAAGCTTTAGACTAAACTTGGATTGAATTACATGGCATTTGCTTTAGACAGTATGTCTTATATTTGACTTTCTGGAATATTCTCAACAATAAAACATTTCAATGAAATGAGAAACTAAGATTTTTTATATTTTTCTGGTTGCATTTATAGTCACAAGCCTTCTGAAATATGTGTATCAGCTTTGCACATCTGGATGATATTCTTTGCCCATTCTGCTTGGCAAACGTGCACAAACTATCAGTTTAAATGGAGCTTGTAGGAGAAAACTCAAGTTTTGTGTCTTGTCACAGACTCACTGAATCAGATTGAGGTCTGGGATATGACTGGGGCATTCTGGCAATTTCAGGTTCTTGGAGGTGAATCAATCCATTGTAGAATCAAATCTCAGGCCAACAGGAACATTTTTTGTTTTTTTCTGGAGTTGCCCTGCAAAAGCTGGTGCTACCACCCCTTGTTTCTCTTTTTTTTGGTCTTAAAAGACCAGCATGGCATTTTTGTTTAGATTTAACTTTTAATAATGGCTTTCTTCTTTACTTTCTCTCATTAGGCCCAGATTTAGGTCTTGTCAATTTATGTTTTGTGGTTTATTCCCTATGTTCTTATAAGACTGTAAGAAGACATCAGTGTATGGTGTAACACAGTCTCCTGTGCATAGGTCAATAAGCTGTTGGATCTTGAATCTTTTATTTGCCTCTGCTCTTGTTACTTCTACTGTATATTTAGCTTGTAGCATGAAATTCTTCTCATGGAATTGTCATCTCTTAATAATTAATAGTAGCTCAGTGGTTAAGGCTTTGGGTTACTGATCTTAAGGTGGGGGGTTCAAGCCCTTGAATAAGACCCTTAAACCTCTGTGCACCGGTGGTGCTGTATCATGGCTGGCTATTAAAATTAGAATTAGATTTTTTCCTTAAAACGGTCTATATTCTCTGTATAAACATCTGCTATGTTTTTTGTTTGTTTTATTGCAAATAGAATATCGAATTATGAGATTTGCTTCAGATTGCATTCTGGATTAATTTACATTTTACACAGTGCCCCAACTTTTTTTGAAATTGGGATTATATACATATGCTGCAAGTATAGAAGACTGCAGATGGCTAGAGGGAATACAGTTCTACAGTGAATTATTATAAAGGTTGAACATGTATGTGTCTGGATTTGCTAATGCTTTGCAAGTGTCAGCAACCTCAGCCTCTGACCTCAATACCACAGTCACAGCAGTGCTGATGAAAAAGATGTGCATGTGGTGGGTATCTGTTCACACCACAAAAGGTGAAGGCTCAGGCAGAGGCGAAAAAAAAACCATTTCCATGTCAGTCTTCATGAAGCGGAAAAACATTCACATACAGCTTATATGATAAATATCAACATCTGTCACAAGGTCATGATGTGTTGCATCCGACTCACTCAATCACTCTCAGGGTTTCTTCCTCATGAAGTCTCAGGGTTTTTGTTCTTGCCACAGTCACCACTGGCCCGCTCGTTAGAGATAAACTAACGATAATAAGAAACAAACTGATAGGCACTTAACTTACACATACTTTTTTCCTTTAACTTTATAACCTCTTTCTTAAAAACTGTTCATTGTTAAAAATAACACTACAAATGTAAATGAATTAAATTGTTTATAGTTTAAAATGGAAAAAGGTTCAGGCATAAAGAGGAAGTTGATTACCTCGGTGCTAGAACTAAAAAACTCCTGTTTGTCAAAGTGTTGCTGTGAAAACTTTTATAATACGTCTCGAGAGCTTGTTTGCTCAGCAAAAAGCGCATAGGAAGCAGATGACTGTCAAAAGGATTTTTACATGTTCACGTATTTTTCAGTGCACATACACAAAAACTCATGCACAATCATCTCTGTTCATCTTTTTTTTCTCTCTCAAGCCTCTTGTTTTCTCACCTTGTAAATACATGAGTTTGATCCTTACAACTCACTTCCTCCTGCTCCACCCTCCATTTCCAAACCGGCGCTGGACCCCACTCCTGCCCCAACTACCGCAATGCAGCATTACAACCAGCACTTTTCTTTTTGTCTACACTCGCATGGTAAATGTATCCAAAATGCATTTAGTCTTCTAGGCTTTGTATGTACACCTGAAAAACGAAGACAACTTTTAAAAAGTTTCTAATAAAACTTATGACAGAGTTGAAGGACTTAAACAAATCAGTGTTTTCGCCAAGTCAAATTTACATTTTGACATCATGTAAAGTGGACATGAAGACCAATACGGGCTTGAAACATCTGAGGGCTGCTCAGGGTTTTCTTTCCGGAGGTAGGATAGAAATATTAAGAAGCTGTTGAGAAACTCTTTTTTTTTTTAAGTTGCTTCAAATAATATACCTTCAAATCACCTCTAAAGAGCTTTCAATCATCTCACAGATAACAGAGATTTTCTCTCTGGCAGAGCCTCGTAGTTATCCATCCGTCAGTCAAACGCATCAGCATAGTGAACACACACACACACACACACACACACACACACACACACACACACATCCATTGCCCTTGCATATATCTTGACTGTTTAAATATTTAGGGGAAGCAATTTGCAGAGCACCTGTCTCTACCATCAGCCTGATAGGAGCTTCATCATGCTGAGGCCAGCAGATGTAATGCTGAGGGCAAAACTCATTTAGACAAAATATTGTTTAATCTAAGGAGCTTGATGAAGCAAAGACAATTTCTTCACAGCTGAAGTAGATCACTGTTATGTTAATCCCTCCCCAATTCCAAACAGCACTGCAAGTGTCCTCCATCTCACAGAAGATGTCAGGCAGAATTTAATGACGTGCAGCGTCGTCTCTAGGGAAAAAGTAGATCAATGGTTCAAACCACAGTGCCGCCAAGCTGCCACTGTTGGGCCCTTGAGCAAGGCCCTTAACCCTCTCTGTATCTGGGAGCTGTATCATGGCTGACCTGCCAAGGCAATATTTCAATGTGTTTTAGTGTATATGTGACAAACAGAAGCTTCTCTTATTTATTTGTGATCCACAAGAGGCAGATCCGGTGCTTGTCCTGCTCTTCTCACTAAACCAGAACCAGGCTCTCAACTTGACAAGACATAATGCAAACTGTTTAGCCAGACAGATAGTGGATTTTATCCACTTTCTTTTACTATGCTGGAGTCTAGATCAGTCGTCTCCATCACGTACACCTGCAAACCCCCAGCAGCCGGTATGTGCTGTATAGTGCCTGGCAAAATGAATGCCTTAGTAAATGGTTAAAAGAAAGATTTGTGGAGTCCAAATTGGACAATTTTCCCTCGAACAGAAGAACTTGTGTAAGACAGAGAACATAAGAGAAGATGTTAGCAGACTGCCATTACCCCTACAGTTAAACTTTGGTGGAATCTTAATGGTTTGGAGCTGTCTTGAAACAAGGGAAATTTAAAGGAATGCTGAACCAACACCCACCATTTCTAAATTTCAAGCATGGAATTCTATCTGGGAACAAACATTAAAGCTCTGTAAGTGTTATTTAGAGCGTAAACAGTCATCTGTTTTTTCAAATTATATAGTTTTCCAGAAAATCAAGTATTTCTCACAGAAAAGTATTGCATTAACACATGATTTTTCCCTTTGTGTGTATTGGAACAAACAAAATAAGGGAGGCGAAAAAGGGTAATTTGACATAATGTCACACAAAACTCGAAAAATGGGCTGGGCAAAATTATTGACACCCTTAACTTAACATTTGGCTGCACACCCTTTGGAAAAAATAACTAAAATCAGTCGCTTCCTATAACCATTAATAAGTTTCTTACAAAAAATGTCAGGGGTGCCAACAATTTTGGCCATGACTATAAATTTCAGGGGGGGCAACAATTTTGACCTTGACTATATATATATATACTGTGAATATATATATACAAAAAAAATCATAAGTAAAAATTATAATACAATTACGAAGAGGAAATAAAATGTTTTATATCAAATGATAGAAAAAAAACAACACATGAGTGGGGCCCCAAGAGTGGCAGCTTGGCGAAACCCAGGCTTAATTTTAAAATTACCTTATGTGTTTTTTTTCTACATCTGACCCGATCAAATAATAAAGAACATGATACAAGTTAATAAATGGAAGCAGGACTGATAGGTCAGGGTGAAATCTGCACTATTTGTTTCATTATTATATCCTGACCAATGATTTTATTGTCCATTAAAAGATGCCTTAGGGGATATTTGATTTCCTAAATATAGGAAACTCTATAGTACACTTTACTATCATTGCATTCCAGAGGGTTTAGAATTGGACCACTTACACTAATTACATTGTAATGATTAGTCTTAATTTCTTTAGCAAACACTGTATGAAAGATTAAGTCATGATAACGTTTATTATAATTACTTGGTAATGTGATAGAACTTTATTCTACTTTACAGACTTATTTTTTTGATTGTCTACGTTTTCAAGTAAGTTTTACAGTAAATTTTTCTTTTCAATCTATCAATAATTTCATGTTTATCAGTACAACGTGTGTTTGGCATTGACTTTTCACTTCCTATATGAGCTTTTAGCAAACAATATTGATCTTGTGGGATTTAGTAGGGAGTTTGGATGCGAGTGCCGGTTCATATGCGGACATTCAAAGTATCAATCGATCAGCAGGCGGATGTAATACGGCTGTGCGAAACACAATATCAGAGTCAATAACAGAAAAGTGTGTATAACTGGCAACGATAGACCTGTACTTTGACATGCTAAGCTTCTTGGATCAAGTTACTGTGGAAAATAAAAATCAAAGACTATTTGGCAATGCAAATCTAACAGCCTGTGTTCATTTTATGGAAGCCACAGGCAGCATGTGTGAAAGTGTGTGGTCTGAACTGAAGTGTGTAGATCCATACAGAGCAGACACACAGAAAAGCTTTGACGTGTTAACCTTGGTGTCTGACCTTCATATAGAGTTTTAAAAAATTTGCCTTTTTTTTATTTATATATATTTAGGGAGCATAGAAAAGCTGTTGTTTGATCTATATTGATCATAAGTCGCTCTTTCTGCCAACTGCCATACATGTAAAATGTAAAATTATAGATCAAAGCCAAGCTGCCATCCCTGGGCCCCTAAGCAAGGCCCTTAAAGCCCATAGCTGCTCAGTTTAATAAATAAAATAAATGTGAGTCACTCTGGATAAGGGCATCTCCCAAATGCCATAAATGTAAATGTAGAGCAAATTCGGATTATTCTGGAGCGTCTTTATGAATTCTTCTTGGGTTGATTGCAATTTTGTGCTATAAACTCTATTTTTGCTTTTCTCATTGTCAAGTGTTTATTGACTTGAAGACCTTCAGAGAGAGAGTGACACCCATTGTCACCAAGATTTCCATCATTAAAAAGGATTTGCCATTGGTTGCAATGAAAGCAGTAGAGATAGTGATAATATACAGAATAGAAAATACTTGTTGAAATTAGCTTGGCTTTTGGTTTTTAGTTCTTGTTAAAATGGTTAAATTAAGTTAATAACAGGGTGCAAAAATACCCAATTATCATTTTTTTCCCACATCTTGCCTCGGCTCTCACTTTGTGATGAATGTAATTAACAATGACCTCGGCAAGCTGTTTCCTGCGGCCCAAAGTGCATTGCTGTGGGAAAGTTGTTAGCAAAATGTGCTGTTATTAAACAGCTTGTGCTTAATAGAAAAGACAAGATGTCTGTGATCAGGATTTAACCTGACAATTTTTAGTTAGAGAATAAACTGGCAATAAAGTAACTTCAAATACATCAAACTGATTTTTTCTTTGAAATTATGATGCATAAGAGGCTCTGGTCAAATCCACGACAAATACAATATGCTAATAAACTGCATTTGAATAAATGATTTATATGATACAGTTACAATTTACACAGTCCATTAGGTGATATAAGTGTTCATTTCAGCTCTGCATTAAGCTCTGGAGGCAAGATTGCCTCCTGCATGGCTCCATCACATGAAATAAATTAGAAAACATTAAAATGATTAACATTATGGGCTATTGAAATTAAAACACCCTCGTTCGCTAGTATTAGAGCAAAAACTGCCCTCTTAAACTGCCTTCTCTCTCTGGAATGAGAATAAAAACAGCCTCTCCCACTGGCATGACTAAAAACCGACCTAGTGGAAGACCTAAACACGTCCTGGCCTGGTAGCACAAAACTCTGTAGACTTCTAGGTGGATTTCCCCCACTAAAAACTAAAACTGTAAACAGTAAAAACTGTCCTATCCCAGTAGCATAAGACTAAAAACCAACCTCTTCCACCAGTTTAAGATGTTCTCACTCAGTAGCATTAAACTAACAAAGGTTCTATCCCACTAGCATGAACGTAAAACCATCCTCTATTCATGAACTCGTGCCACAATGAGGCGTCCTCTCAAACTTACGCGAGTAAAAACTTACAATAATGAATAACAAGGTGCTTAAATAACTCACTATGGTTCTGAAATAAAATAAATTATGCATTTATTCTTAAACAACCACACACACAACCATACATGGTTACAATAGTTTCTTTCCTACATAAAATGCCGCTCATACCAGGTAGCATGAAGAGGGTCTTAATCTGCCCCACGCAGATTTTCCACAAGCGTTCTACAAGGTTCAGTACTTGGTCCTTTCATTTTCTCCCTCTATACCCACTCTCTTGGTAAAGTCATATACTCACATGGGTTTTCTTACCACTGCAATGCTGATGAACCTTAACTCATCTTCTCCTTGCCTACCTCAGATACCAACATTTTTGCTCAGATCCAAGCATGCCTGACATACACATCTTCATAAATTTGTGCTTATCAACTAAAACTCAACTCCAGCAAAACTGAACCATTGGTCATCCCAGGTGATTTATCTCCAGGTCAAGATCTCGGAATAATTTTTGATAACTCTCTGATCTCCCCTTGAGCCACCACTCCCAACCTTGTGGTGACCATGGACAATCAACTGTCCTTTCCCTCAGATTTCCCTAACATGACTCGCTCATGTGTTTTTTCTTTTGTCATTTCTAGACTGGACTACTGCAACTCTCTATTGGCAGGTCTGGCTCCGAACCCTACTCATTCACTGCAAATGATCCAAAGCACAGCTAGTTGTGTTCAACCCACCCAAGTTCTCCCACACCACCCCACTGCTGCACTCCCTCCACCGGTTTCCAGTAGCTGCATGCATTAGATTCAAAACACTGATAAACAAAGCCAAAAATAAACCAGCACCTTATCTCAAAAACCTCATCACTCCTCACACACTACCACACTGCCTGATATCCTCCAGCACTGCTCAACTGGTACCATTTTCTCCCAGGGTAAGAGTTAGGTATACTTTAAGGCTTTTAAACCAAGGTGGTGGAATTTGCTTCACCTGGATTTCCGAACAGCAGAGTTACTGGCTATCTTCAAGCGAGAAGTAAAGACCTACTTTACCTCTTACTAAAACATTTAAACTAACACTATCCCAGTTTGCTTTGTCTTTATACAATTTTAATAAATCCTAAGGCTGATGGTATCTTAAGTTTATAATCGAGTGGACCAGTGTTAATTTATTCATTATGATAGAGACTCAAAGCAATTTTTGTACGTGCATTACAACCAATCCACCTAATACCATGATTCTGGAAGATGAAAATAAACTGGATAACCCAAATGAAGGAAGTAGACATGCAAATCTCAGTATGCACAAACTGCACCCTGAGCGTAGGATCAAACCAGGAAACCCGAAGCAGTCCAGGATATCACAGACCCCTGCTTAGTGCCTGAGCAAAAGTTAAAAGTTTGCAGAAAATCTTTCTCAATCCTGTTTTCTGGCAGCTCTGAAATCCACTCAGCACTCAGATCCTGCCCAGCGGAAACGATCACACATGCACAGAAAGCTGTATTCTATGCCAATTCTTCAGCTCTGTCCTAAATAAGGCAAGTTGCACACACAGCTGGGCAGCACAGCTGACATGAATCCATGCAGCAGATTGGGATCTTTTAATACAGAAACCTCACAAAGGCCTAATCGTGCTCAATCAATGCACTATTGAAATGTGGTGTGGTGCGGTGCGGGAAGAGAGGTGTGAAGACTGACACACACACACACACACACACACACACACACACACACACACACACCACACTCTCACACACTTACGGATTATACCAGAGGCATATTTATTCTTTAATGGAGCAGAGTTCACCTACTCAGAAAACAGAAACTGACATGAATCATTTCCTGTTCCTATTGGCACAGAGAGTTCAGATTAAATTACCATGCCACAAGCTGTGTGAGAAAAGACTATAATGAACAGTAATGAAAAATAAATAGTAATAAATAAAGCTAATAGGGTATTCAACAGTGCTGATTAATTAGATTTTGATATATAATTTTTTTTATTTGTATTTTTTTAAATTTTCTTTATTAATGATTTTTTTGTATAAGATTAACCCCATTACGATGTAACATAATCTAATTTTGATTGGATTCAACACACTGCGATTCGATCTCTTCCCTCAGATAGCAGGACAGCAGTAGCATGCAGCGGCCTCTTCAGATCCAAAATGGTGCTTTTCGTGTCTTTATCCTGACTTTTTTTAAGTACATGGTCACCAGAAACAGCTGTGTTCATGTATACGATAGCCAGAAGCTGTTACAGTACACAAATCATGCAGCAACCAATCTGCATGTAATGTAGTCAATAACCTTCACAACCTTGGCTTGCAGCGACTTCGGCTACTAAGACCAGGCCCCCATTCCTCAGATTTGCCTGATGCTGGTGGCCGGAAAAGGGGATGTAGGAAGCAGTGCTCGAGAAAGCAGAAGAGTGGCAAGCGCGCAGGTTTCAATGCTAGGCTAAAGGTTATCCCTAGCTGGCCGGCTCTACTGTCCATTATGCTTTTAAACAACTGAACAATAAATTGGACTTCATCTGACTCCAGCCGTCCATGCAGCGAGAGTTTAGAGACTGCTTTGTCTTTGTTTAGAGATGTGACTCAGCAACAGTGCTCCAGACTCCGCCATTCAGCTAGACAGGCTAGCTGAGTGCCGAAAGAACTGCTGCTCTTTGCAGTAAGACTCAGTGTTGGCGTTTAAATCAACAAGAAAGTAGTGCAAGAACTCTGTGCTCGTCTCCCACTATTGCTCATCTCTAGTGGAGTACGTGACTTTAAGATTTTATTTACCACTGTTTTTATTGTTGGAGTGTACCTTCCCCACAGCGCTAATAACCTTGCAAATCTCAAATCAGTGCTTCCTAATTACCATCAGCAGGCGGACTTTGCCACGAGAGGCATGCAGGATCTTGTTTACACAAACATCTATCATGTGTACTGTTCGGAGGCCTGTTCTCATCACTCCTCACATGTTGCTTGAGATTTTCATTGCACTATGCTGCTTAAGACTGGTACCACCTTCTCCCAGGGTAAGAGGTAAATATACCTCAAGGCTAAAATCTCAACAAATTTGAAGGCTGATTCATCTCAAGTTTGTAATCTAGCATACCATTGTGGATTTATTCATTGATAGAGACTCTAAGGACTTTTGTACGTCGCTCTGGACAAGGGCATCTGCTAAATGTAAATGTAAAAGAAAGCCCAGCAGTCTCTCAACTTTCTTAAAAGGCTTTCAGCCCATCTCGCTTCCCCCTATCCTGTCTATGGTCTACAGAGGGACCATCGAGAGCAGGTGGTTTGGGAACTGCACCATCTCGGATGTCAAGACCCTACAGAGGATAGTGAGGACAGCTGAGAAGATCATTGGAGTCTCTCTCCCTTCTATCACAGACATTTACACCACACGTTGCATCTGCAAGCTAACAGCAATGTAGACGATCCCACACACCCCAAAAACACACCCTTCACCCTCCTACCATCAAAAAGGGGTTCTGAAGCATTCAGGCCATTGCACACACAATGACTATGCAACGTTTTTTTCTTTTGATCCATCAGGCTTTGTAGATTTACTGGTCGGCACCATTATGTGTTTTACAGTATGTATCTGTCCCACACTGTCTTGTGTTGTCTATTGCACTGTGTTTTGTCTTGCACTGTTTGCACTCTGTTGCACACGATACACTTTATGTGCTGTAATCTGGTTACAGTTTTTGTGGTAGCAATGTAGACCCACATACTGTATGGCTGGAATAGTCAGGTGTCCCAATACTTTTTTCTATACAGTATAATTTATATTCATTTATATTTTTTACTGAAGAATCAATTTGTTTCTGTGTTCTGTGTTGTTTTTATTTCTTTTGGAACACCTATAATGTTAAAATAATAGAGTAATAAAGTGAAATATCTCTTCACTTGCTGTATTTTATTCTCTTCAGCACTTATTCACTGTCCACTAGTCCACTGGTGATTACATTTCCATTCTTGTCCACTTCTCCGAATTAAAAATCAGCCAGAGCGTGAAGTAAACAATAGCGAGGAGAGCCGAGGCAGGTTTTCTGAACCGATTATCAAGAACTGAACCGTAGCGTTTATAATCATAGTCAGCGTTATTGAGTTCAACTTCGAAAATCTCCTTCACACTCTATGGTTTTCGATGCACAATGCTAAGCACAAATTCCAAAAGCATAAATAAATGTGTAGCAATTTTTTTTGTTGGTACATCAGGAAGTTCAAGGCTGGATTATTTTCTGTGTATTCATTCTTACAGCATTCCACAGATGCTCTTAGCAGTTATGGGTCCTTACTCAAGAGCCCAACAATGGCAGTTTGGTGGTGCTGGAATTTGAAATCATGACCTTCTGATCTAAAGTCCAAGCCCTGTGGAATATTTGATAGTGGGATATTTGAAATATTTGGATCCATCCATAAATTCATCCATCCATCCATCCTCCTTCCCTCCTCCTTCCTTCCTTTTTTCCCTCCTTTTTCTACATCTATTCTTCCTTCCTTCCTTCCTTTTTTCCTTCCTCCCTTCCTTGCTTCCTTCCTTCCTTCCTTTCCTACTTTTTTTTTTCTTTCTTCCATCCTTCCTTTCTTTCGTTCCTACTTCTTTTCTTGCTTTCTTGGTGCTGGAATTTAAACTCATGACCTTCTGATCTAAAGTCCAAGGCCTTGTGGATTATTTGATAGTCCATCCATCCATCCATCCATCCATTCATCCATCCATTTATTTATTTTTATTTAGTTTCCTTTCTTCTTATTCCAGTCTTTATTCCACCATATTACCTTCCTTCCTTCCTGGAGGTGGAAGCTCTGGGTTACTGATCAGAAAGTTGTAGGTTTAAGCCCTGGTATCGCTAAGCTGCTGCTCTTGGGTGCTAGAGGAAGACCCTGAACCGTCTGTATCATGGCTGACCCCAGCTTCCTAAAATCACTAGGATATGCGAAGAAGGATTTTTCTGTAAAGTACTTATGCCAAGTTTAAAGCTTCTTCCATTCATCAAGCCATCCATCCGTTCATCCATCAATCTGTCAATTTTCTTTCTCTTTTATTTACTTTTCTTTCTTTTTTATATCAGCCTTTCTTCCACCATAATTCCTCATTTCCTCCCTTCATGTTTCTCTTTTCTTTCTTTCTTCTTTGCTTTGTTTCTTCCTTCCTTCTGTCTTTCTTAATCAATAATTTTTTCCGATCCTTCCTTTCAATAATCTATCTACCCCTTTCTCCTTTCCTCCTCCTTTCCTTATTTTCTGTAGTTTATTTGGTAATAATAGGGTTTTACATATTTCTTCACATTCTCTCTCTCTCTCTCTCTCTCTATAAAGACTTTAAGTGTTAGAGATCATCCTTCTATTTACAAACTCAAGGGAGGTGATTAGGCATTGGTCTTTGGATCTGTAGGTTGCAAGTAGGTTTAAATCCCAGCACCACCAAGCTGCTACTGCTGGGTCCTTAACCCTCAACTGGTCACCTGTACGTCACTCTGGATAAGGGTGTGCCAAATGTCATGAATGTAATTGTAATGCAGTGATGCTATAAGGCAGTAGCTACCAGAAATGTGATTGTTAGTAACACATCACCTACTGTTATTATAACATTTGGAATCTACTGAAACTTCCTAGTTTCCAACATAAAATAAATTCCACATGTCCTCATTGCTATAATTCAATGCAGAATGTTTTCACAGCAAACATGGCAAAATGAATACATCCGAACACTCCTTCAACCTCGTCAGTGTGACAACTTATTATAACGTTTTTCTCTTTTTTTGAATCACGACGCTGGTAGACTGAACACCGCAGCCAGAGAGGAATTATTAATAAAGGAACTGTAGCTTTTGAATTAGCAAAGTGCACCAGTATGAAAGAAAAAAAAGGGAAGACCTCAGGGGACAGAGCAGAGGACCGAATCCATTTGGCTAATTTTACATAATACATAGTGGCAGAAGAATAAAAAGCGTGTCAGAAATGCTATTGGTAAAACCTCATTCTGTGACTGCCTCATTTCGGTTCCATCTCAGCGCGGCCACGTCATGCTGACCCTGCTGCTGACATCTCTGCCTCAGTGTTTGCTCTTTCTGATCCAGCACAAACCCTGCAATCCAGAAATAGATACAGATACAGATAAATACAGATAAAACACAGATAAAACACAGACACAGTATCTGAGACGTCTACTTTATAGGATCTTCTCATTGTAAAGTTACTCATTAGTTCTTACTTTCCGTGACTTTTACTGACCATGCCTGTGGCTATGACATCGCCTCACAAATTATTTCCTTTGTTCCTGAACCTCTTTCAAGAGGCCCCTGTAAAGACTTATTCATAAATATTCAATAATGCTCCTGGCGCACCACCTAGAGTGAAAATCAATGCTGCACTAATGAACCCGAATACATGCTTTGTTTTTTGAAGGGAAAAAAGTTAAAAAAATTCCATCCGGCACACCGATTGGAGACTTCTCACTGATGGAAGGGTACACTGGGGGCTTTCAGTGGGTTATCCATATCAAAAGCAGCGAAATATTTTACCCTCTGGAGACTGAACCTGGCGAAGGAGAAAATAATAAAAGCTAAATTTTAACATCTAAACTGAGTGTGTAAAGAAATCTAAAAATCAAGCATCTTAGGGAATAACATGAAAAATAATTTTTTTGTATAAGATTTCAGATCTTGTATGTTGCTATAGAGTAGGACTAATATAATAACGGAAACACTATAGTTAGAAATCTATTAGACCTCACAGATATTTCAATTCAATTTAATTCAATTCATTTTTATTTGTATAGTGCTTTTAACAATGAACATTGTCTCAAAGAAGCTCTACACAGATAATGTGGTGATTAAATGTAAATATGTTCTTTGTAAGTATGTTTGTCCCTGATGAGCAACTGTGGCAAGGAAAAACTCCCCAAGATGGCATAAGGAAGAAACCTTGAGAGGAACCAGACTCAAGAGGGAACCCATCCACATCTGGGTTGCACCAAATGTCCATTTGAAGCAGATATACAAAATTGCGGGGTACAGTGATGATGATCAGAAGCAAACTGCACTCCCGAGTCAGTGCAGCAGACCGCCAACACCAACTACAGTCCAATCCGTCCTCAAAGCACCCGTTCTACTCCGGAATTCCATGGAACCACCCAAGGTGTTGATCAGAGACCGTCCCGAGCTGCACAGAAGTGTGAAGATCCACGGAGGGGAGAGCGGCAGGAACAGTGGTCACTGGAGCCTCAGGAGCATGTTTAACTCGACCGAGAGAGAGAGAGAGAGAGAGAGAGAGAGAGAGAAAGAGATGGTGACGGGAAGAGAAGGATATGGATTATTAAGTGTCCCTATTGGTGTATGAGAGTTAATCTCACTGTGCAGTTTGGACTCCAGCAAGACTCGCTATAGCTGCATAACTAAAAGGGAGAACCAGAAGGTAACACAGACATGAGGGATTTCTGGGATAAGAGACGACCCACCACACTACTGGCAACAAACCTGAGTGAACGCTCCCTCCAGATCTGAGCCTTTACCTAAGAAAAAAATCTACTGATAAAAGGCTTGACTAAATAAATATGTTTTCAACCTCGACTTGAACACTGATTGGAAGGCTGTTCCATAACTGTGAAGCTTTATAAGAGAAAGATCTGCCCCCCGCTATAGTCTTCATTATTTGAGGAACCAACAGATAGCCAGCACCATTTGGTGAGACCGTTAAGTGCTTTATACGTCAGTAGTAGTATTTTATAATCAATGCGAGATTTGATTGGGAGCCAGTGTAGGCTGATTAAGACAGGGGTGATGTGGTCGTATTTTCTAGATCTGGTGAGGACTCTTGCTGCTGCATTCTGAACTAACTGAAGCTTATTTATGCACTTACTCGCACACCCAGACAGTAAAGCGTTACAGTAGTCTAATCTAGAAGTAACAAAAGCATGAACTAGTTTTTCTGCATCCTGTAACGACATCATATTTCTAATTTTAGCAATATTTCTAAGGTGAAAGAAGGCGATCCTGGTGATATTATTTACGTGAGACTCAAAGGAAAGACTCGGGTCAATAATCACACCAAGGTCTTTGACAGCCGTTATTGCTGAAACAGAAACACCATCCAGAGATGCTACGTAATCCGAAAGTTTGCTTCTAGCTGCATTTGGTCCTAGTAAAAGTACTTCCGTCTTATCTGAGTTGAGCAGAAGAAAGTTATTAAGCATCCACTGTCTAATGTCCTTTACACACTCCTCAACACTGTTTAGTTGATCTCTCTCATCTGGCTTTGCTGAAATATACAGCTGTGTGTCATCAGCGTAGCAATGGAAGCGAATCCCATGTTTATGAATGATTTCACCAAGAGGCAGCAGATATAAAGAGAAAAGCAGTGGGCCTAAGACAGATCCTTGAGGAACACCAAACTTTACCTCATAGAGTGTGGAGAACTCACCATTTACATCCACAAACTGATAGCGATCAGTCAAATAAGATCTAAGCCAAGAGAGAGCTGTTCCCTTTATTCCAACAACGTTCTCAAGTCTAGCAAGCAGTATAGTGTGATCAATGGTGTCAAAAGCTGCACTTAGGTCGAGCAAAACAAGTAAGGAGACAAAACCTTGATCAGAGGCCAATAACAGGTCATTTACCACCTTAACTAGTGCCGTCTCTGTGCTATGATGAGGCCGAAATCATGACTGATACATTTCAAAAATGTTATTCATAACTAGGTGTGAGCATAACTGCTGTGCTACAACCTTTTCTAAAATTTTGGATATAAAGGGGAGATTTGATATCAGTCTGTATTTAGCTTTTTATAGTGAGAAAACCTGAGATTTTTTTTTTAAATAGCTGAGCGCAACAGCACCACATATGGCCATGATGGGGAAAAAAGGCAGAAAGAAACAAGAAGCTAGGCTAGGCCTGATTAATTTCCAGCCCAGACTTTCTACAAGGTGGCATAAAAAATTTTTGAGACTAGCTCTGTTTGCAAAAAAGTACTTTATCTGTGATTACACACTATCACCTACAAAATATTCCCTTTGCACAGCAATACAGCGGTACCAGCATTACTGGCACTTCTGGAACTCAAAATCTTCAATTTAAAAGGTGTCAAGCATCTTCTGTGATTCACGTTGGATCTCCGCAATGGTGTCAAAACAGCTACCTTTGAGCCGGATCTTTATTAGTAAAAGACTTTAAGCCGGATGTTTCTAGTAGTCAAATCTAGCGAGTATGGTGAGTGTGGAAATGAGATCATGTGGAATGTTCTCCGACTATCATTATGCACAAGTTGCTGAACGTTTTTGACATTTTCAAACCTTTTGATACCACCTTGTATTCATTCAGCAAGTCAATGAAGGTCACGTCAGGTGATTACACAGAGTGTAATTCTCCACACTCTGCAGTTGAGTTTGTCATATCACAGTGGTACTTGAAATCTTTTCCCAGGGAACACATTAGCTTTTAAACACTCCACTTCCCTCACTTGACAGTGCTCATATTTACCCATTTTTTGAATGAACACATGTGTTTTCAAATACACACTTACATATGCTCAGTTGCAGTTTTTTGGTCATTGTTACTTACTCTGTTTTGCCCCATGTGTTTATATACAAGTGTGTAAAAAAAAAGAAAGAAATTTCCATTAAATTGTATTAATTTATTCCCAACAGTTTATTCTCCTCATTTTTTAGCTTTTCTCTCGGCTGCACTGCTTTCTGTACGTGTTTTTGTCCAATCAGATTTCAGCCTCTATGTGCTGCCATGTCAATCTAATCTGCCCAGGTCCTTTAAAGTCTGTTCTGCTGGTGTTTTTACCATTGTCTCATTAAGAAATAGGTCTGTTCCTTTAACCAATCAGATTTATTTACATATTCTCCTCACAGGGCAGCTAGCTGGCCCAGCATATCGTCAACATTTTTCCGTCCTCTGATTGGTTGGTCAGAGGAAAACTGTTACAGCCAAGTTGAACTGTTAAAACACGTCTGTAGCTCTGCACACATTAATACATCCGAGTTAGACTTTTCTATGCCTACGGAGGAAGAGAAATTGATTTGGTCACGGACATACTTAAAAATCCATTTTCCAGAAAAGCTAGACATCGTGAGCAGGTCGGCCAACCCTGAAGCTAGCTAGCATGTCTCAGCCTGGAAAAGGGATTGTTTACCACTTCCAGACCAGTGAATACGAGCGGAAACACTGAGTCTGAATCTTTGGTGAGTAGGTTGGATTTTACATTTACATGATTTACATTTGTATGTTTTTGTATTGTTATTAGACGAATATTGATTTTGAGCTGCTCCAGATGATGTACGTGCACAGATGCGGTTGTAGTGTAGTGGTTTGGAGCTTGCTTTAGTAAAATGGTATTTACCATCCATATGTGAAATGCCTCTCTCTGTAATGCCACGTGTTGTTTCTTATACTAATTTCTAATACTGTCCATTGTCGTCACTTCCAATGAAAACCTCAACATCTTCAGCTCTGCTACCTCCAGCTCCACCTCCTGTCTTTTACTCAATGCCACTGTCTCGAAACCATACAGCATCTCAGGTCTCATCACAGTCCTATAAACTTTCCCTTTCACTCTCACAGATACTCTTCTATCACAAATCACTCCTGCTATCACTCTGCTCCACCCACCCCACCCTGCCTGCACTCTTTTCTTCACTTCTGAAGAAACACTCTGCATTACTTTCCACTGTTGACCCCAGGTACCTGAACTCCTCCACACTCTTCTCCCTGTAACCGCACCACTCCACTGCTCTCACTCTCATTCACACACATATACTCTATTTCCCTATTTATTTACCATAACCCCAGTATGTGAATTTACCCTCCTTCATCATTAATTTCGTGCCAGCTGCAGTAACCCCACAGATAATAACTTCAATCAACACATGAGATAAGGGATAAGATAAGATAAATCTTTATTCGTCCCACAGTGGGGGAATTTCTTAATGAGTTTAAGCAAGATACCAATAAAATTCATTTATAAAAGAACAAACAAAAACAGTCAATATATCTGAATCATTTGAATGAATTTAACAAAAGAGAAAATTAACCGACACGAATGAAATGACACTAATGTCTAGGGTGTACTGCCTTCTTCCCAAAACCCCATTTAACTAACTGCACAGAACTTCACCTTGTCAAGAGTTGAGATACACAGAAGATTCAATAATCTGAGGTTAATAGGCACTCTAATGCAATCAGAAGCAACAAAAAACCCAATTTAAACAAACAACAAAAAAGAAACCAGGTCCCTAGATTTATCCCAGGTTCTTTTTACAACACCAATGATAGTATAGAGAAGCAAACTTCACTTGATGGTCAATAAAACTCATGAGTTTATACAACAGCCAATGTACCAGTGTGGGCCCACACTCACTCTAACCTGTTGCAGGCCTGAATCGTTTCTTGGGAGCATAAAATAGCAAATAGCCTCTTCACTCACATGAGCAAAATAGAAGCAAACCGATCACATTCCAGGCAGCTGAAATCCGTGATTTTATACTAGGAAGTGTCTAGAATCTCCCGGTCTTTTGGCCAAACTCCCACATCATCCTCTCTCACCATGCTGACAATACTCCAAGAAATATGCAGAGTCATATCTGGTACCGGTTCCACTCAGCCACGTCCTCCAATAAACTAAATGCAGTGACCGTGATAAAGCAGTCAAACCGAATGCTCTCTCACTATCAGTCATGAGAATAAATGAAGTTTATGCTACGCTTGGCAACAAGCAAATCACAAATCAACTCTTTCGGTTAAAACTCTTTGGCGCCCAAAGTTATCTCCCCCAGCACACAACTCTCTCTTCTCTTATAGCCTGCAAACTCAAGTTACTGAACTCTGACAAAACCTCTCATCCCAATCAGCAACTCTTCCTCTCTTGTCCAATCAGCCTTCTCACTACCGCACAGGGACAAGAACAAGCACAATGTCAGCCATTCACTAACCCAAACTGCTAGAAACACACAATCTACCTCTTAATACCATCATGACTCTACGACTAAAGAAACCATCAATTTTATTCTAAAACGCAGTAAACCAGAGTGCAAAAGACACAGAGAGAAATCTCTTTAGGCAGTGACAATGAATGTCATTAATAAAGCAACCCAATGAACACAATTTAACATGTCTCCTTTCAGTGTAGCCACAACTGCACCACCCACATACCTCATCTTTAGCAGAAGCATTGATTTTAACCTTATAAAATTACCCCCGGGTTTCCTGGGGATTTAAAATGAAGGCAAATTGTGTTTTTTTTGTGCAAATTCTAAAAAAGCAAAGGTATAAAAGTATAAAAGGTTTATGAAAAAGTTTAACATTGCTTTGAACTGTTTTGGTTCACTTTTCCTCACGCTGTCCATTTTATAAAAGTCCATCTTGTAAATGTCCTTGTATCTGCGACCAAAAAAAATCTTCACTGTCAGCCCGTCAGGGAGCCACCAGTCACGCCTCCGTCCAATGCTCACACTCTCACTCTCAGCCTGTTCGTCCTACAAATCACCTACACCTGTCTAATCAGCTACACCTGTCCCCCATTTAACCATCCCCTTTTCCTGTGCTTCCATGCTTCCATGCTCCTGGCTACGCTTCTAAGAAGCACTCAGTTAAATGTGCCATTTTGCATCAGTCACTTCTCAAACTCTTGTGTGTATTTGTGGACAATAAAGAACATTCAGTATAACTCCCGGTTTCTGACACTTGGTCAATTCGTGACACAGCCATTGTGAAACAAACAAACAAAAAAAAACAGCAATTAAATCCACACAGATATATTTAAGCATTTTGCTTCAGATGTGGTTTGCGAGCTTTGACTGGTGACGCTCTCTAACCATCCAATCAAAAGACCTGAAAATGCAGATGTTGTTGTATCTAGATAGCCACAGGTTTCACCAACTAAAAATCTGATTGATTAAAGCAACAACTTCAAACAACACGCATTTTACACTACAGGCGCCCACAGTGCTGATTCTGAAAGCCTCAGGGTAGATTCTTTTGATTCTGGATGATGTCAAGGCTGAAATCTGATTGGATAGAAACTCTGACCTAAACATACACTACTGGGAGCAGTGCAATTATGAAAAAAGCTATGAAATTAATAGAATAGACTACTGGAAATAATTGAATATTCAGATTTGAATTGGAAATAAATTTAAACGTAAACAAGTGATTCTAATTTGGCTTTGAACTCTATATACCATAACACCATGCAGCCTCCCAAAATGGCCATCACATATTCTCAATCCATTGCACACCTTTAGGTTCGCCCGACTACCAACCACCCTCATGTACATTCAACTAGAAGCACTATAAATGAACTCGTTTTTTTTTTTCTTTTACTTTCCTTTGATTCACTGGAGGTAAAATACACACTCAGTGCTTTGATACCTGTCATTACTGAGCTTTGCACTCTGTTAAAGTCGACCTGGTATTCGATCACCTTTTCTTGTTTTCATGTTTTGCGATTATAGGCTTTAGCTATCTCGAGTTGTTTACTGATCATCTCGCCTCAGCCTGGTTTTTGATTTTTTGTAAAAAAAAAAAAAAAAAACAACAAGCTTTTATTGCACTTTCAGCCGTATCAGATGCTATGACAGTTCACACACAGCTTACACTACTATAATCACAGCAATCATGGACCGTACCATTTCAGCCGCATTTAGACTCAGCATTACTGGCTCAGATTGTTCCTTGAATACTACTAGAGATTACATTATACACTGTCAGATATCTTGAGTGCAAATGCAGTTCATAGTTTTATTAGTCAGGCAGGAAATTATTCAAGAACAATGACATAAAAAGAGTCAAAAGTTTGTGGATGGCAAATAATAATAATGTAAACAAAGCAAAACCAAACACAGAGATGGAAACATACTGTACTCATTTGCATTTACGGCACTTAGCAGATGAACTTATCGACTTGAATCTAAAACTGGATGCCAGTGAAGGAAGCACAGCAGCTGAGTGGTGTGGAAGAACTTAGGGAAGATCCCGACTTGGAAATTAATCGCCTGGGATAAGCAGAAATTCTGTTTTGCTGGAATTAAGTTTCAGCTGATCATGAGCCAGCATCCATGATGATATGTCTTCCAGACATGCTGAGATCAAAAGAAATGAAAAAGAATTTCAGACACAGTGAAATTCTTTCTTTTTCTCTGAGCTTTTTATTACCATTGACATGTTTTCCCACCTCAAAAACAAACTACATATTTAAACATTAGTATAAGTATTAACTGCTGAGTACACTCTAATGGTGCGTCATGTAACTATGCAAAGCCACACGTCCTATTCATCATGTTCATGTTTTTGTCTGCTTGGCAGAACCATACAAATGTGTGTATCTTGTATTCGAGCAGTTAAAATTGGGTGCAATTCTTTCATACTGACCGCTGGATTTTCAACATGCACCTCATGGTAAAGACTTTCTGAGGATTTGAAATTTAAATTGTTGCTCTTCACAAAGATGCCAAGGCTGTAATAAGATCAGTATCACCCTGAAACTGAGTTACAGCACAGTGGTTAGTGCCATACAGAGGTTCTCCAAGACGGGTTTCACCCGGAACAGTTTTGTTTTAAAAAAGAAACAGACACATGAGTGCTTGCAGCATTGCTTTAGAGGCTGCGAAAGCAGAAGGTCCGCTTGTGAGTGCTCAGACCATATGCCACAAACTTCAACAAGTCCGTTTGCAGGCTGTCATCCTGGAAGGAGCCTCTTCTGACGCTGGCTCACAAGAAAACCCTCAAAATGTTTGCTGAAGAACAACCTGTCTTAGGGCATAATTACTGGAACCTTGTTCTGTGTTCTGATAAGACTAAGATAAAATTGTTTGGCTCAGATGGTGTCCGGCATGTGTGGTGACGCCCTGGTGGCGAGTACCAAGAATATTGTGTCTTGCCTACAGTTAAACATGGTGGTGGTAGAATCATGGTTCTGAAGCAGAACATGATAATCTTACTTCAGAAACTGGGCCAAATGGCAGTTTTTCGAACATAATAATGACCCCAAACACACCGACAAGATGACAACTGCCTTACTGAGGAAGCTGAAAGTGATGGAGTGGCCAAGTATGTCTTCAAACCTGAACCTTTTCAGTATCTGTGGGGCAAACTCAAGCGGGAGAAGCGCCATATGTCTAACATACAGCAGCTCCATGATGTCATTATGAAGAAGAAAAGGATCCCATCAACAACCTGTGCAGCTCTGGTGAATTCCATGCCCTGGAGGATAAAGGCAGTGCTGGATAACAATGGTGCTTACACAAAACACATTGGACACAGTTTTGACATATTTACTTGGGGTGTACTCACTTTTGTTGCCAGTTATTTAGAAAATAATGGCTGTTTGTTGAGTTATTTTTAGAGGACAGTACATTTATACTGTCCTCCATGCTTGTATGCTGTAATAACTGCACAGATTTGGGATATGTACCTGTCTTAAAGCTGCTATAGACCTTGAAATCACACACACCCTTTTCCTGTCAGCTGTTGAAATGGTCAAATAATTAGATTTGAAATAAAAGCATAAGAATTGCGGAATACTATAACATTTAAGTGATAAGCAAATACAATTTGTCATGTCATTGCCTTGATATTGGCTGTAATGAGTTTTCTGCCAGTCTTTCTGCACAGATTGTGTTCCTGTGACTCGAGGTCTTTTAAACACACTGATAAATATTCTAAACAGCTCCTCGCTTCTCGCCGAATAAATGAAATGGTAGGATTAAAACGCCCTCTGGTACACGGCTGTTCCATCATTTTGATATATTTTTTTTTAACTGCTATTAAACTTGAGGTAATTCATCGCTTGGCCTCTGAACCTCCTCTGCTGTTCGGAAAGCTCTGAATATGGAAGTATGCGTATGATTCATCTATTTAACATGTTTCCAGAATAAATTATTACATGTCAGTTTATGAGTTTAGTTTTTTTATATATTAAGTAGTGCATTAGAAGTCAAATCGGTCTTTCATTATAACTAATACAATTACATAAAGGAACCAGTATTTTCCATTAACATGCTCAAAGCCTTGAGTTCTTTAATTATAACATATCAATGTGGCAAGTATATATTTTTCTTTTATCTAGCACTGTAAGCCAGGGCACGCATGGCAGGGGAAGCGGAGGCTCAGTGGTTAAGCTAATTGTTGGATTTCTGATCAGAAGGTTGTACGTTCAAGACCCCTGATCATGGTCTTAACCCTCAACTTTTTGGTTGTTTAAATTAGATAGAATTCTCTCTGGTAAAAGGTGTCTAATAAATGCCATAAATGTATGATTTAACAGCTCACTGAACTATGGTGCACTTCCGGGTTGCCATGTTGTGCTTTTCAACCCATCACTGCGACTCTCTTCCACTGGCATTTACCAAAATCTGTTTCATCACTGTTTTATTTATGACCTGTTTTCGACTCCTGACAGTTCCCTCCTGGCTTTGTTTGTTTTGTGTGTTTTGTATATTGCCCCAGTCCGAATCAGAAAGAGGCTTGCCTCTTTCAATAAAAAGAATTAACAGCGATTGCATCCATTACAACGCACATTACACAATGTCATAATCTGCCATGTGTCTGAAGTCTAAATGTGTTTTGCGGTGTACGTGTTCTTTACAGATGGCAGCTTGTGTTGTTGCCATGAGAAAATCGGACACCTGTGGTAGCTTCATCAAACTATCAAATTGCTAATATTAGTGCAATCTTTATAGAGAAAAAGCGGCAAGTTATTCTTGTATAAATTAGTTATTAGGCACTTTTACTTTGGAGTTTTTGTTACCAAACGTATTTTCATTATTTATTAATAACACATCCTGTTTTATTGCTCTAAAACCGCAGTGAATACAAATCAGTACATATTTGTATTTCTGCTCTGTTGTACTTCGGATCGGTTTATTGTTACACATAATGTGGAACGTTCATACAAAAAATGTGGGAAGTGCTTGCTCAGTGGGTAAGACATTAAATCCAGAAGGTCTCAAGTTAAAATTTCAGCACCACACAGCTTCTACTGCTGGGCCCTTGAGCAAGGCCCTTGATAAAATGTTCAAATGCTCAGATGACTTTGGTCTACCCCAAAGTGTTGATACAAAGTTGTATATATTAATTTTTTCAATGTGGAACCATTGCAGTATATTCACTACTGAACTTTCCCTAAACTGCGAGACCCAAACATTTTCCAGCAAGACAAATCATCTGTGCACAAAGCAAACTCCATGAAGATCTGCTTTACATGGTTTAAAGTGGAAGATCTCCTGCTATAGAGTTCTAACCTCAACCCTACTGAACACTAGTGATGGGAAGATCGGAGCATTTTAGTGATTTGGTTCTTTGAATCTTTATTTTGTTGCTTAAATCCTTTAATTACCTTCATAGCGTCAATATGTGTCATGTGACAAAAAGACGAATGACTCGGACCAGAGGACTCATGAGATGAACTGCTCAATTCTGTTTCCTGTGTAATGCACTACAGAGCGTCTATGAGAGTTATGCGATAAAAGAACAAACGATTTAGGACTAAAAAAATCAAGAATACGACGAAAAAAACACAATTATGTTTCCTGTACATAACCTACAGAGATTTTGCGATGCTTTGCTCAATTGTGTTCAGTATAAAAGAAACGGATCACTTTTTGAGACCCGTTCTTTTGTCTTATTTAAAATGAATGAATAGTTTATGAACGACCCATCACTATTGAGATGAACGCTGATTGTACCCCAGGCCTCCTCACCTTACCTACATCGGTACCTGATTTCAAATTAGGATTATTACAGCAGCAAATTGGGACTAAATGTGGAATGGTGTATGTATGTATGTATGTATGTATGTATGTATGTATGTATGTATATATAAATAGATATAGTATAGTAAATAGTATCCATGTTATATTTCACTGCCTCCACTGCCATTCTTGTCTTTTCTCTTCTACTGGTTAATTACATACAAAAAGTTGTTCCTGAATAAAATATTTGCCATTATATACATAATATATACAATTTTAATTCCAATTCTTTCATATCCTTTTTCTTCCCGTGCTGCATTGCACTGTTGTTGCTATTTTTGGTTGCACTACAGGCAGGCTACCGGAACTACAGGCAGGTTTAATGATATATAAGACAATACCTGACACTCTTGTGTGGTTTCCTGTCACTGTGTTTTTTTATGCTTCTTTCTTTAAAAAAAAAACTGTAACTCAAAATACTAATGAAATTGGTTTCAACCACAATCTTCTGCCTTGAGCACAGAATTCTAAAAGCACTTTCCCTTTGACATAACGCATCCAGACTAACTCCCGCAGCCAATACATTTAAATCACTGTAAGTGTTAACTGATCGAGTCAGTCTCTGTATTACTTAAAACTTGCTGTAGAAAGTGAGGAAAAAGTTTATTTTTGTATTAATTTTCTTGTCAGTTGTCGACGTTCTAAGCTTCCACACATGCTATTTAGCAGTAAAAAAAAAAAAGAGTTACAAAACAAAAAGTGTATTGGTGATCAATCAGGGTATTTATGGAGTCTCTTTAGAGAAATACATTATTTTTCACAAAAGTATAAAGACATTTGATTTCTTTCGTTCTGGGTGGGCAATAGCCAATCATTAGGTTTCTAGATGTATGCAAAAGAGGACAGATAGCCCTTTCCTCTGGAGGTGTTTGTTCACTGTGTATTACGCATGTTATCAATTGCACAATTACACAATGCTAATCAATTGCAGTAGTAGTAGTAGTATTGAGTGTGTTTCACTGCTCTGTAAGGCAGCATAGGCAACAATTTGAAAACATATAGTTCCTTGTAGTCTTGGAGAAAGTGCATGGCAAGATAAGGGCTAGTGGCTGGTAAAAGGTTTTATACAGAAAAGCATTCTATAATAATGTTAATAGTAAGGTTGTTCGGTGTACCTGGATTATAGTAGTATAACAGTACTATGGCTGTACCCATACAATACTAATTAACGAAATAAAATTGTATCGAAATAAACTGCATTTTTGTATTTTAAATATAGAAAATAATACTTTGACAAGGGAGCATGAAATGTCTTTGCAAAAATTTCATCATTTGGCCTATTTGATCTGTTTGTTCTGTTCCTTTACCATGACACCAACTTAGTTGATTAAGTAAACAATGTTTGATAGCAACAGCTTTTCTCTGGCCGGGTTCCGCAATAAATTTAACACATGCAACCAGTTAACAGATCAAATATTCACATACATAATCCCTGTGATCTCCCAGATAAAGATCAGTATTAAAATAACTAACAGTTTAATGTTGAACAGTTTGTGAATGACTCATAACTGTATCCTAATTAAGTTACTTAGGGTTTGATAACGAAGAGCTGCTTTATGTACATCAGTAACACCGATGTCAAACAAGTCATTCATAAGAAGACATAACAACTAGTTTCTAACTAATTAATCATTTGATTGTCAATCATAAATATAATAATATCTTATGTGTCAGGCAGTCGTTCATGCAGTGGTGTTCAGAACCATGATCCTACTAAATAGTTTTTTTCAAATAGGGTACAATATTTGGCAATCAAATATTTATTTATCATTGGACGCCTACTATTCGAAAGCTGAAAGCCTGCATGTTTTTTACCTTCACCACCCTCTAACATATTAATACATTTTTTATTAGGATTTTAACAAATCTGGGCAAAATACTGAGTGGACACTAATCAGAGTTAGTGATCATGTTAGTCATCATGTAGAACTTCTTACAGAGTATTTTACAGTATTTTAAAACTACAAAAATACAAAGCAATAAAGTCTTTTATAAAAAAAAAAATTGTTATCAACCCTCTCAAATAGGAATTTCTAAATCCTATTTTTGATTTGAAATGCGTATTTTTGTAATACATGTATAATAAACACTGCCCATCCCTGCCGAACGTTAATCTTAAACCCGATACATTGAAAACAGTTTTTCATGTTGTGAATGAGGGAAGAGCGAGAGCACACATTTGCAAAACGAGCTGGATTAAATATATTTATCGACATTCAAAATACAGTTTGTTCTTTTCCTATATCCATTACCATATTAAAATCACTGATGTCTTTTTAATGATAAATTGCTTAGTGCCTGAAGATCATGACATCCAATCTTTTTTTTACCCTTTTGCACATAGATTTCCTCAGATTCTCAGTAACTTTTTATATCATTTACTGTAGCTGATGAGATATTTAAATTCTTCACAGTTTGATGCTAAGGAACATTATTGTCAGAGAACCACCAGACGAGCCTCCCTCCAAGTCTCACACTCTCACTCAGCCTCTCCCTGCTACTAATCACCTACACCTGTTCCCTATTTACCTATCCCCTTTATAAGGGTCCAATCTACCAGTTACGACCATAGATCACCTGGACTTTCTACTTCTCTAGTTCCCTGTGCTTCCATGCTTCCATGCTCCCTGTGCTTCCATGCTTCAATGCTCCTGGATATGCTTACAAAAAGAAACATTCAGTTAAGTTTTCTATTTGCTACAGTCACCTCTCTCGTGTGTTTATGTTGAGACAATTAAAGACATTTTGGTTAACTCCTTGTTTCTCCCGGTCTATCTGTGACAGAAGATCGGACCCTAAGAAATCAACCTCGATGGATTCTCAACCAGCTCCAATCACGGATCCATTCGAGGTGCTCCTGCCAGATTCCCCAACAAACGCTCCAAGGTCGTGTTCCTGATCTCGCTAGTGACCGGAAAGGCTATATCATGGGCCAGCACGGTGTGGACTGCCAATTGGGACATCACCACTGCATACTCCAGTTTCACCAGGCACTTCACTGAATTGTTTGGTGTTGCAACGGCCGACCACCAATACAGCCTCCACCGCTCTGGGAAGGCCCCAGACTGGATTGCAGACGTCTGGGGGTGAAAGAGTACCTTATGCGCAGGCTATCCAGAGTTTCGCCAGGAGCTTGGGTTCCAGTTTGGCTGCATACCCCACTTCAGAGTCCCGCCGAGGGCGCTGTTCCGCTCCAGAGCACCGACGAGGACACTGCTCCGCTCCAAAGCCCCAATGGGGCAGTTGCTCCGCCTCCGAGCCCCAAGGAGGCAGTCTCTCCACCCCGGGCACTGATTAAGGCATTACCCCACTGAATACATCGCCTAGTCTCCAAGTTCCACTGGGGGCATTGCCCAGCCATTGTTCCTCGTTGTGGGTGCCGCTCATTTCGGGAGTTCCACTGGAGGTATTGCTTTCACTGGAGTGTTTTTTTGGGGATGCCGCTTTACCTCAGAGTCCACTTCAGAGTCCCGCCGAGGGCGCTGTTCCGCTCCAGAGCACCGACGAGGACACTGCTCCGCTCCAAAGCCCCAATGGGGCAGTTGCTCCGCCTCCGAGCCCCAAGGAGGCAGTCTCTCCACCCCGGGCACTGATTAAGGCATCGCACCGCCACCGGGCACTGATGAGGGCGCCACTCCGTTCCAGAGTCCCACCGAGGGCGCCGCAGTGCTTCAAAATCCCGCAAAGGGCGCTACCACACTCCAGACTCTTTTTCTCGCTAAACTGTTCACCACTGATGCCACTTGAATATGACATATTACAACACTACTGAGACCAAGGCATGCCCTGGGAGTCACATAAAATACAGATTAACATAGCAGAGTTAGAGCTGCATCTTCTTGAAGACCAAACAGAAAAAGAAAGTTTGGTCATTTTTTTTCTCTCATTTCTCTTTTTTGCACTACAATGGTGTGTTTGTGAAAGGGTCAATGTTTTAGAAGTCAAAACTCAAGTAATTAAATGGATGATTTGCTGTCTGTCTGAACCAAAGAAATAAAAGGGAACTATCTGTACATATTGAATTGTGTAACATCGTATTTATTTAATTGCATCATATTGAAATCATATTGTTGAATCGAAACGAAATTGGATCGCACTGCATCGTAATAGCTGCTAAGCAGAGTCTCATTACTGTACTGAAAATAATCCACTTCTTGAACACAATGTGCTCATTAGTGGTGGATTGATGAATGAAAAAAAAACAAAGGCTGGCAAACTGTATAGCAAGAAAAAAAAGAAAAGACGGCATTTAAAAAGCTGCAGTTTCATTGCCTCAGGCATCACAACCTTACACTTTCATCCATAGGAATTTGTGTTTAGAGTTCTTACGGCTAAAAAAAGCCAATTTCTATTGACAAACACATTTGCTGAGACAGACTGCTGAAATAGAGTTGATGATATACTTGAGAGAACATGTTTAAAAAGCTAATAGCAACATAGAGCTGCTGGAGGAGACATTTCCAAATGATTCAGGTTAAAGTGTGTGATACGTTCGTAGTAGTCAGGTGGTTTGTGGGTTTTTAGGCTTGTGGTAAACATTGTTTGTGTCCAAATCGGTGCTGAGGAACAGTCCAGTAAGCCAATATGGCAGGTAGAAGTCTGTTGAAAACAAGTGTTTTAAAACCAGCAGGCACTGACATGACAGTGACAATATCATGATGGAACTGCACTACTTCTAATAGTATAGTGTTTATTTTTTATTCTCTTCAGAACTCCTAACGTATATCTTCCTAAAAAGCACTTCTAAATATCTAAGCATGACTCACAGATCTATCTCCATCTCTCTTTTCTCTTTCTCTCTTCAAAGCAACAGCAGCACCAGTCGGAGAAAACCGGTAGTGGTGATGGAGGCCTGTCGTGCAACTGATACCCGCTCCACATCAGGCTGCGCTGAGCATATCCCAGCTCTCTGATGTCACTTTTTGCTTGATCAAACCCAGCTGAAGGTGCTACGGCAGTGCCGCAGCTGCACTTCGGGGAAAGTGGCTTTTCTCATAAAAGCCAGGCTGTATCTTTTGATGCTTTCGATTTTAAGGCTTCAGCAGACAGTTCACTTAATGATGAACAAAATCTATCCATTCTATTAGCCAAACATTTTTTTTTTCCTTTTCATTGATTTTTTTTTCTTTTCATTTCTGATTTTTTGAAGTTCAGTGCTCAATAAAATATCCCTGCTGCAAAGTGGCAAGATGTGTCCATTTAAGTGTATCCATGCTCTCATGATGGGAGGGGTGAAAAAAAGAAAAAGAAAAGGGAAAGATCCTGGAAATTCTAATTGATTTCATTAATAATATTATTCAAATCAAATTTAATTTGTTATATAGACATTCATACAGAGTGAATACATACTGAATTGTAATTGAAGCATCCCTATTTCTAGGCATGGGTAATCTAGACGGTCGTCTAGGGTGCAACCAGTGCCCTTTTCCCCACCACCCTCACCCTTTGTTAATTTAAATTCACAGTTTTTCTGCTAAAATATACAGTATATGTTTTCTAACATGAATTTATCTAATTTTGCAATGTGTTTATTTGATGTGTTAATCTCTTAAAATGTATTAAATATCTCTTCATAACTCTCTGCTCTCCCCTTCAGCCACCACTCGCAACCTTGGGGTAACTATGGACAATCAACTGTCCTTCTCCTCACTTGTTCCTAATGTGACTCACTTCTGTTGGTTTCCTCTCTACAACATCAGAAGTATTCGACCGTTTCTGTCCACACAGGCTGCTCAAGTCTCTTGTCATTTCGAGACTGAACTACTGCAGCTCTCTGCTGGCAGGTCTTCCTCTGAACGCTATTTGTAAACTACAATTGATCCATAATGCAGCTGTGTGACTTGTGTTCTCCCCAAGTTCTCCCACACCACCCCACTGCTGCGCTCCCCTCACTAGCTTCCAGTAGCTACATGTATCAGATTCAAAACACTGATGCTTGCTCACAAAGCCAAAAATGGACCAGCACCATTTCACCTTAGAGACCTCATCTGATGTTTACTATAAGGCTCTTCTCTGTTCTGGCACCGAGGTGGTGAAATGAACTTCCCCTAGATGTCCAAACAGCGAAGTCACTGGCTGTCTTCAAGCGATAGGTAAAGACCTTCCTCTTCCTGAAACACTTCAACTAGCACCTTTCCCAGTTTGCTTTGTCTTTTACCTAAAATAAATAAAATAAATTAATTAATTAGAGTTGTATGCTGATTTATCTTAAATTTGTAATCTAGAATACCAGTGTAGATTTATTCATTGATCGAGACTCAAAGCACTTTCATATATCACTCTGGACAAGGGGGTCTCCTAAATTCCATTGATGTAAATGTGTGGGGGTGGAGCATTATGGTGAGAGGGAGGAGGCATTTGAGTTGGGTGTCAATATAAATAAATGCCAAAAAAGGCTAGAAATAGGCCTACATTGAAGCAAAGTGAAATATTTTTTTTTCCCACACACACCGACATGATACGGAAGGGGTATCTCAGTGGTTAAGATATGTCTCTTTCGAACTGACATGAGGTCAAATCTCAGCACTGCTGGGCTTTTGAGCAAGGCCCTTAACCCTCAACTGCTCAGTTGTATAAAAATGACAATAAAATATTTCACTTTGGATAAGGGTGTCTGCAAAATGCCATTAAAGTACATGTAAATGTTGGAATGGGGAAGAAACGGCACTATCGGGATTTCAATTTGACAGTACATTGCAAATGTACACACAAATTCTACACAATAGTCAGTAGCTCAAGATAGAAATACAATAACAATAATTATATATGTATATTATGCCTGGCAAAGAGTTTTGAACAAAAGGTCTCCATGAACTAAACCTGCAATGTCTGGAATATTTTATTGCTTTTTAGTTTTAAATTTATTTTTATTAAGAAATGTATAAAACCTCAGTCCAAGTTAAAATACACTATAATATCATATATTGGGTTTTTCTGGGTTTAGTTTGTATTGTACAGAACATTTTGGCATATAGGCTAGTAAAGGGAAATCATGTAAGTACACAGTCATTATATTACCAGACAGCAGTGCGAGTACTGGAAGCTTTTCCCCTCGAGGGTTGTGATTGCTGTGTGATGCAACAAAACATGACAGAGAGCAACAAACATTGTCAGAATAATATAAAAAAGCTGTAGATTCCACTGTAGGATTTGTATCCTGGAAGTTTGACTCATTAAATCTGGTTTGGTTTCGCCTGAAAGTTTTTGTTTTGTACATAAGGTCTGAATAAAAAGTAAATCCAGTGTCTTAGATTAGAATAAAATCTGACGGGGACAAATAAAAGACAGTTTAATAAGAACTTGTTTACATGACCAGCAAACGGCAGGTGAGTTTCGATCGCATGTGTCGAACAAATGTTATTGATTTTTATACCACAGTGTAGTTAAAGGTTGCATGCAAACATGGCCAACATCTACTACACATACCCCAACTTGCAACAGTCGCCAGTTTCCAACCTACTGATTGAGCACATCTGGTCTGCACACACACACACACACACACACACACACACACACACACACACACACAAAAAAAGACTCTAAATTTATTCATAATGCAACATTGTTTTAATAAACCTGAATTATAAAGTGTTATACTGTTGATACCCTTTTTGTTATTGACTCGTTTTTGGTTTCTTCTGCTCATTCAATACAACTCGTTCTTTTGTATTCGATTTGTTTGTCTTGTGCCGTCTCAGTGTTGGAAGGTGTAGCTTGGTGTTTAGGATGTTAGACTTCTGATCAGAAATTTTTTTAGTTTATTCCCACCACCACTTACTTGCTACTGCTGGGCCCTTGACCAAGGCCCTTAACATTCAGCTGCTCAATTGAAACATTTTAAATTGCGCATGGATGCAGTAGCTCAAAAGTTATGATGTTGGAATTCCGGTCAGAAGTTTGTGAGTTTAAATCCCACCCCCATTAAGCTGCTTCTGCTGTGCCCTTTAGCAAGGTCCTTAACCCTCAACTTCTCAGTTGTATGAATAAGATAACTGTAGGTCTTTAACAGCTGCACATAACAGATTTATGTTAAATGTCGTTTTTTGTCATTATCTTAAAAAAAACAAACATGAAATCAAAGATCCATGAATATACTGAGCAACACAAGAACTTTGATGTTTGGTTTTTGAATTGTAATTATTATTAACAGTCTGCTACAATGGCTCAGGAATAAAGGTTGCATTTCAGCACGTCACTGCACAATGATGGATCTGTAATGAATTGATATTCGGTGTTGAGGATGAGGACGGGGTCACTTTTAAGCCTGGTTTCTCACAGGGTTACTTCCTTATGCCATCTCAGAGAGTTTTTCCTCACCATTGGCTCTCTCATTGGGGACCTACAGTTATACAGAACAAGCTAATACATTCTTTTATTACCGGTTTATCACTTTAAAGCCCTCTAAAATGACTTTCAATTTAGAATAAAATGCCTTTATGAGAAAATAAGCAACAATGGAGACACAGTCATTCTGCTTCATCTGACCACATCAACCTCATTTATTATTTTCCCATAACAGCACAATATCTTTTTTATTAGAAATGCAATGTACATTTAATCTACATTTACTTACTGCGATTTTCTAGTTGTCCTTTTGCGATTGCTGTTTGTCACACTGTACGAAAAGAATCCCCATGTCTCACTGTAGAATCTCAGTTGACATAATGTCTGACTTTATGACTGTTAAAAACTGACACACGCAAGAAAAAAATTCATCCGTAGTTTTGCGTCATCGATCTGTGGCACGTTTAGACCCGAGTTCTCGCTCTAACGGTAGCCAGCAGCAAACAAAAACAATCTGTAACTTTTATTTTGTTTGTGACATGCCTTGTTAATAAAAACCTCATCAAACACACCGTTTCCCTCCATAACACGATAAGTTTCTGTTATTGCTGTACCGAATCATTTCCATATTTTTCCTGAGGTGGTTTGAAGTCGTCACGCTAATTGCGTCATCAGGTTCGGCGCTCCTTTTGGTTCTTGGTTTGGCGGTTGTCATAAAATAATTCACACTGCAGGGAAAGAGCCTGAAATCTGCTGACACTGGCAGAATTTTATTAAAGGAAAAAATTATCACAACAGCCGTTATTTGGCAGTCGGTAAACAAACCAGTGATCGAAGACTACAGATTTGAGCCTAGGATTAAAGAAATCTTTAAGGATTTTCAAAAACCATAAATCTCTATCGGGACGGAGAATCGGTAAAACGCGAGTGTTAATTCAAATACTGCTGGAAGAGGTACGACTGCCAGGCAGTTTGTTCCATCGCCTTAGCTCCAAAACAGAAATAAGTCTTGAAGCATGTCTTACTTGTACCCTATGAGATAGAGAGATCAGTAGTAGAAAATGGATGGATTGTGGTGCAGTGCAGGGGGAGAAAAATGCTGAAAGATAACAAAGTCCATTGTTAGTTTTGTAGGTAAGCATCAGTGATTTAAATCTGATTTAGCAGCTACAGGAAGCAAGTGGAAGATTGCAACCAAGTCATGCTGCTGCATTTTGGATTACTTGCAATGGTCGAATGTCCTTCCCAGAGTGAGTTACAGTAGTCAAGTTTTGAAATGACAAGGGATTGAACGAGTACGTGAGCAGCTTATGTGGACAAAAACTGACTAATTCTCCTGATGCTGTAAAGAAGAAATCAATTGAAGCATGTCTTACTTGTACCCTATGAGATAGAGAGATCAGTAGTAGAAAATGGATGGATTGTGGTGCAGTGCAGGGGGAGAAAAATGCTGAAAGATAACGAAGTCCATTGTTAGTTTTGTAGGTAAGCATAAGTGATTTAAATCTGATTTAGCAGCTACAGGAAGCAAGTGGAAGATTGCAACCAAGTCATGCTGCTGCATTTTGGATTACTTGCAAAGGTCGAATGTCCTTCCCAGAGTGAGTTACAGTAGTCAAGTTTTGAAATGACAAGGGATTGAATGAGTACGTAAGCAGCTTATGTGGACAAAACCGAACTAATTCTCCTGATGCTGTAAAGAAGAAATCGATGTAGATTAGCACTATTCACTATGGTAACCCAGTGTTACGTGAAGATCAAAGGTGAGATCGGAGTGAAATCCTGAACTGGTGAATTCTCTCGAAACTGGCCATAAATATATATATATGAAAACAAACCTTCACACCACACCTCCCATCACAGTGGCAGATCCATTGCGCACCACTGTGAGGACGATGGCTTGTCACAGCAAAAGCAAAATAGCATTTCTGAGAGGGAATAGGCAGGGCGGCCCATGTCCTGCTGTGCTGGTAATTAAAACACGAATTCACATGTAGCTGAGAAAGATGTCCAGATGTTCAATAAACTAAGTACAAAACACAGAAATTATGTATAAAGTAATACACATTTAAGAAAAAAAGTGTTGTCTGGAATTGGTAGTTTGGCCTCATCAAGGATGTTTTGATGAAAAGTTTAAATTCCAGCTCCACCATCCTGCCAATGCTGGGTCCTTAAGCAAGGCCTTAAACCCTCAACTGCTAAATTGTATAAATGAGATAATTGGAGGTTGCTCTTGTCCCTCATGTCTGTGTTAGCTTCTGGCTTTCCCTTTAAGTTATGCTGTCATAGCTAGTCTTGCTAACACTGTACAGTGTCTTTAAACACGACAATGTACATGCTTAACAGTCCGTATTTCTTTCTTCCTGTCATCCCTCTACTCTCTTTCTTCCTCTTTCTCTCTCTTTGTCGAGATGCTTCTGAGGTACCAGTGACCAGTGTTCCTGTCTCTTTCCTCTCTTCAGATCTGCGGATTCATCCCGACACCCTACATGGAGGCTCTGTGCTGAGGATGGATCTGCATCACAAAGCCTAAAGATCCATTAAGTTTCTGAGCAACTCAAGAAGTTTAAAGATGGATTTGAACTGGAATTAATATTAACAGTCTGTTACAATGGCTCAGGACCCTTCATTTAATGACCTATCACTGCACAACTTAACAATGATGGAATTGTAATGAATGGATTTTCGGTGCCACGCAGATGAGGATGGTGCCCTTTTGAGTCTGGTTCATCTCAAGGTTAAGGTTTCTTCCTCTTGCCATCTCAGAAGAGATTTTTCTTGCCACAGTCATCACTTACACACTCATTAGGGACAAACTTAGGCGGAATAAACATATACATTTTTTTTATTGCTTTTTCTGTGTAAAGCTGCTTTCAGATAATATCAACTGTAAAAGTACCATACAAATAAAACTGAATTGAATCTACAAAATACGATAAACGTGGATGTGGTAAAGAGAGTAATAAAAAATCAGAGGTGTTTGAGTGGTTATTGGTAAATAAAGTACTATAAACTATAGTAATAGTAAAATATAGTACCAGGCAAAAATAGAAATAACTAAATACATAGAAACATGATGTATCTGTCATGCAAGACTAGGCAAAACAAATTTTCCTGTGTGTTTTTTAAAACTATTATTTATTTATTTATTTATTTATTTATTTATTTATTTTATTTATTCATTTATTTATTAGTTTATTTGTTTGTTTGTTTATTTATTCATTCATTCATTTTTATCAGAATCAGAAAAAAATCTGATTCATAAATTGTAAAATTGTGTGTTTGTGAATTGAGAGAATCATATTGTATGAGGAAATCAGGTGTGTCAGAGAAGTATGTGAGGGTGATGCAGGACATGTATGCAGTGTGACAGCAGTGAAGTGTGCAGTAGGAACAACAGACTGGTTTAAGGTGGAGGTTGGACTGCATCAAGGATCGGCTCTGAGCCCTTTTTTGTTTACAGTGGTGTTGGACAGGTTAAAGGATGAGGTCAGACAAGAGTCTCTCTGGACTATAGTGTCTTGTGGATGATATTGTGATTTGTGGTGAGAGTAGAGAGCAGGTTGAGAAGAGCCTGGATAGGTGGAGATATGAGCTGGAGAGAAAGGGAATGAAAGTCGGTAGGAGTCAGACAGAGTACATGTGTGTTAATGAAAGAGAGGGCAGTGGAGCGGTGTGGTTGCAGGAAGAAGAGGTGGAGAAGGTGGAGGAGTTCAGGTACCTGGGGTCAACAGTGCAAAGTGATGGAGAGTGTGTTAGATAAGTGAAAAAAAGAGTGCAGGCAGGGTGGAGTGGGTGGAGAAGAGTGATAGCAGGAGTGATTCGTGATAGAAGAGTATCTGTGAGAGTGAAAGGAAAAGTTTATTGGACTGTGGTGAGACCTGAGATGATGTATGGTTTAGAGACAGTGGCATTGAGTAAAAGACAGGGGGTGGAGCTGGAGGTAGCAGAGCTGAAAATGTTGAGGTTTTCGTTGGGAGAGACGATGGACAGGATTAGAAATGAGTTTATTAGAGGGACAGCGCATGTAGGACGTTTTGGAGACAAGGCGAGGGAGGCGAGATGGTTTGGACATGTGCAGAGGAGGAACATGGGGTATATCAGTTTTCAAACTGTTACCACAAATTTTAAGGCACACAATTATTTAGGGAGGCCTATAAGAAGCATCTGTGCACTAAACCAGCTTTATGAAGATTTGCTTTACATGAGATGGAGTGGGGATCACCTGCTGTAGCGCTCTGACCTCAACACAATTAAACATGACGAATGTTACTGCTGACTGCACCCCGGGTCTCCTCACCTCACTTACATCAGTACCTGACTTAGCTAACACGCTTTGCTTTAATGAGCACAAATCTCCACAAGCACACTCCAAAATCAGAAGAGTGAAGGGAATAATAACAGAAAATTGGGACTAAATTTGGAACGAGATACATACCCATACAGCACATACCACTTTTTTGTTGCTTTGTTTTAGTTTGTATTGTTTGCATGGTTTAACAAATCTCAGCACTTGCCTTGCCACGTCCTCAAATACATGACACCCACACAGATCCACACTGTTCTTCTTCCTCATTGTATTGTGAATATAAACAAAACATTGCAGTACTTAACTGTAGAACTACGGAAATCCTAAGAGGCTCCATGCATTCTTTAGTTTTTTTTCGCTTTCTTGATTTCTTGTTATCACAACTTAATTTCCTCATGATCTCGATAAAAACTGTTTTCTTGTGATCGTGACTTTATTTTTATGTTTTAGAAATCAGCATCTTCGCAGCGCCATGGATAATAATCAAACCCATAACCACTAGGCTCGGTGCCATAAATGGTTACGGTTAATTATTGGTGATGCTGCTTCTAGAACATGCTCTAATGCAGAATACTCAGAAGTACTAATCACAAGAAAACTTTTGTTATGTCGAAATCGTGAAAAAATTAAGTCGCGATCTCGACAAAACAACTCGTTATGTAGCGGTCATGAGAAAACAAGAACGAAAAATCCATCCTACCCAGCTCAATAATCCCAAACTAGAATAAAAGCACTTAAAAAACACTTAATAATTAAAATATATTAATAATAATAATAATAATAATAATAATAATAATAATCTTCTTCTTCTTCTTTTGGCTTCTCCCATTAGGTCAATTTCACCTCCCTCACCTTGTCTCCAAAACGTCCTACATGCGCTGTCCCTTTAATAAACTCGTTTCTAATGCAGTCCATTGCAGTCACCAGTGTTGGGCAGGAACGCAGTTACTTTTGACAGTAACTAATACTGTAACACATTACTTTTTAAATAAAGTAACTCCGTTACCGTGTGGTGCGTTACCCTTTTTTAAATAAATCAATTTTGACTAAAGTGTAGCCTACATTCTGACCTGTTTACAGCAGAGACGCATTGTAGGATTGATGGATTAACCACTGTAAACAGGAAGAAGACGCACTGTGGGCACGTTTCCGTTTATTCAGGTCTGTGCGTCAGTAATGGCGAGTCGAGGCGAGAGCAAGACGAGTTTCTCAAAGTGGAAATTTGCTCATTATTTTACTTTTTAGTCAAATGTAAGCTGTGTCTTTCTGGTTTGAAGCTCACATCTACTGCGATAAACAGCAACTCCAATCTGTCAAAGCTCCTCCAGAAACTCCACGTCTTGACAAAGCTAGAAGCTAACCCAGTGTTCTGTTCTACATTGTTGATAGTTTTCATACTTAAGCTGTTTAAGGAACAGTTTTAAGAGCTCAACAGCTTTTATGATGCAGAAGCCACTTTAGTTTTTGATTGTGAATATATTATTCAGCTTGTTTTGTTATTTATTTCAGAACTCCTTGTGATATATTCAGTTTGTGCTGCTCTGACTTTAATAAAATAGTGTTTAAAAATTACTTTGTGTTTAAGTCAGTTTTGTGTTTGTAGACCATAACGCATAAAAGGGCATTAATGGGAACATTAAAGAACGTTCTTTAAAAAAGTAACTAAAAAGTTACATATAACAGTAACGCATAACTTTTTGGTGTAAGTAATCAACAAAGTAATTGAGTGAAGTAACGAGTAACTGTAACTAGTTACTATTTTTTAGTAACGAGCACAACACTGGTCGTCAGACCCAACAAAAACCTTAACATCTTCAGCTCTGCTCTGTAAGGTAGAGAAAGAATTGTACTTCCCCTCAATCTACCTCCAGAATATGTACAGCATTAAAGTAGGTAATAAATTGTTGCCATTTAAAAAAAAAAAAAATGTATGATTTATTTCTGTAGCTAAATGTTACAAAGTGCTGATACTGGAGAATCCTTTCTATGCATGTTAACAATTCTATACATTTTTCTCTCAAGTCCCTGTGTGAACTGTTGCTATAGGCACACTATTAGGACAAACTCATTAGATTCAAGAACAATGTAATAAAAATTCAATTAACTTGGAAAGCCTTACGATTGCTAATTCTTGGTTTTGTTCAATTGTTTATGCTATCTTTGATAAGACTTCATCAGATCCAATTAGCAGGTGTGATGAGGACTGGGGAAAATGCCACTTCGATTCAAATGTCAGGGTCACTGCTGTCCGTCTCGTTCTCCTGTCTGATTAGTTTCGGATAATGAATTCATCTCGGATGCAAACAGCATTGTTTTGGATGCTGAAAAGATACTTATGGACTATTGTGTGGCAGATGGAAAATAATCGTTTGAAATGCGAAGGGTCTCGACGGTCTCCTGAGAGTAACGTTTTTCAGATAACAATTAGGAAGGAAGCCGAAAGCCCGCAGACGTGGAGTGCCATTAGACATAATAGCTGAAAACGCAGACGCTCTGCTTATGGTTTGGATCAATTCCAGCCGGTATCATGCGCCATCTGCAACGTATAATTATTGTAGTGAAGTTTTTTTTTTCTTTCGAGAATAATTATTACAGTCTATAGCAGGGGTCAGAATGCAGACAGACGCAAAAAAGATTGAATTACTTAATAACTGTGATCAAAAGAAAGACATAAATGTCTAAAGCACAATTTCAAAAAATGAAAAACAACCTTGAGGACATAAAAAAAGACTTCACTTCATTTCATATAATTGCAGTTGTAAAGAATGAAAAGATCTGATCATTAAATCTGCCCCTAACATTTATCTTGTAGTTCACCTCGGATGAGTTTATGATAAAAAAAAAAAAAACAGTTTTCACTGAACACTTCATTGAGATTAGATATATTGATTTATAGGGTTTGCATAATAAAGTCTTTGCTCCATTGTGACATATGAGGTGGTTTCAAAAAGCTTCGAGACTAATGGAGGAGAGCCATCAATACCAATGCATGCATGGAACACTTACTACTTCCTGATTAACGTGAATACCGGAAATAACAATTATAGCGACATCGAAACTTGCCACTAGAGGGAGCTCTAAACCAAAATGAACTGAACAGGCTAATTAGTGCTATGGATGACAAAGAATTACAGACATTAAATTACTAAATGTGTTATCAAATTGAACACAAAATAAATAATCTGTAACATTAAACATGTTCCAACACACTGGTGCTATTCTGACTTGGTGCGTAACGACGTCTGCGATTTCATCACTGGCAGCATGTTAGAACAAAGAGCAAACGTGGAATTCTGTGGTAAATCAGCCACAGAGATGTTTGACACGACATACGTTTGACATACTGCCGTGATCAGTCGCTCGAGGTTTTCAGCAGCACATGCACTGCAAGAGCGGAGGAACATCAGTGGAAAACGACAGGAGATTAGGAAGACCTTTAACGAGCTCAACACCTAAAAATGTTGAAACTATTCGGCAATCCACAGGATCTCACTTCCGCACCCACCCTATTTGCCACATTTGATTCCAATGGACTTCGCCCCCTCCTGGCAGATCAAGATCCATCGCATTCTTTTGACACCATTGTGAAGATCCAGGGTGAATTTTAGAAGGTGCTTGACACTAGAAGACTTCCAGGACACATGCTATGAAGTGTCAGGAACACTGGGAGCGCTGTATTGCTTTGCAAGGAGACTATTTTAAAGGTGATAGTGTAGGTGTAGATAAATAAGTACTTTCTTGCAAACAGGGCCAATTTTGAGACCTTTTAATACCACCTCGTAATGAATCCCACCAAGGATCCTTTGGAAAAGAACCCAGATGTAGATGGTGCTACCTATAATCATCATCATAAATACAATCTCAAGGATTTAATCTCAACCAATTAATGTGTTTAAATAAGAAGTGATTAAAATTTTTGACTTCCGCTTCAAAGGTCAAGAGTTCAAATCCAACCACTGCCATGCTGCCACTGCTGGGCCCTTGAGGAAGGCCCCAGCCCTCAATTGCTCATTTGTATAACACGTGATAATTGAAAGTCTCTGTGGATAAGGGCGTCCACCAAGTTACATAAATGTAAAGAAATGAAATAACTCATGAGTAACTTTACACATCCTTTTCATTGAGGATTACATGACCACCTCATTACTGATCTTCCCATTATCATCTTCTAGGGGAAGATACTTTAAATCATAGCAAACATTTGCGCTAAGCTTCAGTCAAAATATGATACCAAAGAACCACCACCAGATCCTTGTCACCATGAACTGTAGAATGAGCACCTTAGGATTTATGCTTTTAGAGAAATCTTTACTGTTCATGAGGGATGATCCATAACTGAGGGCCAAAGATACAATACATTACATATACATTTAAAGCAGATACCGATACGATTCAGGCCTATTAGGATCCAATGCGATTCAGTGCAATACAATTAAACAGAAGTGTTTTCTGACTTCTAACGCATGGTCCTTTTACAAACAGGCCTTTACAGTGCAAAAAAAAAGAATAAATAAAACCTAAAGTTCTTCTCCTGTTGTGTCTGCAGGAAGTTACAGCTCTACCTCTGCCATGTTAATCTGTATTCTATGTGACTCTCAGGACACGTCGTGGTCTTCATAGTGTTGTGATGTGTCATATTCACGTAGCAGCAGCAGCGGCGCTGAGAGAACGCACTTGAGAAACAGCTTAGCGAGGAGACATCGATCTACATATCAAACATTGGTCACAAATTATTGGTCACTTTGTAAATAATAAAAATATATTGCATCTACTAATAAATATATATGAATAAATAGTTTTTTACAGATGCATATATGTTACAAATGATGCATCGTGATACAAATAATTTAAATCGGATGCACATTTTTTAATAATCAATGCATCACATGCTGCACAGAGGCGAATCGGGGACTCTCACCATCCCCATTATTGATAAAGCTGATGGACATGTTGGAGATCTTTTTTCCCCTGATGAAGCTCTCATTGGGGAGTGTGAGCCTCACTTTCAGGCTTCTTCTGGTCTACTGGTCTCTTTTTTGCTGCTGTTCTTAAATATTATTTCTGAATATTAGGCTTTTAATATAATTTTTCTGGACCATGATCTGCACTTCCCAGAACACAGTGGCCTTAAAAAGTGCTATCGTCAGCAAACACTTCCCCGAAACCACTTCAGATGAATCATGGAGTCTGAGACATGTGTTATTTTAGACAATGGCAATGTGTTCAAGTGGATTATGAAGAATACAAACAAAAACTTCTCAATGTCCTTACACTCTTGTGTATAAAGTCTGGTTGTCTGTGAGTTCAGCAAATTTTTATATCCGTGATAGATTAAATGAGACTGCTACCTCTGATCGTCTCTCAATCGGTGTGTGTAGAGTATCATAAATGCTGTCGGATGCTATCTCACAGGCACAGAAATGCCAATTCAGCAGAAAAGAGGGATGTAGGTAAAACCCTATTTAGTTTTGCTGATCCTGAAGTTCTTCTATGTACCTGTTTTATTGGTAAATAAAGTGACATAAAAGGAAACACCCAGGCCAAGCACATATTTAGTGACAACAATGCAAAATTGTTCCAAAGAATCTGAAAGGGCATGCATTTTTTATTTTTATTCACATCCACATGTTTGTCCCGATTTACCGCTCCAGCTGTCCTGACCAGATCCTTCTGGTCACCTCTCCAGAGCCTTTTTAGAGGATGCTGTAGGAAATGTGGTCACTGCTTGTGTTCTGAGCTCTTCTGGTTGTGATGCTTCCAGATGGAAAAGAGCAAATCACCCATCTGCTGCAATAAAAATGGGTTTATCTCACAGTTCTGTGCTAATTTGGGGATTTAGCTGATGGGTTGTGTTAGTAATCATAATGAGAAGAAAAAATTAAAAGAGGAACAATTCACAGTAATGAATGACTGTTATAACACAACTTTGAGATGTTTGAGATCTGTAAGTCTGTCTGCATATCTGTCTGTGTGCATGTTGACGTCTGTCTGTCTGTCTATCTATCTATCTATCTATCTATCTATCTATCTATCTATCTATCTATCTATCTATCTATCTATCGTTCCAATGAGGTCCTTCCCAAGTGGTAATCAGTATGAGAAAGTATATTGCAATTTTGTGAATAATTTAACACATTACATCATTTAGCAAAACAGTACTGTACTGTATAAACATATGGTATGTACAGTATGTATGCGTCAGTGGCCGTGGATTAGCGCCGGTTCGTGAGTGGAGGGTGGACCTGGACATAACAAGAGGTAAGAAGCACACTTGTAGTGTTGAGACTTATTAATGCACTGTTTCAATATCTGACACCGATAAAAAGTAAAGAGACAAGAACTAAAATTGGGCTAAAATTTGAAACACTAAAAAACAATGGAAAAAATATGCAGTCAGACACAGAGAAAATCTCACAAGGAGGAAATGTACACACATCCTGGCAACCTCTCAACGTATCGTACTGCACATTTCCAAAAGTATTGGGTCACCTGGTCATAAGTACGGTATGTGAATTCTGAGCATTTCATTCCACATTTAATCCCAATTTTCTCTTATAATTCCCTCCACTTTTCTAGGAAGATGTTAGATTTTGGAGTGTGCTTATGGATATTTTTGTTCATCAGCCACAAGGGTGTTATGAAAGGCAGGTACTAATGAAGTTGAGGAGACCTGGGGTGCAGTCAGTGTTCACATTCTTCCCAAAGGTGTTCAGTAGTGATGAGATCAGAGCTTTATACAAGGACACTCAAGATCTTCCTCTCTAAAGCATGTAAACCAGATCTTAAAGGAGCTCACTTTGTGCACAGGGGCATCACCATGCTGGAACAGGTTTGAGTTTCCAAGTTCAAGTGAATACAAACTTTTATTAGGTCAGGTGACCCAATACTTTTTTAAAAAGTTTAAAGTTTAAAAATCAGCACAACATTATGATCATCTGCCTTTCGCCTCCAAAACAGTTCTGACCCATTAAACATTATCAGCATTAAGGTCTTCAGCAGTTGGATCTACAGGAGTTCTTCTGTTGGATCGGACCACATGGACAGCCTTCGCTCCTCACGTGCATCAATGAGCCTCGGCCTCCCATGACCCTGTCGCCGGTTCACCACTGTTCCTTTCTTGGAGCACTTTTAATAGATTCTGACCATTGCAGAACAGGCACACCCATAAGAGCTGTGGTTTTGGAGATGCTCCTACCCAGACCTAATACAGTTTTGGTTTGTAAATTAAGGTTCCTTCATTGCAAATATACAAAAGAAACCTTGCAGTTATGTATTACTCTTACAGTAAGACAGGAACGAGTCAGATATTAACGCAGGGTAGAGTGAAAGCTTTTCATTGGTGTGCAGTCATCAGTTGATGAATGAAGAAGACTGAGCAGATTTATCAATAATTCACAACAAAAAAATGTAAAAACGTTCTTTGTATGGGGAAAGAGAGAGTGAGAGAACATGAAGAATTTGAGATGAATGAGCTCAAGGCCATTTTAGAAACTTTTTTAAAAATGATCCTTGAAAGTTAGACAGTTTAAATAATAAAAAAAACAATAATCACATCATGGCTGAATGTTGCTGTCAGAAAGACAGCAGTTATTAAGAAAAAAATTCACACGTTTAACGAATTAATAATGAACCATGAAACGTCTCAGCAGAAATGAAGCTATATATAAAGTATAAATATAGATGTGATAAATAATAACTGTTTTCTGCTTCGAGGGTTTGATGATTGTTTTCACTGTACGTGAATGACACGGTCACGTCTTCGTGTTTTTCTTCCTCCTGTCTCAAACAGAACACATTTGGAGAAACTTCACAGGAATCTGAGACAAATTCAGCATTTTCCCCAGGCTGGGTTTCACTGAAAGAGCTGAAACAAAGATAGAAGGCAGGTGTTGTGGTGGTTGGCTTTCTCGAAAAAGTTGCCTCTCTTGAGGATTAAACTTTAGAAAACTCCTAAAATGGCAGATTTTTTATTTTGGAATAGGGAATAAAACTTCTTTTTTTTTTTTTGCAAGAAAATCGTACTCGAGTCAAAAATTTTAAAAAGAAAATAGAATACAAATCTTTAGAGGAGTTCCTTTTCCAACATAATTCTTTTTAGATGTTTAAGACCTTTACATTAAAAAAAAAAATCTTAAACCTTTAATTATGTATACAGTATACAAAGCAAAAATCAGGTGGCAGTCTTTTGGGGACACCAGTTTCTAGCAAAGACTGTGACCTTCCGAACATTTGTTTCACACTTTTTTAGAGACAATCACTGCAAACGAGCAACGTCTGTAGCTCTTAATAAGACTTCTGCACCTGTCTACATGTAGTTGGGCCACTTTTCCTGAGCAAAATGCTCCAGCTTTCAGGAATCTGCCTTTTTTTTGTTTCTCCACCAGATGTGACCAGTGTATTTGCCCTGAGCACTAAATCCTTCAACCTTTAGCCAATCACCTCAGTATATTTAGGTTTTCCATCTTCCCCAGGCCATGTCCACATTAGTAGATTTTCGTTTAAATATGCATATTTTATTTAAAATTTTGGGTTTACGTCCACACTGAGATCAGGTTTTCAGTTGACGAAAACATGAAAATGCTCTCTGAATTGTATAATAGTAGGTTGATTTTGAGAAAGATGCTGAATTTTTAGCCACTGCTGCATTTTCAAGGAGCCAAAAAGTAAATGACGCAGGAGGTGGAAATGGTGAAAATGGTGGATAATGAGCGTTTTCAGACGTTTTAGTGTGGACTAACAAATTTTGGGAAATGTTTGAAATGGAAAGTTTGGACGCAGGACATTTTTAGACCATAATTTATCTCGTTAGTGTAGATGTAGCCTCGGTCTGTTGTTTGGTGTTTGTGTTATTTAGCCAGCCCCTCATGTACGCGCTTTGTGTTCTTGAGTTTCTCCTACCTGTTGGCTTTCAACCTTCTCTGCACTGGATTTAACACACCGACCTGTGACACGCCGTTTATAGTTCCCGTTTTCCATGTATTTCACCCTGGTTCAAGCCCTGGTACTTACACCGGCTGTCTCAGTAGCGTTGTGGCTTTTACACCATCAAATTGGTCCCTATCTGTAGTTTTTGCTACAAAACTTAACAACTTCAATACACCATTTTCTGCAACTCGGCTAGAATGATCGAGACCATTCTTTAAAAACGGTTAAACTTTTTTAGTTTAGTTGCCTTTTTGATGATGGAAGTATTGGAGAGTGCTGTCTAACACATCACTTCAGAAGCTCTAATAGGCATTTCATTGGATTAAGTGTTATAATCAATATAATTTTTATCCTCCTCAACCCATTCAGTGAACCACTGTGTCCAGAATAAAAATGTTTCATCAAAAAATAAAGAATGAAGCACTTACTGATACATACTTCTGACATCTATCCAAAAATGCCATGAAAACCAACAGTCCATGCTTTTTTATATACATTTTATCTCTGTCTTTAAGAATGTCTTAGTTTGTTCTATAGTTCAAGTTAGTATTACATTTAGTGTGATATAGTGCTTGTGTAGCATTTATTGGTTAAAAGAATAACACTTCTAGATTTGTGTTTTTATCTCTTGGGGTTCATGCTTTTCTCTGTAATTTGTCTTGTTCTATTTGGTAAAGTACTATAGTTTAAAAAAAAAAAAATTCAAATGTTGGCTACAGAATGCTGTGCTACTGAACAGAAGCTGTAGGAAACCAGATAACCAGACTTCTCAACAGATGGAAGCAGTCAGCTCTAAATCTCCTTGGTAACACAAAACCCAAGCAAAATGAGCAACTTACTGTAAACCAGTCTTTCATGTCACATGGCAACTACCAACTGGGTAGCATGATTGCTCTGAGAAACAAGGCAACCACTAATGAACAAGCTCACATGCACCCAGAATTGACTAGTGTCAGTGTGATTGCTGTTGGGGAAAAAAATCCCACTCTATTTTTCCAGTTTTTCTGTCTTTATTCCAGGTCACAGCTAGTTGTGGCATCCTCAGGATTCATATACACTGAGGCAAAACAGTATTTAGTCAGCCACCAATTGTGCAGGTTCTACCACTTAAAAGATGAGAGAGTCCTGTAAATTTCATCATAGTCACACTTTAACTATGAGAGACAAAATAAAAAATAAAAAATCCAGAAAATCACATTGTCTGATTTTTAAAGAATTTAATAATTAAATAAATGTATTAATTATGGCGGAAAATAAGTATTTGGTCAATAACAAAAGTTCATCTCAATACTTATATACCCTTTGTCGGCAGTAAATTTCCTTTACCCAGACCAGTCGTCCTGGTCCCTTTGCAGAAAAACAGTCCCAAAGCATAATGTTTCCACCCCCATGCTTCACAGTAGGTATGGTGATCTTTGGTTGCAACCCAGCATTCTTTCTCCTCCAAACACTGGATTTCTGGATCATCCAATGCTTTCTAGCAAACCTCAGACGGGCCCGGACCAAGCTGCTTACCTATTGCAGATTCGGTCTTCCCAGCTGGTGCAGGTCTACAATTTTGTTTCTGGTGTCCTTTGACAGCTTTTTGGTCTTGGCCATAGTGGAGTTTGGACTATGACTGTTTGAGGTTGTGGACAGGTGTCTTTTATACTGATGAGTTTAAACAGGTGCCATTAATACAGGTAACAAGTGGAGGACAGAAGAGCCTCTTAAAGAAGAAGTTACAGGTCTGTGAGAGCCAGAATTCTTGCTTTTTGTAGGTGACCAAATACTTATTTTCCACCATAATTTGCAAATAAATTATTTAAAAATCAGATAATGTGATTTTCAGGACTGTACATTTGATGACAATTACAGGCCTCTGTAAAAAGGCCGCTGTGAAAATTTGCACAATTGGTGGCTGACCAAATACTTTTTTGCCCCACTATATACAGTTCTTGCTCAAGTGAACAATTATCTTTAATCACTTTTTACTTCTCCCCATTATCCATCGGATCTTCTAGCACTGCTTGAATGGTCCGCCATCACTCAGGGGAAGAGGTGAACTATAATTCCTTCCAACAGAGTTTTAGGCTGATGGTGTCCTAACGTCTGCAATCTAGTGACCCAGTTTAATACTTCGCTTTGTATAAGCGCATCTGCTAAATAGCGTAAATTTAAATGATCTATTCTCTATTTTGGGAACTATTCCTAAACATTTATTTTCTTTGTTTTTAGCTTATGGGACATGGCTTCTTCTGAGTGTTATCATGTGTTCTGGCCTAAAACAAGCAGAGTGAATAATCTCATATGTCAAGATGGCTTCCTAAACCAGCTGCTTACCAGTTTGATTCAACAGAACATTATGTAAAGTAGGGGGGTTTCACTGATTCGCATCAGCTAGTACTGTATATACCATCATGTGTATTACATATGTACCTATATTTATAATTAGATGCGCTATACTGTTATATTTTAATTATTTAGGAAGTGACCAATAACTGACCAGTATTTTATAAAGTAGATTGATTCCTGCTGCTACATAAATATGACTTATAACAACATTACAGAGACCTGAGAGTCTGTCCTGATAGTCCTGATACAGTACAGTATAGACAATATATATCAACATGGGAGAGGTAGAGCTGCATATTCCTGGAGACAGAATGGAAAAAGAAAGTCTGGTTTTATTTAATCTTTTTTATTTTTTATTTTTTTTTGCACTAGAAAGGCCTGTATGTGAAAGGGTCTTGTGTTAGAAGTCAGAAGGTACTTAAGTACATTTTGATTTGCTGTCTGTCTGTAACAAATAAATAAAAGCACACTATCGGTACGATATTTAGTTGCACAACATAATCATTTTTTCCATTGCATCATGTTGCTTTGAATCGCTTTGTGTCTGATCAATTTGAATTTCGATCGCACTGCATCGTAATAGATGTGAATTCTATGCACATGCGCACCAAATGCAATCCTTTTTATGTGCAGAACATCAGAGTTCCCTCAAGAACATATTAAATGGCAGACCGTATGTTTGTTTAGTTTTCACCTCGCACTTTGACTGCATTTTTTAAGGTACACACAACAATGGGAGGAGTGTCTCTGTGGTTACTCTGTACCTGAAAATAGGATTAGTTTTGCACATGCATAGAAATGCTAAAGAATCCATAGTGCTAATATTAGCCACTAAATAAAAAGTAGCTAGCACTATGGATGCTTTAACGTTTTATGTTCTTAAATGTATTTTATGTTGAAAAAAAAATTTTTTTCAGCATTTTATGCCATTAATAAAGTTGATCAGTAACACCATGGAATTATGGGAAAGAGTAGTGGAAGCCAGGCTGAGAGAGGAGGTGACCATCTGTGAGCAACAATATGGTTTTTTGATGAGAAAGAGCACCACAGATGCATTATTTGCTTTGAGAATGTTGATGGAGAAGTATAGAGAAGGACAGAACGAGTTGCATTGTGTGTTTGTGAATTTAGAGAATGACAGAATTGGTGGAGATGGGACTGCAGCAAGGATCGGCTCTAAACCCTTTCCTGTTTGCAGTGGTAATGGAAAGGTAGTCTCCATGGACTATGATGTTTGCAGATGATATTGTGATTTGTAGTAAGAGTAGGGAGCAGGTTGAGAAGAGCATTGAGAGGTGGAGGTACATGAAGGTAGTTGGTTTTAAAGAGGCAGATGTAGAGGACAGAGTAATATGGAAACTGATGATCCGCTGTGGTGACCCTTATTGGGAGCACTTGAAAGAAGAAGAAGCATTTTATGTCCAGCTTCAAGAATTTCAGGGAGTGAAATTCACGCTTCTCCACTTCTTCTTCACTTCCAAAACCATCCTACAGACCACCATGCTGATGCTGTCTGGCTACACTTTCCCCTGCCAACACCTTACAGTCTCCAATCTCCTTCAGGTTGCATCTCCTGCATAGAACACCTGTGTGCACATTCTTTCACTCTTATAGGTCACCCTATGATCCTCCTTCTTCTTAAAATAGGCCTTGGTGATCTTTTATTCCTAAAATAGAATAAAAGATCACCAATCTTTCATTCCTAGGTGCACCTTCTACCACTTCATCAAACTCACTCCAGAATGTATCTTTTTCCTCCTTGTCACAACCCACTTGTGGAGCATAGGCACTGATGACATTTATTATCACCCCTTCAACTTCCAGCTTCACGTCCATCACCCTATCAGAAAATCTCTTCACCTCCACTACACTCTTACTGTACTCTTCCTTCAGAATCACCCCTACACCATTTCTCTTTTCATCCACAACATGATAGAACAGTTTAAACCCACCTCCAATGTTCCTGGCCGTACTCCCTTTCCACAACATATCTACCTTTTTCCTTTCCATCATATCAGCTATCTTTCTCCCTTTACCAGTCATAGTACCAACATTTAAAGTACCCACCCTAACCTTCAGATGAAAAAGACTGGGAAACATGTTGTGTTTTCCTGTGCTTTAGATTTCTGTTTTTCTCTTTTTCATTTGAAGCAACAGTGGCACTTATCCATTTAGCGAATATTGCTGCAGCAGGTATTTGTTTTTCATAGAAACCGCAGTAAAGATGACATGGTTTGTGTTCTTTGGCTTGTGCTTGCTTTATTTTGCTGAAATATGGCCAAGGACATGAATTCATGTCCATGTCTGCCTTACACACTGCAATTCTACAAGCAGATCTCAATGTAACCAGAAGTATAAGGATTAGAAAATGTAGTAGACCCAGTGTAAAGTGATACATTTATTCATATCTGAGTTTCCTGCTATATCGCAAATTATGTGATTTAATTCATTTATAAATTCATCACTAACCTCTTTGTTCCACTCAGAGTCACTGTGAATCCCAGTCCCAGGGGCACTAACACTTTTACTGCATTACAGTGGAACCCAGTTGTACGAGTATAATTCGTTTTTGAAAATTGTCCGTAGGTCCATTTGCTTGTATGTTCAAATAATTTTTTTTCCATAAGAATAAATGTAAAAGTGATTTAATCCGTTCCGAGATCTCATTCAATCTCTTATTTCTGCACTTAAAAAGTATTTGAAGCCAATTTTAACAAACAAATACACTGCAAATTACTGTAATGTAAACATTATTTAACACTCATGTGGTAGTGGTTGATTGCGAGTGTGAGATGTGCAATATGCTCCTAACCTTCTTGGTTTCAATGGTAATTCTATTTACTCTCGTTTTAACAGCACCATCACTGATTTTCTTGGGAGACATTTTTCAAGATTTCTAGTGAAATAAAAATATAATGCTAAAAAAGTCAAGGTTTTACTGTATAACTGTCTGTAGATCATTTTTCTTCTTTTAATAAGATTTATATAAAATATAGTGCATTCAACAGTTAATGTCTCAGTAACAGTCAATAGAAAACACAGTTTACACTCCCACCCTCAGTGGCCTGGTTTGGTTCAGTATTGGAAAAACTCAAAACTGTTATTTCCCAAATTATGCAGTATCAATCTGGATCTATACACAATTTTCTTTTGCCACCACTAGTTGGTAGTGTTCTTTTAATTAAAAATATATGCAAATAAAGCACATTACAGGTGGAAAAATGAAAATCCATAGAAGTTGCTGACACAATTGTAGCTCAAAAATGTGCTGACTGCTCCATCTTTACTATTCCAGCAGAACAGTGGTCCTGTTTGCCCCACGGACCTCATTATGGTTTCCATTATAACTCTAGGTCGGCACTTTTTTTTAGGCAGGTGGACACCCATGCTATATTCAGCATTTATAAAGGTGAGAAAAAAAAAAAACAGTACATGCCTCTTGATGGTGTAAAATAAACGATACAACACATTTTGGCTTAAAATGTAAGGAGATACAGTTTATATATAAATTTGCAACTGCTATAACGTTTTTTTAAAATAAACATTTACAAAAATGTTATCAAAGGGTTTATACACTATTTCCTTCTAAATAGTCCCCTCGTACAGCAATCCAGTGCTTCCAGTGTTCCTGCTACTTCTGGAATGTGTCCTGTAAGTCTTCTTTCCAAAGCATGTCAAGTACCTTCTGCGATTTATGATGAAGCTTCGCAATGGCGTTAAAAACTGCAACCTTTGAGCTGCATCTTAATCTTCGGAAAAAAGGACGAAGTACACAGGAGCCAAATCTTGTGAGCAGGGTGGGGGCGAAGGTGAGATCATGTTTCTGGCGGGAATCTCACGTGCAAGGAGAGCTCGGTGACGGTGTGCGGACGTGGCCTGAATAGCAGACATGTTAATGCACTTGGTAAGAACAGCACCAGTTGCACAGTTCGGTGCTCCCTGTGACTGTGCATGCAGCCTTGTGCTGCCATCTGTTGGCTTGAAACTTTTTGCATACATGAAAGAACTGTATTGATTAAATATCTTACAAAAAGCCTGTCATTCAATTCATTTTTTTTTAACCCAATAGAGTAGTGTAGCATATTAAATAAACAAGCATGCAGTTATAACAAAACAAATCCAAACTAAATGCAAAACTGTTTATTTACAGCCTCGAGCCATTGTAGTTTAAAACCATCTTAATGGTTCTTGAGTTTTCATATTAACCTCATAGATCTTTTGGATGTTTTTTTGGAACCATCTTCAGCAGCAGTGGGTGGTTTCCAATTGGAGAAGACCCCATTCAGAAGTAGGGGGTCAGGATGAATAAGGCAGGTTGGGAAAGGTGAATGGGGCAGAGTCACTGATATTTTATAAGCAGATGTTAATATTATAAAAGGTACTTTGACAAAACTAGCTAAATACAGCAGCATAAATAAAATACAGATCCAGAAGATATACAGACATGAGGGAGTTCTTAGATCTAATCTAGCTAGCCACTTCACCAATAAAAAACCTGAGTGAATGTGAAAGAGTGGAGGCACCTAAACATCCCAATTCACCAAAACACTCTATCACCATGATCTCTCCAGATCTGCTCCTGTTTTGTGAGAGCAAACTTACTAAAGATGTTCTTCACTAGTTGGAGATTTCTTTACAATCCAGTTCATCCCAAAGCAGTTCAATAGGATTTAGGTGCAGTGACTGGGCAGGTCATTCCATGATAGATAGCACTGCAGATGACTGTAAATAATACTTAATAATAATAACACTTGCTTGGACGTACACCTTCTTGTTTTATGGTAGTCATTTTCAGTGATTCATGGTTCCATGTATGAAATGGTAGCCATGTTGGTTTAGTCTCCAACCTTCCCTGCTTCAAACAAATCCCAAACCAATAAGCTTCAACCAACATGTTTGACTGTGTGGTTGTGTCAGGGAGCCACCAATCATGCATCCCTCAAATGCTCACACTTTCACTCAGCCTCTTCCTCCTACAGACCACCTACACCTGTCTAATCACCTACACCTGTCCTCCTCCTACTAATAACTCACAACTGTCCTCGATTTACCTGTCCCCTTGATAAGGTCCCTATTCCCCTTTACTCACCGGCCGATCCACTGGTTACTACCATAAATCATTCAGGACTACCTACTGCCCTTTGTGTTTCCATGCGCCAGTGGGTCTGCTTCACCGGAAGCACTCAGTTAAGTGTACCTTTTGCTTGAGTCACTTCTCAAACTCTTGTGTGTATTTGACATTCTGTATTACTCCCGGCTTCTGACGCCTGGTCTATCCGTGACAGGTTGAGACTGTCTGCTAACATATTCTCTCTTGTTCTCTGTCTTACACAAATTCTTCTGTTTGAAATGTTGCATTTGGACAACACAGAACTTTCTTCCAGTCATTCACTGTCCAATTCTTTTGAGGGAACATATATCATAAATCCATGCATGTGCAGTCTTTTTTAGAGGTAGATTTTAAAGTTTATAGAAAATAAATACAAGCATTTTCATCACTTATCTCTATGAATGTTAATTATAAGAACATTTGTGAGGGACATCATCATATTTTTATAATATTGCACCCTGCCAAATCCACCCTGAGAGAACCCCCTCTGCTGCTTCTTCTGTACGCTGTTAATGAAACACTACCGAATGAAAAACAGAGGTGTTGAGTCTCAGTAACACTCCTCCTCTGGAGTCTGATCCTCGCTTCATCGACATTCAGCTCACGGCAGCAGCGTGTCCCGAGTGGAGCGACAGACTGTGTTGTTGATGTGGAAGAGAAACCTGTGGACTGGTTATTAGAGCTCGGCCCGTGTGACTGACAGAGCACCCATTCATCTCTCTTGCTTTCTCTAACTCTCTCTTACCACCTAAAAACCAAGACATCAAACCTCCGTGGCAGTCCTTTGAAATGAGAGCTTCAGAACAGCTATAAACACACACACACACACACACACACACACACACACACACACACACACAAAAATGATACTGAATTTAGATGAGAGATGCGTCAAGAAAGCACATTTTCATCCTGTCACCTTGCAGCAATTCAGAAAGTCTAAGGTGTTTTATATAGGAAAAAGAAATCGAAGAAATATCACAAATAGATGTGCGGATTTGTAGGATTTAGGAGCAGTCATCCCACACTTAGCCACTGAAGAATGAGGAAAAGCTTCAGCGGTATTGGATGCATAATGTACACACATTCTCGCCACTGTGTAATTGGGTTTCAGGATGCATTCGAAAACGCATCAGACTTCACTTGCTACGAATTTCGGCTGAGTTAGCATATTTGCTTTTCTCCTGGGCGACCTCATCCATCTCAATATTCACCCGAGGCCTTCTTTCTTCTCTCTCTCTCTCTCTCTCTCTCTCTCTCTCTCTCTCTCTCTCTCCTGACACACAGGCATCCTGATAGCGAGCGACAGGCCTTTCACTCACTCTGCTCTGTGATTGAGGAAGAAGTAAAGTTTCTCTCCGAGGGAAAGAATACAAATGCTGTGTTTACAGGCTGAAGTCAAGAGAGAGGAAAAAAAATGTCATTCAGCCTGTCAGTGCGGAATTCGCTGTATGTATAGATGACTAGCTGACCTTGTTTGCTAACAGGAAATGATTAGCATTGTACTTATATCAGGTTGGACAGAGGGGCAGCTGTAAATCACACGTTTTATATTACTGTGTGCATCCTAATGCATTACTTCTTGGTATGAAAGAGGCAGATGTAGAGTGGGGGGGTGGAGACGGATGATCCGCTGTGGCGACCCCTAATGGGAGAAACTGAAAGAAGAGGAAGAGGCAGAGCCTAATGCATTACTATAACACTAAAATTATGTGTGTGTGTGTGTATGTAGATATACTGATGTATTTGACTGTGACCTTTATTTAAAGTCATTTACATTTAACTAGAATGAGGTGGTACCAAAAAGTTTCGAGATTAGCTCTGTTTACAAGAAACTACTTTATTTATCTACGTTTACACACCATCACCTTCACTATCACAATCACTATGGATATGAACTTATGTTTAAAGGTTATAAGTTAAAAATTCCTCCACTGTGAAGTTGCCACTGTTGGACTCTTTAGCAAGGCCCTCAACGTTCAAGTGTTTGGTTATATAAATAAGATATATGTAAGACGCTCTGGATAAGGGAATCTGCCAAATGCCATTAATGATGATGTAGTACAGTCTCTCGAATTTATCGCGGTTCAAATTTTCAATTTGGCACATTGCTTCGCGAATGTCCCCAATTTATCGCGGAAAACATAAAATTAAAACATAAAAACAATTCATTATAAGATTTATATTAAAACAAGGTAATTTAATAATAAAAATATCATTATTAATTAGAAAAGTAAAGTAAAAGTAAACGTATACCTAAAATACCGTACAGTGTATCATAAATTTACCTGAGACAAAGAACACGTGTTGTTTACGAACGTGCGGATGTTGAAAATCCTAAGAAATGAGTAGTGTTACACAAAAGCGCAGGTTTCCGCTCAGTTATTGCTTGTAGTATCCTCTGACATCTACAAAGGGCAGAGTTGAAGACATACGTCATCAGATTAAGCCAACAAAAATAAAAAATGCACTGCCGTATCTTTAGCTCTGCCTCTTTTGTGATGTCATAGGACACTTCAACCAATAAACAAGCAGAGAAATCTGTAAGTTAATATAACACTATAAATGTGATGTTTCTATGAATTAATAAAATAAACAAAATTCATCTTGCTATATTCTTGCAAATGTTTTCGGTGTGTGTTTAAAGAGTGTGGGAGGATAATTTATGGCTTAAACGATTAAAGTTTCCCTTCAGTAAAATAACAAAAGTTTTTGCCTTCAAATGTACTGAAGTATCCAAAATACTATGATTTATTATAACTATAATGTTCCTTTTATCTTTTTTATCACAAGACTCTTTACTTAATCAACTCAGTTTATGTGAAAAGACTTGAATGTGACTCTTAGTACACTGATCTATCGAAATAAATTTTATAAATGGCTCAAACACTGGTTGATTTCTATTTACTTAATCACAAACCCAAAACCTTTTTAACTACTTAAAAAAAAAATGGTAAAAGTGCAGCCACGTGTGTTGTGGCAAACAAAAAAATTTCAAAACAGAGCGTGTGCTCGACCCTGATTGGTGGCTTACTGCATGTTTGAATATTTAAGTTTTTATCCAAATCAAGGGAAGAAGCTATTATTATAATTTCAACCATGAACAATGAAATAAAAAAAGTTTCTCCAGAACCCTGGTGAAACATAAAACAGCATAAAGCTACATAACAGAACAGACATCAATAAAATGAATTTATCAAACTGATTTCACAAAATGTAGTTGAGTAAAAAGATATTTGACTTTGAAATGTATAGATGTTAAAGTAAAAACCCCCTAAAAAGAAATATTTTTAAATATTTAAATTGCATTTACTTTTTGACTGTCCAACACTGCTACTGGGCTTTAAATATTCATCTACGCACTACATTACACAAGTGTCATTTTAAGACCCAGTGCACTTTTTTAATTATTGTACAATTATTTGTTTAAAAGGTTAGATTTTAAGCTTGAAACAATGTTGTGAGTTTCAGCACAGCCAAATAACAGACAACAGTTGATTATCACAATTTTAGGGTCACTGACAGGTTTTCTCCCCACCAGAGGGCGCCAGTGTGCTCCTTTGCCCCTCCCTGATTACAAATTTTCTCCACCTGTGTCCCTGTCCTTGTCATTGTTTGCGGATTAATTCCTAAAGTTGTGTAGTCTGCTACTGTTGTGGTTTGTTGCCCTGTGGATTTAGCCTTGTCTCAAGTCTAGGATTTATTTTGCTTTGTTGGTAAAAAGACTTTTTAAGCAGAGTTTTTCAGATGATTCTGGTTTTTATTTTTCCTGTTTGATTCATGTGCTTGCTTTTATATCTCTGGATTTCGGATTTTTTTCTTTGTGTTTTTTTTAACATTCTAATAAATAAAGTCATGGAACTTTTACTTTTTAGTCTGTCTTTGTATTACGTTTTTGCACTGAGACAAATGTTAAAAATCTTAAGATCCTAGGGTAAAATAGGATCGCTAGTTTAATCACCAACAGTTACAATCATTTATTTCTTCAGATGAAATCCTGGCAGTAGATTTCACATTCTTTCCAACAGTGTCAAGTCAAGTTTATTTCTATAGTGCATTTCACAACAGACATTGTCTTAAAGCAGCTTTACAGAATTTAAAAGTTAAGGTAAACGATGTGTATTTATCCCTGATTAGCAGCCGTGGTGACTGTGACCCGGAAAAACTCCCTTAGATGTTAAGAGGAGGAAACCTTGAGAGGAACCAGATTTAAAAGGGAACCCATCCTCATTTGGGTGATATCAAGAGTGTGATTACAGTCTTTAAAACAATACAGAACACTGGAGACTGAGAACTAACATGAGCACTGGAATGTAAGATTATGAGTAATGTCCTTTTTACAGTCTTATAAAGTCATTTGAAATTATGGAACCAGGAGCTACTGAGCAATTTATAAAAAAGCTCAACATTTGAGATCATCAAAGATCCAACACCAGCTTCTCCATGCCAGAGCCTTTAAACACTCAAAGAGGTCCAATGTCCACACTCTACATGACCAATCCAATTGGAACTGGTATGTAGTGTGACCAAGAGGAGCGCCAAACCTGATGACGTAATTAGCAGGACAACTCCAAACCACCTCAAGAAAAATGTGGAAACAAGTTGGTGCAGCAAGAAGAGATACTTATCGAGTTATGGAGGAACAAATGCTGTTTGTATGAGGCTTTTATTATCCAGGCATGTCCTGAACAATATGAATGCTACAGATTGTTTTGGATTTCTGCTAGCTAGCTTACAGATCCAAACGTGTCGCAGAAAAGTTTTCTTTGTGTGCATCAGTTTGTGACTGTTGTACAGTCTGTTATTATACCTGATCCCACAATGTGACATGGGGATGGTGTTCGTACAGTTTATCATACAGATTGTACAAATCACACAATAGTCAACATTGGTCATACAGCGGACCCTGGTTTGAGCCTCAACCCTGACAATGTTGTAGACCCTGAATTTCCATTATTCCTGATGTAAGCAGCTACAGGAAAGGCCTAGTAGTGGGACGGTGTTGGACCAGAACCTCAGAATGTTGAAAACAAGTTGTGCAACTGTGTTCTGGATCAGATGCAGTTACTTATCTTCCTCTGGGAGATATGACAGCATGCTGTGGACATGGCATGCTCTTTTGATCTTAACCGAATGAGATCAGTGACTCATAAGACCCACAATACAATCCTCTCCGATCCGTGTCTCCTGTTCTTTTTGCCAAGAAACAGACACAAGTAATATTAGATTTTTTTTTTTCATTATTATTATTACCCTTAGATTTTCTTGGAAGCTTGGTGCATGTATAAACCATGTGTGATAATAAGGAGCTCAGGGAGCCCTCTATCATCTGATTTAATGCCAAGGAGAATACATTTACAGCCTACTATGGAATCCTTGCCTCTTGTTTTTACTTTTCGGAGATGAGCTAATGCTTTATTGAAGCCTTTAAAGCAATCAATTCATATTTAATGCCTCTCGGTTAAAAATTTATGATACACATGAGGCAGGCAAGGGTTTGTGACAGATCTACCTGCAAAAAAACATTGACTGCCGTCTCGGAGTAGTCTGAAACTCCTGGATCAGAGACATCGGAGCAATGCACAACACTGCAGATTTTGATTAGGATCTGTGAATTGGAGACATCAACATGGAGATTTGAAGATAAATGTGGTTACTGTGGAAGGTTAAACTCCAAAGAAGCATGAAAATAGATCTAGACTCGAATTGATAACAGTACTGCTATAATCTCTTAAATCTGCAATTCCTGTGACCAGTTTTTCCTTTAAATCAGTGGTTCTTAACCTGGGTTCGATCGAACCCCAGGGGTTCGGTGAGTCAGTCTCAGGGGTTCGGCAGAGGTCAAGACACACACCTGACTCATATGATTTGTGATGACACGCCCTGCTTAAGAAGGGTTCGGTGGATGCGTATATGAAACTGGTGGGGGTCAGTACTTCCAACAAGGTTAAGAACCACTGCTTTAAATAGTAAATTGGTTGCTTAGTGGTTTTCAAAGCAGAAGGTTGTATGTTCAAATCCCAGCTCCATCAAGCTGCCACTGCTGGGCCCTTGAGCAAGGCCCTTAAGCCTAAACTGCTCTGTTGTAAGTCAGGTCTAGAGTGTGTCTGCCAAATGCCAAAAATGTAGATGTCCATCAGTAAACAGGTGATAACCTCAATAATAATAGAAAGCATGTTTGGTGTCACCCAAAAATCCTTCCCCATACCAACTCAGGGAGTTTTTCCCTGCCACTTTTGCCAGGGGATCATCTTCTAGGGACTAAATAATACATTTATATTTACAATCTATTAATTTCTGCTAGTTTGAATAAATGTCTAATTTAAGTCTGAACCTTCAAATCCAATTAAATTTGATTATCAACTGGGTTAATTTGAACAAATTAGCTTTAAATATTTTCAAAACCAAATGTATCATTTTTGGTACTAAACATTTGTTAAATAAACCTTGTAAACTAAATTTGACTATTGAAACACCTTAGGTTGAGCAGGTTACTAAAATTAAACTCTTGGTTGTCAAGCTGGATAATCAGCTCTCATGGACTGATCAGATAAATCATATTGTTTCCAGGATGGGCAGAGGCATTGCTTTGTCTAGAAAGTGTGTGCCATTTTGTCCACCCTCAGTCATGAGAACAGTTGTCCAGTCTCTGGTCTTGTCACACCTGGAGTACTGCTCAGTTATTTGGTCCAGTGTTACACAGGAGCACTTGAAAAAACTTCAACTAGCACAGAATAGAGCTGCCAGGGTAGCTCTTGGCTGTTCATACAGGACCAGTGTGAATGAGATGCACACTAGATTAGTATGGCTGAAGGTACAGGATAAGGTAAAGATAAGTCTTCTGTGCTATATGCATAATGCCATCTATAAAAATAATCCCAGATTTTTTGTGGATAAATTGGTGTACAGTGGGTATTGCCACCAACATATTACTCGGCAGGTCAGCTCTGGTGATTTAGTTGTTCCTTTTGCACAGTCAAATTGTATGAGGAGAACTGTACTATTTAGGTCCTCGGTAGCTTGGAATCAACCGTCAATGTGTATTAGACAAATAAGTAACTGATATTATTTTAAAAAGATGGTGAAAAAATTATGATTTGTAATGAAAACTAAGTGTAATGACTCGAGATTAAATTGTATTAATTTTTTTAATAACATATTGTAAAAAGTGTGGTGTGATTGTATATAAGATGTGATAATTTCTAAAATGGACCCCAGGAAGATTAGCGACCACTCGTGGAAGCTAATGGGGTTCCAAATAAATGAATAAATAAATAAATAAATGTCTATTGTTAAAAGTGCTAAACAAATCAAATTCAATTGCATTGGATTGAAATAATTTGTTTTTGACGGATGTTTTAATGACGTTTGAGATGCCATTCTTATATAGAGTACATTAATAAAGTAATTATAAGCACTGGCAAATTACTATGCTGTAAATATGCTGTTGGACAGTAAAAAAAAACACTTCTCACCGCTTCATCATACTACTGCATCATGGATTATTTTACTACAACAACATCAAGTGGAGGCTTTAGCTATGCCTACACCAGTGGTTCTCACATTTCCCCAATTTTAGATTTGGGGAAAATATTCAAGCCTCACCTGTCAACCATCACCCCAAAAAATGGTGATGAAATACAATAAATGTTGAATGTATTAAATTACTGAGTTCTAAATCAAAAACGTCAAAAAGCAAGTTCAAAAATAGAGAAAATATGTGTGTAGCTGTGTTAGGTACCCTTATTGAACATGTTTTAATTTACTTGCATTAATGACCGAATTGCTTGCTTGTGGTTGCTTTAACTGTATAAACGTTTTTTTTTATAAAAAAAATTAAATAAATTAAAAAATTAAAAAATTAAAAAATAAATAAAAAAATAAATTAATTCTATAAATCCTACTGTCCATTCTTTATTCTCCACTAGAGTGGCACATCCCACACTTTGACAACCACTGCACTACAGTAATTCGGATAAATATTAATGTAAAATTTCCATCTAAAAACGCACCACATTTTCCTTTTCAAGTGTTTTCAGAAAGTTGCTCGTCCGCACTGAATTGTCTGAAAACACTTACGCACTTACGCAAAACGTAAGAAGCTTCAACCTGCGTCATTTCCAGCTGACGTTTATATTTTTTTACTTTCTGTCTCTTTTGAAACGTCACGGAAACATCACGTTGAAAAATACGAAAAACATGAGTTTTCAAATAAAAATGTGTTAGTATGGACTTTCCTTTCTTCGATTTTAGGTTGCAAAATCTGAGAAATATTTATTTGTGGTAACATTCCCAAGACTGTATAAAGGAAGGCAATGCTACATGCAAGATAGAGTGAATAAGACACATGAATGTATTTCTAATAGAAGGCATGACACACTTTTAAATGATTCACGGTGTGTTTTCAGAGCGCTGGGATTGCCCAGTAAGCTTTCTTACAGAAAGATGAATCACACGCATTAGTGTCTCCATTTGATTAACGCTAAAACCTTACCACAAATACCACAATGTAATTAATAAACTTGTGAGTGTGTAATTACATTGTGTTTGCCAGGATTTTGGGGAAATATCTGACTATGGGTTCTAATCGTATCCTACCATATGCATAGTTTTTTCCCCTCCTTTGTTAAATGTCAAAGTAGGAAAATATAGCAAATATACCTTTTTCTTTGAATACCAAAGTCTCATCCACTCCTTGGTTTGATATCTTCTTCTGAATCCTTCATCTGCCCACAAAAGTGCTCCCTCAGTTCTGTGTAAGACAAAAGGAAATATATAAATAAACAAACAAACCTCTTTTTTTTAGGGGGCGCCACACCGGATCATCCGTCTCCATACCCCCCCTGTCCTCTACATATGCCTCTTACAAACCAACTACCTGCATGTCTTCCCTCACCACATCCATAAACCTCCTCCTTGGTCTTCCTCTTCTGCTCCTTCCTGGTGGCTCCATCCTCAACATTCTCCTACTGATATAACCTATGTCCCTCCTCTGCACATGTCCAAACCATCTCAATCTCACCTCCCTCACTTTGTCTCCAAAACATCCTACATGCGCCGTCCCTCTAATAATAATCCCTCTCATTTTTTTAATCCTGTCCATCCTCGTCACTCCCAACAAAAACTTCTGATGACTGATGACATTTATCACCCCTTCAACTTCCAGCTTCACGTTTATCACCCTGTCAGAAACTCTTTTCACCTCTTTTACGCTCTTACTGTACTCTTCCTTCATATAAATAAACAAACAAACAATCGTGCTAAAACCTTGCTAGCTCAGTGTGCTAGTTCTCTTGCTAATAAACCGGGCTTTCAGGAGCCGATGTAAGTGATGAAGCCGCAGATCCATTAAGCATCTTTAAAAAAAAAAAAAAAAAGAAATATAGGCACTCATCCAGATATCGATCTTTAGAATCCTGCAGCCTAATAAAGTTAATTAATCTTTGCTTAAAGAGTCACAAGAATTGCATAATGAGCTTCAATATTTTTGTGATTTTCTCATTAACCTTGGTTTTTGTACTTGGGGTAGATCTTTTTCTTTTTCTTCATGGATGAATATCTCAGCTGTGAATAGCCTCGTGTCATACTCTTGTTTTTTTTTTTTTTTTTGCGCTACTGCAATAAGTTCAGTCAGAATGATTCAAACCACATGATGGACTTCTCACTAATTATACTCGATTATAATTATGATTCACTGACGATTTGTGTGTGTGTGACAGTGTGTTAACTGTCAGCATGCTTCAATGACAAACATAGTAGTCCAGTACAGGTCTGAGTTTTCTCATTATGTAGAGATTAAACAGGGATAAATCAATAACTGTCATTACTATATATTAATAGATTAAAAAAACATCAAGTTATTCTCACAAAGGTTTTTTTTTCCTATTTCACTGTGTATTAGTTGCTGAATTAAATTTCTCACTCGCTAATAAGATTGTTACACCGATTCTCAGCAGAGCGTTACCATGTTTCATTGTTTCCTGTCATGCATGACTAGCCATTGACTTCTAACAAGACACACACACACACACACATACACACACACACACACACACACACACACACACACACACACACACACACACACACACAGTTTGAACAATAGATTGAATGGATTCATTTCATTAGAGATGCATCAATACTATTTCTGATACTGAAACTGTTACCAAAAAAAGTAAATTTCTTTGTATTAATCATTAATTATGACTATATGGAGAACTTCTATATGGGACACCTGACTTTTCCAGCCATATGTGGTTCTTACAAAAACTACACACAATTGTATAGATTGCCTTTGGATGCTGTAGCATTTAAATTCTCTCTTTAATTATACCTGTAGATCCAAACCTGTACCAGCATGACAATACCCCTGTGCACAAAGCCAGCCCTGAGGCCTCCTCACATCATCTACATCAGAGCCTGACTTTACTAACACCCTTGTGGCTTAAATACACACAAATCTACACAACATCTAGTGGAATATAGAAGACTGGAGGGTATTATAACATCAAATGGGGACTTAATGTGATTTTCAAAAAGCCTGATTATTTGATCCGGTGTCCACAAACTTATTGGTCTCCAAGTTTAGGGGTGACCAAACTTTTCCACAAAATTAACAGGTTTCATAGGTGCAGGTTTTTAAAGTGCCACACCAAATTCTACATGTTTAAATCGATCGATTTTCATTTTCAATGACTTTCGGGTCCTTGCTTGGTTGTAATGAAAACCCGCACCCCCACAGCCCTTTGTGGAAAAGATTGGACACCTCTGTCCTTGTTCATGGAAGTGGAAAATTGAATAGTTCTTTATCCAAAGAAATCCTATATGTGTGGCTCCAACATTGTGCAGAACAAAACCACAAATGGCTGAAAATATTGTGTCTTAATATTTTTTGATTCAACCATATAGTGTACTTCAGGTGTTACATAAATTGTATTTAGCTAATGTTGGCTGTCTCGGTTTACGCCATATTTTTCCCCCCACTCGCTTTGGTTTGCTAGTTCTAATCTCAAAACTGGGTAGTTAACTCGTCTATCTAAATTAGCAACCCAGAAAAAAAAAAAAAGAATGAATAATATGCATTGAAAATGAGGGGAAAAATATTAGGAATTATATCAAAGGTCAATTGAAGTAATAAAAACATAAATGATGTGACATTAAAAGGTTGAAATAAAAAAATATGCCTACAAATAGACTCAATGGGCAAATTTATTTTATATTAAATACCATTTCAGTTACGTAAACTATCGTCAATCGCTTTGTTTCTACTTGTTATAAAGAAGCATTAAAACTATTGTTTTACTCCTGACAACTACACCATGGTATTTATGACATGTATCTGCTCTTGACATTTTACATTTTGCTACAGGTGGAGTGATATGATGGGAATACACCTCAACCTGAGGTTTAAGTGGCCCCTCAAAAGCAATCCTCATCGGGCACACATCCGAACCCACGAATGAAAAGCTCGGTTGAGAACGCAGATATGCCATTTACACTCTTTTACCAAATGGTTCTCAGGTCACTGCGCTTTTTTATATTCACAATATGTGATTAAAGTCAATGAAATGTTTTTGTGTAGATGCTAGGAATGGAGGGGTGATGAAGTCAGGAACACAGATGTACATGTAGCTGTAGCTGAATGGACACTTAAAGAAACCTGATATTTTTGGATTTGGAAGTTACTTTCTCAATACAGCAACACCTCAGTACTCTTCGTTAATCCGCTCCGGAACTCAGAATGCCGTACTGAAAGAGGAATAAAGAGAATGCATAAAGAGTTCTCAAAATGTAAAAGTTTGCTTGGCAAAATAGTCACACACTTTACACCTTTAGCAACACTTGCTGCTTTAATGGCTTTTTTATTTTTTGGCATTGTTGAGATTTGTCAAAATTCGGTAAAAATAGCAGCGATTTAAGTCAAATTCATACTGCACTCATACTTCACTATGATCTCTATTTTTTTTACATTCCTTTATGGCTTTCATTTCCTTAATTACCCTTATTGCTATCCTTTCCAGGCTTCTTGATAGCACTTTGAACAACATTAGGACCCATGATTTAGCCTTTAATGCACAGAAAGCGCAAACGATAACGCTTTGGACGCCAATCAACGATACTGAATGTGAGTTAACATGAGGCTCTTAATGCATCTGTTTTAGCGCTCGCAAGAGTTTAGTATGCGATGAGTACCGAACATTTTTCATTTGTCAGAATGTGATGAGAAAAATCATATCTAAATGCCGATGAGTACTGAGGTATTACTGTATAATACAGGATCTATGAACACATATCATGAATTACTGCTAGCTAACACACTGCAGTTGCTCATTTTTGTTAGACTTCTGACAGAAAGGTCAAGGGTTCACATCCCAGGACCACCAAGCTGCCACCGCTATGCCCTTGAGCATATACATAACTGAGATAAATGTAAAATTAAGGGCGTCTGCCAAATGCCATGAATCTACATATAAATCTGAATGATTAGTAAATCCCGATTTTCCACTACTGATCATTAATGAAGTTCCATGTGGGTTTTAACTCCAGCTTGAGACATAAGTCTGGATTTGTTTAATGATCACTGCCTTAACAAATTTCCATAAATACATCCTTTTAATGTCCTATGAATAACAATATTCTGCATATTTTTCTTGAGCCAAAATTTGTTTTGCCTGTTCTGACATTTTATTATCCAATGATTAAAGAGAGACACAATGAACCACTGTACAATCGCTCACTCAATGGTACCCAGAATGCACTCTGGATTCGGAATCTGGTGTACACTTGCTTAAGGATTATTTCCCATACTGCACCAAAACCTAAATTAGTAAATTTGCAAGATTTGATGGGATTAAACTCTGGAATGAGTTTATGTACACTGGCAAGAAACCTTGCGGTGATGTTCTGCACATGATGTATGTTCATTTACTTGTTTCTTCTTGTTGATTTTTATAATATAAATATAAATATAATTAATGCTTTTAAAGAAATTAAATAAAAGAGAGTGGTGTACATTTAAATACTTTCATGTATTTCTATATATAAAATGTATTTGTATATAATAAACATGATGACAGATATAAGGTTTTACGATAAACTCCAGATGTTAATACAGGGGTGCATGTAAGATTTATATCCAAATCACCTCTCTGACACAGGATATTAACATCACTCACTCATTTTCATCCTTTTTTTCTTTTAACATAATTTTTGGGTCATGATATTAGGGGTCTATGACTATGTGTTAAGGTGGTAAATGACCTGCTAATGGCCTTTGATTAGGGTTTTGTCTCTTAACTTGTTTTGCTCGACCTTAGTGCAGCTTTTGACACCATTGATCACACTATACTGCTTGCTAGACTTGAGAATGTTGTTGGAATAAATTGAACAGTTCTCTCTTGGCTCAGGTCTTATTTGACTGATTGATATCAGTTTGTTGATGTAAATAGTGAGTTCTCCACACTCTCTGAGGTAAAGTTTGGTGTCTGCACGGATCTGTCTTAGGCCCACTGCTTTTCTCTTTATGTATGCTGCTTCTGGGTAAAATTATACATAAGCATGGTATTCACTTCCATTGCTATGCTGATGATACACAGCTGTATATTTCAGCAAAGCCAGATGAGAGAGATCAGCTTAACAATGTTGAGGAGTGTGTAAAGGACATTAGACAGTGGATGCTTGATAACTTTCTTCTGCTCAACTCAGATAAGATGGAGGTAATTTAACTAAGACCACACGCAGCTAGAAGTAAACTTTCCGATTACTGTAAACACTAATTCTGTCATTACTTAAAGAATTAAGTAATCTAGGGTTAACACTACTTGAAATTGTGTATTTCCTAACCATAACTCAAAAATATAAGTTAGATTACCTTACTTAGCCACAAAATACTTCGAACTAGAATTTAGACTGTTATGAAGTCAAAATCCTGATTCATAAAAATAGTCACTCTGGTCTCCCTTGATGGTGATTGCTTATTTAAGGAGTTCTGCCTGGCAAAAAGAGAACTAATGCAGCATTGGTATAATATTCTTATAGTTGGTCCTTAATGCCTGTTGCAGATGCCAGAAAGTTCTGGAATTAATCTTCTCATCATTCGCCATTTTAAGCACGGTAAGTAAAGTTATTATGCAGAAATGAACTTAAAAATATTATTTTAATTGTCAAATATGTTTGTTTAAAGCCTAATTTTACATTTATATAAAAAAAGAACCGCCCAGTCATCATTACAGATCTTTTAGACACGTTGTGTTTGCTAACATCGCTATCAATTTTGTGAAGATTATTTTAGAAATCATATTGAGAAACTGAATTTCAATTTATAATCATTTACAATTTCAGTTAAATTTTTAGGTTGACTTAAATATGTAAGTAAGTGAACTTAATAGTTTAAGTGCAAATTATAAAACACCAAGTTACATAAACTTAACAATTTAAGTACAGTCTACATGAGAACCAAGTTAAGTGAACTTAAATAAACAAGTTTTGGAAAATCCATTACTCAATTCAATTGAGGGAACAAGTTTACTCAATAGGTTAAATTCATTGGGGTTATTAGGGTTTTTAGTGTAGCATCTCTTGATTGTGTTTCTGTCTCAGTCTGTACAGCAGTCAAAGACCTTGGTGTGATTATTGACCCAAGTCTTTCCTTTGAGGCTCACGTGAATAAAATTACCAGGATCGCCTTCTTTCACCCTAGAAATATTGCTAACATTTGAAATATGATGTTACAGGATGCAGAAAAAATAGTTCATGCTTTTATTACATCTAGATTATACTGATTATACTCTAATATTATCAGTTGCCAGATGCAATTATAGAAATTGCAAAAATCTGCTCCTGGCAATGGAGAAAGGAACTCTCACTACTTTCTGAGGAAAATCTTTTAATAAAATTAGAATTGAAGGTATGTGCATGTGTTTTTTAAAATTAGGATAAAATCTGTCTATAAGGAATATTGTAAATTCAGCAACAGTGACGTTTGGGTGAAGAATATATAACTACTTAAATATAATAAAGTACAACATTGTAAAACATAAAAGGAAACACAAAAAGACTAAAAGAATGGATGTAATATCACAAAAACATAAATTAAACTTAATTAAATTAAAAGTTGAGTAAAATCATGTGAATGACTTAAACTTTTTTAGAGTACCTCATCTCTTTAAATTATGGAAATTCAGGAAATACACTATGTATATCTGATCTGATGAGACCACGTCGGCAAGAGGTCGGGACAAAGACACTTCCTCTGGGCACCCCGCAGGCGTGGCCTTGTGGAGAGACATCGTGCGTATCTCACGGTCAATATCACAGACAATAGGCCCCAGGAAGAGAGCAGAAGAAAGAGAGAACCAGGAATACACTGCAGGCACGTTGCTTGGTTCGTCTGACCAAGGGAACAGGGGAACCTCAGCACGCACTGGAATAGGTGAGTCCCGGAGTGTCCTGGCGGAGCGAGTTCTGCGCATACTCGGGCCATGGCAGAAACTGACTTCACTCCCCTTGATCCTGGCCGCAGTAGGTCCTCAAGTAACAGCTAACCTCCTGGATCTTTCGCTCGGCCTGGCCATTTGACTGCGGGTGGTATTCCGACGTCAGGTTTACTGACACCCCTAGGAGTTTAAAGAACGCTTTTCAGACCCGAGGTGTGAACTGAGGACCCTGGTCTGAGACGATCTCTTCCGGGAGTCCGAAGTTCTGGAACATGTGATGGAACAGGGCTTCAGCTGTCTTGAGGGCGGTAGGCGGGCTCCTCATCGGAACGAAGCGACAGGCTTTAGAAAATTGGTCCACCACCACCAGGATGCAGGGGAGGCCTTCCGACCAGGGCAGATTCGTCACAAAATTGATTCCCAGGTGGGACCAGGGCCGCTGAGGAACGGGAAGGGGCATCAGCTTGCCCACGGGCAGGTGGCGTGGGACCTTAGATATGGCACAGGCGGGACATTCCTGCACGTACCATGTGACCTCCTCTGTCATTCTTGGCCACCAGTATCGCGTTTGGATGAGCTGGACCATCCTCTTCTCACCCGGGTGGCCCGTGCCTGGTCCCTCGTGGACTGATCTGATGAGACCACGTCGGCAAGAGGTCGGGGCGAAGACACTTCCTTCCGGGCACCCCACAGGCTTGGCCTCATGGAGAGACGTTGTGCGTATCTCACGGTCAATATCCCAGACAATAGGCCCCAGGAAGAGAGCAGGAGGAAGAGAGCCTGTCGGGGGTTAAGCCTCCATGCCTCCCATAGGTACCGTAGGTTCTTGTGATCAGTGACCACTGTAAATGGGTGCTCAGCTCCCTCCAGCCAGTGTCTCCATTCTTCCAGTTCCAGCTTGATGGCCAGAAGCTCGTGGTTGCGATGTCGTAGTTTTGCTCGGCGGCAGAGAGCTTGTGGGAAAAGAAGGCACATGGGTGGAGCTGAGGAGGGTTTCCCAATGGCTGGGAGAAAGTGGCCCCCACCCCGGTTGCGTAGGCATCGACCTCGACCACGAAAGGCTCTCGGGGGTCTGGGTGACACAGAAAAGGGGTGCTACAGAAACGGCGGGGAAACTCGTGGAATGCCTCCTTAGCCTCCTTGGTCCACCTCAGGGTTCGTGCCTAACCCTGGATGAAACGACGATAGAAATTTGCGAAACCCAGGAAACGCTGGAGCTTCTTAACTGACACAGGAACTGGCCACTCCCTTACCACCCTCGCCTTCTTCTTGTCCATCTGGATCCTTTCCGCACTGATGATGTACCCTAGGAATTAGATTTTTGGGCATGGAACTCGCATTTTGAGAGGTTCAAGTAAAGCCAGTGTGAACAAAGTACCTTCAGGACAGCCCGCACGTGTCTCAGGTGTTCCTCCAGGTTCCGTGAGTAGATCAGGATATCTTCTATGTAAACCATGATGAACCTCTGGGGGTAGGGCCGGAGTACCTCGTTCATGAACCCCTGGAATACTGCTGAAGCGATGGAGAGGCCATATGGCATGACCCGTTACTCATAGTGTCCCGAGGGCATGATGAAGGCAGTCTTCAACTCGTCTCCTTTCCTTATGTGCACCAGGTTATATGCTCTCCGGAGATCAAGCTAGGTGAAAATCCTCGCCTTCCTCAGGTCCTCTAGAGCAGCGGGTACGAGCAGGAGGTGGTACGGCAAAGGAGTGATCTGCGAGTTCAGCTGTCAATAGTCGATAGGGAGACAAAGACCTCCATACTTTTTCCCTACGAAGAAGAAGCTTGACGCAGCCAGGGAGGAGGAGTGCTTGATGAATCCCTGGCGGAGAGCTTGCTGCACGTACTCCTCCCTAGCTCGGTGTTCTGGAGCGGACAGCGGGTACACACTGCACTTAGCACCGGGAAACAGGTCAATGCAGCAGTCCCAAGGTCGATGAGGGGGGAGACGGGTGGCAGCCAGTGCTCCTTTCAGTAGGGACTCCACTCTAGGATGTCACTGGGATCCCAGGATCCCCTCGGTGCTTGTTTTTGTAGCCAGGGTCTTCCCAGGATCATGCTGACTGTTAACCTGTCCAAGACCAGAAACCGGATCTTCTCTCGATGGAATAGCTCCACTTGTAGTGTCACTACCGGCATGCAGTACTTCACCCAGCCCCTACCCAATGGGCGTCCTTGGATGGTCTGCACCGCTAGGTCCCGAAAGCGCCTCTCTCTGGGGAGGCGAAGGCGGTCGAGGCAGGCCTGAGAGATAAAGTTCCCTGCTGAGCCAGAGTCGACTAGGGCACGTACAGAGATAGAGAGAGCAGGAATTAGGAGAGTCACGGATAGCTTGGATAAGGGTGAGATGTCGGTGGGGAACTCAACAGTACTTACCGCAGCTTGAGCAGGGTGCGTGTCTCAGTAAACCTCCCTTGCATTTGCTCGACTACATTGCCCGTTTAATCTCAGGATTTAAACCCAGCCGATAGACACTGAGCAGCGCTGACTCGTTTCAGCAACTAGATGCCGCCAGGGTGTGGAAACGAAGGCTATAGTCCGTGATGCTCTCATTCCTCTGACGTAAGCTGAGCAGCTGGTCGGCTGTGGTAAGGATCCCGGAAGAGGCGCAAAAAACTTCTAGGAAATGCGCGGCAAACTGAGCGAAGGAGTGTTTGGCTGGGCTGGAGGCATCCCACAGCGCCAGTGCTCTCCCAGCGAGGAGGGAGATGAAAAAAGCCACCTTTGAGCACTCTGTAGGGAATCGCTGTGGTTGCATCTCAATATTTAAATTCACCTGGGGCAAAAAACATGCCTTTTGGAAGCTTCTCCGGAAAAGGCAGCCGGGATCGCCATGGGATTGCCACTGGAAGCGGGGGGGTTTTGCCAAGCCGCCACGGAAGGGAAAGCTGCCCGGAGCACGGTGATGAGATCCCGAATCTGATGCCGTGCTGGGTGGCTGATCCATCGCAAGGTGAGAGCTGGGTAAATCCTTTCTCTCGTGTTGTACTTTTCTTTCAGTCCGTTATTCGGTATGATGGCAAAAGGCTCCGTGCGGGCGGGGCGCGCACAGGAGAAGAAGCAGGGTACTCCCTGACAGTGTGTGAGGGTGTTTATCAAATCGTTTTTTTTCTATAGATGAAATTGATCTGGAACTTAATGAGAAAGAAAAAAGTGATGATGATGATTATGAGTCGTATCCTGTCCTGTCCAGATCCTACTTTCTATGATAATATTGCCTGTTAAAATTTATTGTACAAGTTTCAATGTCTATCACTATGATTCAATTGCTTTGTCATATTTTAATTAGAAAACTTAAGAAGGTTTTTATACATATTTGCTAAAGTAGTTTGTTTATCAATTTTATGTATGCATTTGATTTTTTAAATAAAGGAAAATAGGATGGAGTTGATCCAAAGTTCCAATGGAGATTTCTATGTTTATATACAGCACACCTATCAGGCATGAATTTATAGCCACCGAACAGGAGCTACAGGAGCTACAGGAGCTCATCTGTCCTACACAGTCCAGCCTTCGCTCCCCACGTGCATCACCTTGGGTGATCCATGACCCTGTCGGAAGTTCACCACTGTTCCTTCCTTGGAGCACTTATGATAAACACTGACCACTGCAGCCTGGGAACATCCCACAAGAGCTGCGGTTTTGGAGATGCTATGACCCAATCATCTAGATGTCACAATTTATTGAAGCTCTCAGACAAAAGTGTAGCTCAGTGGTCAAGCTGTTGAAATTCTACTCAGAAGGTTGTAAGTTTAAATCCCATCTCAGTTGTATGAGTAAGGATAATACCATAAATATAAATTAGGCATGTCTACTGGACCATAATGAAAACAACAATGTGTAATACTGTAGGTTACATGTTACATTCTTCTTCTTCTTCTTCTTCTACTACTTCTTCTTCTTCATCATCTTTATCATCTTTTAATACTAGCACTCCTACTACTTTGTTCTAAATAAAATAATGTCTTTGTGTGTGTGTGTGTGTGTGTGAGTGTGTGTGTGTGTGTGTGTGTTTGTGCGAGTGAGTCTAGCAAAGATTATTGTTCTTGTTCCTATTTTATCAGCTGCTACAACAAGGACACTGTCAGTCGCATCACACCATCAGCCTTCAAGTGCAAAATCCTTCATCCAGGCCGTGAAAAACGAGCAATTCCCCGTGATGTACAGTGAACTTTCTCCTCACCTGCTCATGATACGCTTGCAAAGCAGAGCTTAGATTAAAAGAGGGGGATAAAATCATTGACATGCTGAAGGACCTTCATGCAAAGTGCCGTCTGATGCTTAGCTATTAGACATCTACCCACTCTGAATACAAATAACGGGTGAAATAAAAGATGTCGACGTCTCAATGCCAAGCAGCATGAGAATGTTCCTGAAAGATCATCCTTGGTGAAATCATAGCCTGTTTATTTGGTGTAAATTTCTGCTCTTACAGATCATGAGCAGATCAGTGTGATTTTTAAATAATTCACCAAGCTGTTACAAAAATGTTACACTTTAAGATTGGGGACAGCATTAGTGTTTATGGATTTAGTTCATATTTGGATGAAGAACGCTAATTTTCCTGTTTAATAATTATTACACAGTTGTTGGTTTCCAGAGAAGGGAAGTGATGAAGTACAAATACTTTGTTTCTGTACTTAAGTACAATTTTCTGGTATCAATACTTTACAATTTTTTATTTTTTATAAAAAAATTTACTTTCACTTATTAAATTTTTTACATCTGTACTTTCTACTTTTTACATTTTCAAACCAGCCTTGTTACTTTAGTTTTAATCTATTTGATGAAATGTCAATTTCTTTCCTCTTATTGCGTGCTGTTTTAGTCCTTTAACCGATTTCCTGTCATTGCATGGCTTTTTCAATCTACCACTGGTGTATCATTTCCTGGCACTTACACACTACAGATGTAGATTAGTTTATGAAGCTCACAACAAGCAAGACAGTAGGAAGTGAGAAGTCTGGGGTTAATGTGGATGAGACAGAGGGATTCAGTGATGTAGACAGGACTGAGAACAGACACATGTTCACGTGATCACCTGATCATCATCATCATGTTTTCTCTGCTTATGTTCTATATGGTGGATCTTCAGCCTGCATAAATTTATTAGGTAACAAAATTTCAAATTCTTTTTGTATTAATTAATTAATTAGGGCTGTCAAAATCAATGCCATAACATGCCATTAATGCTAATGAATTTTAACTGCACTTATTTTATTAACGCACGATTAATGCAGCGTGCATTTCTGTTTGACCGTTTTTATTACAAATATGAATAAATCAATATAGAAGAGGCGAAATTGAAACCTTTAAAGCAACGCATCTTTATTCACACCCTTTCTTTACTCAGATATAAAAAAAAAAAAAAACGTTACTGAATTTGTTATTTTTCCTTTACTCATAACGCTGAAATTGGGCCATCACTGGCATGGTGACCTAACGACCAGGAAGTTTAAAATGTAAATGGAGTAAAGGCAGTGTGGCATAGAGACCCCGCATTTCATTTCCTCAGGAAACTAGGGTTACATAAGTAACTAAGAGACGTTCCCTTTCAGGAACTCGAGCAGGGTGTAAAACCTGACAAAGTTCAGCAGGGTGGACCAGCCTGCAGCGTTGCAGATGTCTTAGAGAGATACTCCAGAAGACCAAGCCTTTGAGGTTGCCACACTCCGGGTCAAGTGAGCTCTGACCCTGAATGGAGCGAGGAGACCAGAGGACTTATAGGAGGATGCGATAAATGATATCAGGGTCTACCTATTAGAAGGGAGGACTCTGAGGGCCGTAGCAGACGAGCAATTGGTCTGACTTCCCTCAGGAACCGATCCTATGGACGTAGGTGTCCAGTGCACATACCGGCCGGTTCAGATTCTTAGGTTGCCACACTGGTGTCAGAAAGCCCTCATCCAGCTTTCGAAGATTGCTCTCCGGGAGCGAAACGTTCGCATATAAATGCGAGCAGAATGTGATTATGCACAGAATGTTCATAGAATCTGTGCCAAATGTGTGGAGCCAGCTCCCTCTGGAACCAACCTAGCTGTGAGCAAGTGCTGAATCTGAATGAGTAGTTGAGGTTGGAGAAAGGGACAAGCCGCCCAAGCCTCAGGTATCGTTCACTCTGGCACTGGGGGCCATGGACCCTGGATGCTGCAGCAGTGGAAGACGCCAAGCCCTGGTTGAGGATGTCTCCTCCTTCACCTCCACCGACCTTCAAGCTCTTAACCGAGAACCGATTCGCCCCTCTCCGCGCGACAGCATGCGATACCATGATTCTTGGAGATTCCATCGCCTGGCATGTTCTGCGAAACCAGAGCTGAAGGTAAGGTGCACCCTCGCTGTTTTCCTGGTGCTTGTGTTCTCGATGTTGCTACGCATTGTTCCTGTGATTCTGAATGAGACCTTCAGAGCTGTTGTTCTCCATGCCGGAGTAAACAACACCAGGCTGGTGGAGATGGTACGCAGCACATTGCCCACAACAAAGATTATAGTGTCAGGACCCTATCTCACTTAACAGTGAGGAATTGAGAAGTTTAGTAGACTTTTTGCACTAAATAAATGGTTAAACATTAGATCACTTGCACGTGCAAGTGATCTAATGTTTAACCACTCTGCACTCTGTCGCACTGAGATCTGGATTAAACCAAATAATTATGTGAATCTAAACAAGTCTACACCATCAGGATATGCTTATAAGCATGAGGCCCGTCAGACTGGTTGTGGGGATGGTGTAGCAACCATTTATAGTGCCCTTCTTAATGTTGGTCAAAAATTAGGATTCAAGTTTAAATCATTTGAAGGGCTCGTTCTTAAAGTTGTACATTCAGATGTAGCCCTCTCACTGATTCAAACTATGTCTAGGAAAACTTAAAATTTAATTTTACACATGAGAGGCACATCTAATTTGACTTAAGGAGTAATATGTTTACTACCAAAATAACTAAAAAATACTACTGTTATTAACCCCGGGCTTCAGACTCCCATGTTTCTTTTTAATGTTCTCTTCGATCACTCAGAAAATAATCAATCACAACCACATAACAGTAAAGATCTCTTCCTTTACATAAAAATAACAGGAGTATTTACTGTTATGAACAATAAACAAACATTTATTGACTGAAATAAAGGTAAACTAAGTAAAAGAAAAACCCACAAAAGAAATATTACCCAGCTGGGATTTAAATCTCTGGTTGGTGTGCTACGTTGGAGCTCATGTGAAAGTGTGTACAGTTGATACTCAGGAAATCCAAAGGTGAAACGGTGAAACTTGTGAATAAAGCACCCACTTGGAAAAACACGATTACCCATTCAGTCGATTTGAGTCGATTCGATTTGTGTTCATTGTGTTCATTTGTGTTCCTGGTGTTCATTCACGAACACGCACTGTGCGAATCATCCATCCGACGACATAAACAAGGGAAAGATGCAGCATAGACCACCATGTGTCCTCAGTCTCTCCTGAAGAATCGCGCGGCCTTCACTTTTTCCGTTACTCACTCGCTGTATTCGTGTTGCAAATTGTTCCACAACATTCGTACACTCAAACTTTATGATTTTCTGCGACTTTGCAAACTGTACAACTCACACAAAGCTTACGTAGTCCTGGGACAAATCTTTGTCCTTCACGTGAACGCATACAGATGAGTACCGTCACTCTTACACTATCTACATAGAGTTCATTCACAATTATTTTACTTAGCAGTCTTTTATCTGTTCATTGTTCTTGTATATCGTCCACAAACCCAGTAGTCAGACTTTACACCTGCACCGCACGATTAGCGCACCTTTTCCTTTTTTCCCGGACTCCTTGCGTCCTTCTCTCTCACACTTCACTTCCTCCCTCTCCTCTCACCTCTGACCTCAGAGGTCAGTCAGAAACCACCTTATTTGTTTAACAAAATTTTTTTTTTTTTCTTAGTTATATCTCTTTGTGAAATGAACAAGTTTTAACTATTTAGTGTAACAGAAAATAAAAGCAAATTAATTATCAGACCCTAATTAAGCAGGGATATACATAGAAAATAACTACTATCTCTCGCTCTGGCCACTGTGTACAGACGCCCAGGGCCCTACAGTAATTTTCTTTAAAAGTTTGCTTGTTTTCTTTCAGACCTCTTGATAAATTTTTGATAAAGTGCTGCTTGTAGGAGATTTTTGATATTCATGAAAAGCATGAAAACGATGCCCTAGGACTATAATTTGTGGACTTATTAAACTCTTTTCAGGTTAAACAAAACATCACCAGACCAACTCATCGTTTTAATTACGCAGACGTCACTGATGTAGATATTTTAACTCAGAGTGATGACATAACGGACCATTTCCTCATACTGTACACACTACCGGTAGAGCAGATTGGCCATGTTTCACCATGTTATCAACTTGGTAGGACTATGGTTCCAACTACTAAGGACAGATTAATAAATAATCTGCCTGATTTATCTCAATTTCTCACTAAACCCAATAATGCTAATAACCTTGATGAAATAACTAACAACATAAACCTTATTAGCACATTAAACACCTTTGCCCCATCTGGTTTAAAAGGTTATAGAAAAAACACCTAAACCATGGTATAATAGTCATATGCATGCTCTCAAGCGAACAGCCCGTAAACCTCTGACAGCATCTCCTGATCCAGTCTCACCTAAACCTTCACAACTACACTGCTTTACCTGTATAGGACAGGAAGAGCTGTATGATGTTATTACCAAAGCTAAATCAACAACATGTCAGTTAGATCCCATCCCAACTAAACTACTGAAGGAAGTGTCACATACTTAACTTCTCACTATCTTTAGGTCACGTCCCTAAACCCCTCAAGTTAGCAGTTATTAAGCCCCTCATTTAGAAACCTAATTTGGTTCCTACCTACAAAAAAACAATATCTTTTAGGAGTTCCAGTCAGGTTTTAGGCCCCATCATATCACAGAATCTGCTCTAGTTAAAATCACTAATGACCTCTTTTTAGCTTCAGACCAAGGCTTCAACTCTCTGTTAGTTTTACTAGATCTTAGTGCTGCATTCGACACTATAGATCATGATCTCTTTGTAGATTGCTTACAAAATGACATCGGCATTCAGGGAAATGCATTAAGCTGGTTTAAATCCTACCTGTCCTAACGTTACCATTTTGTAGACTTAAATGGAGAGCTATCCAGTCTAATGCAAGTAAATTATGGGGTGCCACAAGGTTCAGTTCTAGGACCCCTGCTTTTCACAATATACATGCTTCCCTTGGGAAATATTATTAGAAGGCATGGAATTAGCTTCCACTGTTATGTTGATGATACCCGGATGTATATCTCATTAAAACCAGGCGATACAGCTCAATTAGCTCAAATCACTGAGAGTGTCAAAGAATTAAAAGATTGGATGACTCATACCTTTCTATTATTAAATTCTAATAAAACAGGGATTTTGCTCATCAGCTCAAAAAACAGTACACAGAAGCTCCAGCATTTCAACCTGCATTTTTAAAGGATGTTCTCTAACCACTAGTTCAACAGTAAAAGACCTGGAAGTTATTTTAGACATCAACTTGTCTTTTAAAATTCATATCATCCAAGTTACAAAAACAGCCCTCTTTCACCTTAGAAATATTGCTAAGCAAAGAAACATGTTGTTTATATCTGATGCAGAGAAACTCGTCCATGTGTTCATGACCTTCAGACTAAACTATTGTAATGCATTACTAGGTGGTTGTTCTGCATCATTAATAAACAAGCTATAGTTTGTCCATTTTGCAGCAACCAGAGTTCTCACAAGGTCAAGAAAATATGATCATATAACTCCAATCTTATAATCCCTACACTGGCTGCCTATTAAGTTTCGAATCAAATACAAACTACTGCTACTAACTTACACTAAATGGTTTAGCTCCCATGTATCTCTCGGGTTTTCTACCACGCTACAATCCATCACGCTCCCTGAGATCTCAAAACTCCGGACTTCTAGTAGTTCCTAGAATAGCAAAGTCCACTAAAGGCGGTAGATCATTCTCACATTTAGCTTCTAAACCTTGGAATTGTCTTCCTGACAAGGTTCGGAGTGTGTTTAGACACACTCTTCAAGTTTAAGTGCAGATTAAAGAAGTATCTTTTAGCAAGTTCTACACGTAACATGCGTCACATATAAACTTGTGCTTCATTACATCTGATCACATGCACATTATCAACTTGTGTTTTTTATATAGCATGAACAGCAGCTACGCTAATTCCTGTCCACTGCTTCTCTATCCATCCTGAGGCATTCTGATGATGCACCAGCCCCTGTCACGTCCCACCTCATGAAGATTATTGACCTTCAAAGATGTATATGCCAACCCTGCAATCATCCCGGACCATCTAGAGACGTGCCAGCGCCAATTGGACACGGGACCTCCTTAAGTGTTTAAAGGCTCTGGCATGGAGAAGCTGGTGTTGGATCTGTGATGATCGCAAATGTTGAGCTATTTTATGAGTTGCTTAGTAGCTCCTAGTTTTATAACCACAAATGACTGTAAATGACTGTAGAAAGAACGTTAATCATAATCTTATAGTCCAGTACTTATGTTAGTTCTCACTCTCCAGGGTTCTGTACTGTTTAAATATTTATTATCACACTCTTGATGTCACCCAAAGGAGGATGGGATCCTTTTTGAGTTTGGTTCCTCTCAAGGTTTATTCCTCATATCTAAGGTGATTTTTCAGATAAGACCACTGTGGTCTGCCAGATCAGCAGCGACGAAGCATCGGCCTACAGGAAAGTGATCTGAAGACTGACAGCGTGGTTTGCCACCAACAACCTGACCCTCAACACCATCTAGACTAAAAAGCGCATTTTTGGAAATCTAAAAACAGGCGACACTTAAAAGTCTACATCAATGGAAATGAAGTAAACAGGCTCATGGGATTTCTTGGAAGGATCTGAGGATTTGTCCTGGCACCAGAACACTTCAGCTCTGGATAGAAAGGCACAACAGCACCTGTACTTCTAAAGGAGTCTGAAAAAAGCTTATCTGTACTCAGGGATTGTTACAAGTTTTTACCGCTGCATCATTGAGAGCATCCTGACCAACTCTATCACTGTATGGATTGGAGGCTCCATGAGTTTCTGAGGTCAGTGAACAAAGTATTATTTAATGTTTTGCCTGTTGACTTAGAAAGCCTTTTATTCTGTATTCTGAATTAAGTTCTTGTTTTGACCTAGACCTGACCTTAGGTTACATAAATCCAAATCTATATATCTCTTTAATTTAATCCATACCATTTTTAGCATCCTCCCATACCTCCACTGCATGACAAAAGGTCCCTATTTTTTAGAACATGCTTGGATTATAACAGGGGCCACCATTTTAGATCATTTACAACTCAGGGACGTTGTGTCTTTCTGTTTGTCATAATTGTCTTACACTCCAGTTGGACTAATTACTGTTTACTCTAGGAGCTGCAATTAAATAATTACACACAGAGCGTATTTAACAACCATGACTGAAATGCTATCTGGGATTATTCACCTTTTAATTAACTATTGATCACCTGAGAAACAAGTGTGTAAATGAGTACCAAAATAAACAAGGTGTGCTGGTAAATTTACATTTCTTTGCTAGGGTGATGTGATGTAAAACAGACCTACTGTTACCAGATATGACTATTACAAGGTTTTTGTTTCCAACACAACAATTCGGCAAATGTGCCTCATTTATCAAGATTGTTTAGTTTAATTTCATATAGCCTTTGAGCATTTACCGTATTTTTTCGGACTATAAGGCGCTACTTTTTTTATATGCTTTGAACCACGCGGCATAAACAACGAATCGTCTCATTTATGGATTTTTCCTGGGTTTTTCTCGGTTTCACAAACTTCAAGCCAAAAAAACCGAACCCCATAACATTAGACCAATGAAATTTCCGAACGGAAACGAAAAAAAACGCACTTCACCGGTGTTCTGAGCTGCACAGCATCAGGAGAAAAAACTTCCATTGGGTGATTTTTAAACGCACGGCAATGGCAAAAGATAAACTCTCGAGAGAAATAGTTGTGAAAGGAAGGAGGAAGACAGTGAACAATGACTTTCTTGGTCGGCTACTGTTTAGATACAAGCCGTTGTAACACGTTGAGGCAGGGTGAAGGGAGAGCTCACTTCTGGCATGCTATTCCCAAAATACCTCGCTGCTCCTAAAGGAAGCGCAACATATTTCACCCGTTACACCGTGTGTAACGTGTCTAAAGTACATTAGTGTAAACACCTGCGGTTTATAGACAGGTAAGGCTTATTTGTGTTAAAAATATAAATATTTGTAAAATTCAGTGGGTGCGGCTTATATATGGGTGCGCTTTATAGTCCGGAAATTACGGTACACAAGAAATCTGGAGTTCAATTAATTTTAGCAAAACTCAATAAAAAAAAAAAAACTCTTTTGTCATATTGTGTCACTGCCGATGTAAAAGCATAGCCAAGAAAGTCTTGAATCGGTCACTTTTTAAAACACGTTCTAAGACACGGTCGTGTCATCTGCGTCTTCTTCCCGACATCAAAACGCACCTCTGTGCCTGCGACTCCTTTCAGAGCTATTGAATTCGAAGTTGTTCTCTCCTCACGAGTCCGTGAGCCAGTGAGTTGGCTTTGTTCTGTCTCATTGAGTACTGTCTCAGAGGAGAGACGAGGCACCGAGGACGGACATGTTTGTAAAATGCAATTAACCACAGTGCACATAATGCTCGCTGTTCTTTTATCTTTGTACAAAAAGGAGAATTCTGACAAGATCTCCAAGTGAGACTGGCATATTCCTTACACTGTGTGGAATTACAATAAGATCAAGTTATAGGGATTTTATGAGAACTTTCTGTGCATACTTTCTAAATGGTGTTGTGTTGAAGTTCCCTTCTCAAGGACTTTTACAAGGAATATTATTCAATATGACTTCATGAAACCAGCATAACATACACTATATTGCCAAAAGTATTGGGAGACCTGACATTTCCTGCTATATGTGGTTCTTTTCCAAACTGTTACCACAAATCTGAAAGCTCTCAATTGTACAGGACGTTTTTAGATGGCGCTATAATAAAAGTTGCATTGACTTGAACTTGGAAACCCAAAACCTGTTCCAGCATGGCGATGTCCATGTGCACAAAGTGAGCTCCTTGAAGATCTGGTTTACATGCTTTGAAGAGGAAGATCTTGCTGCTATAGTGCTCTGATTTCATCTCTACTGAACACCTTTAGGATGAATGTGAATGCTGACTGCACCCCAGGTCTCCTCACCTTCATCAGTGCCTGACTTTCATAACACCCTTGTGGCTGATGACCACAAATATGCATAAGCACACTTCAAGATTTTGTGGAACATCTTCCCAGAAGAGTGGAGAGAATTATAAGAGCAAATTGGGACAAAATTTGGAATGTGATGCTCAAAAATCCCATAACGTACTCATGACCAGGCGACCCAATACTTAAAATATAGTGTTGTTTAAAGGCTAACATGGAGCAAATGGCATAAAATAGTCTTTCCTGCTCACAACCAGCACCTTTACCACCGCATTAAACTGTCAGTGGTTTCGATGCACTTAAGAATTCAACTATTTTGCATTAGCCCTTAATTAATACCATACTAGTGATGGTAGAAAAGTTGACTTTTAACATTGTTTAAAAAGTGTACATCAGTATTTGTATGTAATTATTAGTATATGTTCTATACTTTTATTATTTAGAAATAATAATTTGTGGCTAATATATAAGTAGATTGATTTCTTCTCGCTAAACTGTATCTCGAGCGTGTTCTCTCAGAAGCTGCTACGTGAATATGATGTATCGCAACACTACAGAGACAGAGGCGTGTCCTGAGAGTCACAAAGAATACAGAATAACATGGCAGAGGTAGAGCTGTATCTTCCTGGAGACAGAACACGAAAAGAACATCTGGGTTTATTTTATCTTTTTTCTTTTCTGTTTATTTTTTTTTTTTCGGTAGTGCCGCTCGTTAGAAGTCAGAAGAAACTTAAGTAAATTGACGAGGTGGTGTCTGTCTGATCTAAAGGAATTAAAGTATACATATTAAACTGCAGAGCATCATATTTTTTCCAGTGCATCATATTGCATCGAGTTGTGTTGAATCAAAAGGAAACTGGAACACACTGCATCGTAATACGGGTGAGTTGTGTTGAATCGCGTCGGTAGCTGCATATGTATCTTTAATCGTATCGTTAGCTATGCATCGTATGCATCGCTATCGTTTCGTTGGCTATGCATTGAGATGCAAATTGCATTGACCTCAGTTACAGAGATGTATATCTCTAATATATACCCAGTAGTGTGTCGCTGAATGATTGATATAATGAGCCTGTATGTGTGTGTGTTAGAATGATGATTTGTGGGTCTGCTCAAATAAAACACAAATTGAGTTTACACACTTGTGTCCTTCTTGGAATTAACAAAGCAGAAAACTAGCATAACGCAGTGGAGTCATTCATGTCCATTCCCTATGAAAAATCTGCTCCAGATGAAAAAACCAGACAGACAGACAGACAGACAGAGAGAGAGAGAAAGAGAGAGAGAGAAAGAGAGAGAGAACAGGAGGAAGTGACCCAAAATAGGAACTTCAATCCATAAATCTGTCCTGTTTGGCTTTATAGCACGTTTCGTCTCACAAAAATGCTTTATAGCATCACCAAACTGTAATTCCTTTCAGACACTACACATGGACACAGATAAAATAAAAATATCTCTTACAGCCATACACACACACTCTCCACGCCTGAGGGCAAAGCTGATAAATACCAGGGCCATGAAATTGCCCAGAGCCTTTGGCCCATGTGCGTGATAATAATCCCGATAATGGAACCATCTATTTATCCGCTCAGTGAGTAATTACAAGGAAGATGGAGCAGGAAGCCATCAGGAAGCAGGACGTCGAGTGTGGAAAGCTTTTGAGAGCCGAAGGGGAAGCCGTTTTCATTCGGGTCCATCTGGAGAACTGGTAGATGATGTACAGGAAAATAAAACCCGGGCCTTTTTTTCCTGAATCTGATGCCTGCACGAGTCCCAGCTGCTTTATTGTGGGGGATTCAGACGCTAAGTTAGAGCAGCTGTAAGTAAACTATTAATGAGGATATTAATTATGATAATAAACTGGGATGATTCCATGATTGAGGATTTAATTTGTGCTCCCCTGGGATTACATTTACAAATGTGTACCGGATGGAACCTAAAGGTAAATCACATTTCAAACACATGTACATTGCACCTGAACATATTTACCCCATGAAAGATTTGGAAAATTATGAAGTGGTATCAAAAAGATTTGACCTGGGCAAACTGGGCAAATCTGCCACAGAGACGTTTGATAAAACATGCGTTTGACACGTGGCACTTTTCCAAGTCATTCGAGGTGTTTTTTTTTAGACTGTTCAAATTAAAATAGCTTTTTTCTAAATCTCATAGGAATAAAAAGTCATTGCCTTTTTAATTTTCCTTCTGAATTCTTCTTAACTTCATTATTTGGGACATCTGAACTTTTTTAGCCATATGTTGTGTTCTGTTTAGATGTAGTAGCATAAAATTTTCCCTTCACTCAAACTACAAGACCCAGACCTGTTCCAGCAGGACAATGCCCCTGTGTTAAAAAGCCAGCTACATAAAGATCTACTTTGCATGGGTTGGAGTGGAAGATCTCCTGCTATAGAACTCCAACCCTATTGAACACCTCTGAGATGAATGCGAACGCCCACTGCACCCCCAGGCCTCCTCACCTTCTCACCTACATCAGTACCTGACTTTATTAACACACTTGTATCTACAAGAATCCCAAAGAAAACTCCACAAAATGTAGTAGAACATCGTCCTAGAATAGTGGAGGTCATTATAACAGCAAACTGGATTGGTCCATGTAGTTTATATTGAATATTAACTCATGGGTTCACTGTGGAACTACCAACCTGGGAGTTAAATTATATACAAAAAAAATTTAATTCATACAAAAAAAGAGAGAAAAATGGCTTGAGGGCAAACTACATCTTCAAAGTCATGCTAATTCAAATGAGGTACGTAAAGAGCAGAGTGATGCAAGAATGAGTGAATAATTGAACAACCTACTAAAACGACCGAAGACCTTAAAGTGTACTTAAAGCAACTTATAGATAAAGAGCTGGAATATTTTGTCATTGACAATAATTTGTGTTTTTTTTTTTTGTTTCTCTTCTTTTTTTTCTAAGCAGCCTTTTAATCCTGTGATGTTTTTCCACATTTATTCCCTATTTATTTTTATTTATTTATTTACTCATTTATGTTCTTCAGTAACTGCTTTAGTCTGGTCAAAATTAGCAAAAAAACAAAAAAGAAAAAGAAAATGCATAATGGACATTAAGGACATAAAAGACATAAGGAACATTTAAAAATACATTAGGAAATCCAAAGGACCCCAAATCGCACAAGTAAACCGAGCTCAGGATCGAACCCGCAAGCCCGAAGCGGTATCACTTCACCCAAAACTAATTAGTCAAAGTGAAATATTCCATGGTTCCCTGCTGTTCATTTTTTTTCATGCTCTTTGCTTTTTTTTTCCTCTCCTTTTTCGTCGGCATGTTTTCTCCACAGGCAAAAAAAATTATAATTTGCTTCTCTTATGTCAGCAGCTTAACACAAACGCTAGACAAAATTTGTCGTTAGCGTCTTGTAAATGCACCTCGCTGAGAAGTGTCCATTTAACGAAAGACGCGTGGTAAATGCTACGGCGTAATCGTCGACAACATCCGGGTGGCTGTGAATCGTTCATGCCGAGCGCAGATGGAAATTGCGGCAGTTGGAGATCGGATTCCAGACATATTTAAGCTTCCTGCTAGTGGCACTGAGTTAAACGTAATAAAGGTAATTAGATGGTAGCGTCTGTGTATAAGTGCGACCAACACACATGCACACACACACACACGCACATATGCACAAACACAGGCACTCACCCAACACACACTACTTTCTTGCGGGCTTGGATTCACCCCCATGGATTCTTATTTCAAATTCACACCATCTGGACATTAGCGCTGTGTTTACTGCAGCATTTGAGAACATTTCCGTAAGACTTGCTATGAATCCAATGTTCATAAATTGTTAAAATATATATAATTTTTCATAAGTTGGCACAGTAATATATATATATTTTTTTACATGAAGAATCAAGTATTTCAACCAATGTCAACCAAGATCTTAAAACATGTCAAGTATTTTATAGATAGGTGGACTGCTTATATTTCCCAGAGGTTTTTTTACAGATAATAATAGGAGGGCTATTCATTTTAAAACCAGCATTTTAGGAGCATTTTTTAACCAAAACTTGTGTTTTATTTCATTTATATGTTTATTTTTATTTTTTTTTCTCTGCACAGTACAGGATTCTACGAATATACCAACACTCCAATGAATACTGTGGATTTGTCGGTAATAACACAATAAAAATCACCCTGAACGTATACTATAATGCCAGACATACACATCAATAATCAATAATCAGCCTCTTACTTTAAAAGCCAGATTTTCCTGTCAAAAAATTGTAATTTGGGGAGTCGAGATATATATATATATATATAATTTTTTTTGCCAAAGAAAATAACGTCTGTAATTAAAACGTTCTATCGCGAGCAAAAATTTGCGCTTCGCTTCCCTACTGTCATTTCCCCCCAAAAAAGAGCGAGGGACATTATTCTCTTAGTCACATACAATTAGCATTAAGTAGCTTTGGAAATAAAAAAAATATAGTAAGTAAAATTTCTTAAAATCTTTATCGAATAAAAACAAATGTATTATTAGTTTTTTTTAGTATTAATTTTTTTCCCAATAGTCTATTCTCCTATTCTTTAGCATTTCTTAAGTGTTGGTTTGAGTTTCTGTTTAATCAGATTTTAGCCATTACATCACTAATCTGCCGTAAGGCCAGCAGAGTCAGCATTTATTTTATTATTATTTTTAAAAAAAAAAATTTTTAAAGACTGCAATTTGCACTTTTATTTTGCGCTTTCTATAATATTGATTGTTTTTATAGTCATAATGATGGTCATAATGATGGTCATAATGATGGCATTAAGAGGTGAGCTGATTCAGTTAGGACACCACTGAAGACCTGGGTGTGAAATGCACAGCCCGCCACTGAAACTTAAAGATCTTTAATATGGAAATTCATGGAAATTTTTTTTCAATCAGCCACTGCTACACACACTGGTCTCAGCAGTGCAATTAAATAGAATTTATACATATTGTCATAGTTTGCAACAGTGTTTAAAGCTGCAGAACCGTCACCTTATAGATATTTACTCAGAATGAACATTAGTATGCAATGACTATCAAGATAATCCAGGTTCAAATGATCTGTAAAGTAATATTTAAAAAAGTAATTCCAGTAATACCCATGTTTCAGGTGCAAATTTGTGTGTATAACAGGGCAGATGTAATTACACTGGCACAGCACCACTGCAGTACTGCACCACTGCCACTGCCCCTGGCTGTGAAATTCTATTTTGTTGGCAAAATTATTCATTTTTTTCTTACACGCTTGGCTCCTTACTACAAATCGAGTCTTCACTCCACCTGCTGTTGTATCGTTCCTGCCTCTCTCAGCTCTGCAGGTGCTGGGATGAAATAATTTTTATTTAATTTTTTTTATTTTATAAGATCTTTCATGATGCTGTTGCAGTAAGAAATCGGTTTGGTCACAATGATAAAAGGCAGATGTTAATTACTTATTAACTCATTACCAACAACAATCATCACTTATTAAATAAACATCAATATATATATATAAGTTTGGGGACACCTGATTTTTTCAACCATATGTGGTTCTTCTCCAAACTATTACCACAACATTGGAGTCACGCAATTGTAAAGGATGTCTCTAGATGTGGTAGCATGAAATCTTACCTTAACTTTGACTAGGGGACACAGGCTTAGTTCAGCATGACAATGCCTTTGTGCAGAAAGTTATCTCCATATAAATATGCTTAATATGGGTTGGAGTGGAAGATCTACTGCTATAGAGCTCTACTGAACATCTCTAGGTTAAGTATGTAACCTTAGTATCCTAAAGGAACGAGTCGCTGCATCCAAACGCTTTGTGAACGCTTCCACGTTGCTCACGCTCGGAATCACGTCTGAAATTTGGCCAATGGCAAAGCAACCAAGAAGCTACAAAATATGCATGCAGTGAAATGATACAGTGTGACTGGATACAGGCAAAAAACTCCCTTCAAAAACAGGAAACTACTAACATGAAAAAGCAGTGTGTGTAGTGCATCATGGATGTGTATCAGGTGCCCAGACAAATGCTAAATGGTAAAAAGTATTCTGGGATACATAATCATCATCAATTTGATTAGAAAAACAAAATCCATAATGATGTGTGTTCAGATGATGCGTCTTGGAATTTACTAATCTACTACATTTAGTGAGACCTTCAGACTTCATATCTTGTTCCATATGTCATTGTTTTTGTCCTTTAATCCATGCTCCATTTCCTCAGTTTATAGTTCTGGCATCCAAAAACCTGCCAGTGCCATTTATTTAATTCAGTGCCCATAAACCCATCTGGATCTTCTTCGCTTTTCAGCATAATTGCTGCCAAATGACATGTTCAACCTCAGAACCAGACATGACTTGACAGTTGATGATGTTGGGGCAAATAAATATCTGGACAAGGTTACTTTGGGTAATATAACTTTTTTTTTCCAAATCATACTTGTTAGAGTGTACATATATATATATATAAAATAAATGTATAATAATAATATAATATAATTTGTTTTAAATAATTATGTTTAACATTTACAATATACATTGGACAGACTTAAAAAAAAGCAGCTTTGATCACTATTATTATTGAGCACAAGGCTAACAATACAATGGCCATGGCATGTTTATAAATCAGAAACACAGTTAAACTGTAGCCTAATTTCTTATTTCTTATTTATCCAGTTTCTAAAATATCAAATAAATGCAAACTATATGAAGTTCCGTATACGTTTACGTAAAAAAAAAAAGGTAAAATAAATAATTATTTTAGATATACACAAAAAAAACCTTCACTGAAAATTTAATTTTCATCGTAAACATTTGTTTTACTGATGCATCAAGTCTCAAACCAAAATACACCATGATGCACACAATTTACCCTTAAAGCTGTGCTTTTGTAAAATAAAGAAAACAGACAGGGGGCGCTGTCTGCTGTCTCAGTAAATACTTGCCTCACAGACAAAATAAATAAATGTATCGAAAGCTTAAAATGTCTACCCTAAAAAATTATGTAATATTTATTTCATATATGACATACATATAAATATACTACATTTATATAATCATGTAATCCGTTTGAAAGTTATAAGAGATACAGTTTCTCCAGTATCACCCTATTAACTGTCAAAAGACTTACAAGAATATTTTGTCTTCATGCTCTATTTTCACTAATAATAAACATATATTTGCATTAAGCATCAACATTTGTCCATGGGCAAATTGATTAGAGAATTTAAAAAAAAAACATTTAAGGTACATTTAGAACAGATAAAAATGTGCGATTAGGTAGCGATTAATCAAGAGTTAACTCATGACAATCATGCGATTAATTGCGATTAAATATTTTAATTACATGTGCTCAGAGCATGTGCAGGCCTTTACTGACATTTTCAACCTGTTACTGGCCCAAACCACAGTTCCTAAATACCGGAAAACTACAACCATCACACCAGTGCCTGGGCATTCAGCTGCAGAAGATTTTCGCCCAGTTGCACTCACCCCTATTGTTATGAAATGCTTTGAGGTTTTGAATCACCTCACTGGGGGCCTACCACCTACACTGGACCAATGCCAGTCCGAACAGGTTGACAGAGGATGCAGTTTCTACGGTTCTCCATTCAGCCCTCACCCACCTGCTAAACTCTACACTACACTGTTAGAAAACTGTTGTATGTATTTACAGTTCTTCATACAATGTACATATTGCATATTATAAATGTATATACCCCTTATTCTCAAATATTATGACGAACGGTACATCTGCACTAATATATATACAGTACAGACCAAAAGTTTGGACACACCTTCTCATTCAAAGAGTTCTCTTTATCTTCATGACTATGAAAATTGTAGAGTCACACTGAAGGCATCAAGGGCTATTTGACCAAGAAGGAGAGTGATGTGGTGCTGCGCCAGATGACCTGGCCTTCACAGTCACCGGACCTGAACCCAATCGAGATAGTTTAGGGGTGAGCTGGACCGCAGAGTGAAGGCAAAAGGGCCAACAAGTGCCAAGCATCTCTCAGGGAACTCCTTCAATAATGTTGGAAGACCATTTCAGGTGACTACCTCTTGAAGCTCATCAAGAGAATGCCAAGAGTGTGCAAAGCAGTAATCAAAGCAAAAGGTGGCTATTTTGAAGAACCTACAATATGACATTTATCAGTTGTTTCACACTTTTTTGTTATGTATATAATTCCATATATAATTCCACATGTGTTCATTCATAGTTTTGATGCCTTCAGTGTGAATCTACAATTTTCATAGTCATGAAAACAAAGAAAACTTTTTGAATATGAAGGTGTGTCCAAACCTTTGGTCTGTACTTTTGGTCTAGTGATTATATATATATATATATATAAAATCACAATTGCTACTATTTGCACTTCTAGTAGATGCTTAACTGTATTTTGTTGCTGTGTACTATGCACTGACAATAAAGTTATATCTCTCTCTCTACCTATCTATCTATCTATCTATCTATCTATCTATCTATCTATCTATCTATCTATCTATCTATCTATCTATCTATCTATC